>OX451737.1:1380030742-1380541879 GCA_948472305.1 Vicia faba | reverse complement strand
TTTGGTTAAAAAATTGAGTGAAGGCAAATCTAAACATGACGCTAATTCTAATTCAAGAGATGAAATAACAATAATGCCCCTGCTACTCTTTTATCTTTAATTTCCACATATTATAACATGAATAGTGATAGTATAAATATCTCTCTAATATTCTTACTAATTAAATTAATAATAATTATTAAGAAATAATATATCGGGTATTACATTTTAACTCATTATATTAATACAAAATTTTAATTAACAAATTAGTTTAGTTACAGTCGTTTATCAATTGTTATTTTTTTATTATTTTTTGAAAATATTTTTTCCTTCACACCAACCTTTAAACTATCACTTTTCATATTCTTTAACTATAATCATCCACTCACTCACTCTATTAATGTAAAATTTTAATTAATAAATTGAGTTACTTACACTTTTTTATCAATTACTATTGTCCTATTAGTGTTTTAGAAGATTTTCTTTTCATCAACACAACCTTTGATCTACTTAGTTTTTATACTTTTGTTATTATAAAATATATATATTTTTTGACATTATATTTATACAAAATTATTAATTAATTAATTATAAATTTACAATTTTAAAATTTAGAGTACTCGGCAAAATAATTGATACTTTTTCTTTTATATATATTTTTATTCATTCAGACTAATAATTATGATCGAAATTTATTGTAAAATTCATTTGTTAAATTTTTTTATGAGTTTCAATATATATAAAAATAAAAACTATAAAGTTATAATCTAATCAAAAATAAACTAGTGGGATATCATTTGAACGAGTACTGGTGTGATACATACACTTTATTTTTAAAATATAATAAAAATGTTAATAAGAAAAACAAAATTATTTTACTAAAATAGTGAATTATTTATAAAAGAAAAATATGTTTTTAAAATAAAAACATAATTGTTTTTCCAAAATTATTTTACATCAATAAGATTGATCTTACCAGTTGATCAGAACTTGGAAGTGGACCGAATCATGATGTCTGCTTGGATGGAAAGTTGAGGAGAGAAGGGGGTGTACCTACAAGACACTTGACGATCAAGTAAGAATGGGTGCAAAGAGATACAAGAAAGATATTAGGGTGTTTAATGTGAATATTGGATACATGGTCCTCACAAGTGTGGGGGTTTATATAATGTCCTCGGTATTTGGCTATTGGTCCCTATTTTTGGATTTAGATATTCGGATCTGCGAAAATAGGTAACTTCCAGAACTTGGTCAAAATGGACAGTCGTTCTCGTAACTAGTCGTTGCTCCGAGCTCAGAAGGGATTACGGGCAGAAGCGTTTATGAGCGTTTCCTAAGTGTCTACTCTACGTGCGTCGAGCAGACTAGGAGGTAGCTGCCCGCGTGGGCAAGTGTGTGTCTCGGGCACCATTAGCCTTTCCTCTCTAGGGGCTATGGTCGACCAAGGATAATGAGCCAGCATTGTTGGGCCATGCAAAAGGTAGAAGTGGATTGGGACAATTCTACTCATTGGACCAGTCCAGAATAGGAGCCCCCAAGTCGTTGTTCCTAGGCGCATGAGTGATGACTTAGAGTTAGCCTGCTAGGAGTCGAGGATGCTCCAAGATGCGGCTCAAGGCAACTGCATCGAGGAGCCTGAACATGGTCTTTTTATGTTCGATGCGCAGGGATCCGAATGGTTGATTGGATTGAGGAGTAGTATACCCACACTTGCATCGAGCTACATGTTGTCATAAAAGTGTAATGATGGCATGTCTAGGGACTAGGGCGTAATGATGAAGACCCTTAGGTTCCCCTAGGCGCGTTCCCGCTCACGCGCTAGTGAAGTTTGTCTATAAAAGGGAGAGAAGAAGCTTCATATGTATTTTTCGCTTGCTTTTTTTTTGCTCGTTTTTGCTAGTTGTGCATGACATCGTCGTTCTCCACCGAAGCTCTTGATCGTTCCACTGTTCACCACTGGGATTTCTTCTGGTTCCGCCGTTAATCTTCCCTAACCTAGTAAGCTTCCTATTTCTTTTCTATTTTGTGCAACATTTTCCCCTGTTTTAGGTTAGGTTTTTTTATTGCGATTCTAGATATGCATGTGGTTAGGGGTAGATTAGTTTTAGATTGGAAGAGTTTCAGAGGTTTTTCGTTGTTTAACGGTGGTTTCATCGCCTGGGAATGGTGGATCCACTTTGTACTTGTTTGGCAACCCATTGCGGTAGGGGGGGGCCGGGGTAGCAGTGGTTGCGATGGACTTTCCGGAGAATTTAGACCGTTTCATGGGCTTCTGTTTTGAACTTCCTGCGTTCCTGATGCGTTCTTGGGTGAGGTCCAAAACCATTTGCTGGGGAATATACTTTTTTTGCATGAGCTAGGGTTTATCCTGGCGTTTGTTGCCTAATATGTTAGAGGGGATCGTCCTCATATTGCTTTCTACTGTTTTGAGTGAAGGCTCTGGTCAGGGACTGGGTCCTTGTTCACGCCCTTTCACTTATTAGTAGTGGAAGGAGGGATTTGATTCGATTTCGAATTCACTTTTGCCCTCTGCTTTTTAGATATGATGGCCAGTAGTACCGATGACGAACTCATGAGCGAGCACATCGATTCTGTACCAAGTTCATTTGAGCGTACGTCAACCGAGGAAAGTACTTAGGAGGCGCGTGATCCTGAATTAGGCATTCCAGAGCAGGGCGCAAATTTGCAGGATGCGTCTGGGGCTCCTGCAGATCCCTTGGCTTGGGTCGCGCTAGATCCTATGGAGATTGCCTCCTACTTTGCTGAGCACCCTGACGAAGTGTTCACGTCGGTGGCTCCGAGGATGGAGTCAGAGGATGTTAAAGAAGAATGAACGATTTACGTTCCTGGGAAGGATTATCGCATATGCTCGAAGTTTAATTCAAATCACCTTCCTATGTATAAGATTCTCTTTCGAGAGCTGGGTTTTCAGCTTCCTTTCACTGATCTTTATGTGGCAGTTTTTCGGCATCTTCGTCTTGCTCCCTCCCAGCTTCATCCCAACTCGATTTCCGTCATGTGGGCTTTCGAGATAGTGTGTGATTATTTGAATATAGGGGAAATTGTTCCTCTGTTCTTCTACCTCTTCCATCTCCAACAGGGCACGACTGGTACCCAGTTCGAATGGGTCTCTTTGAAGCAGGCGAACTGGAAGTTGTTCAAGTCCTATCTCAAATATGTCCGAAATTTAAAAGAAAGGTATATGTTGATCTAGCCCGTGTCAGAGGGGGGTGTTGTTGAATGTTTTTAGGAGTGTCCAACTAGTTGACGACATCGGGGGACCCGTGCTGAACAGGGAAGGGGACCCAGTGATAAAGCTAGTGCTGAAGTTTAGTTTCCATTGGTCAAGGAAACATTTTGCTCATGGGACCGAACATTATATCTGGAAGAAGGGTCAGCTGAGTGTTGAGGACCAGGCTAGCCACGATCGCTTGCTGGCCTTTGTTGCCGGGATACCTCATGTCCAGCGCATGGGCAAAAGGGGAAGCCCATTGTTGACGAGGATGGGGAGCCTGTGTTTGAGCTAGGGCTAATAAATATTAAGGAGCTCCTCGAGTGTGACGATCCTGTGGCGTACTTGGGGTAGTTATTTGGTATTTCGATTTGGTTTGGATGCATATTTCTTTATCCTTGTTTGCTGACTTCCACTTGTTGTTTTTTGTTGCAGGAAGAATGAATGCTTCTCAGGATTATATGGTTAAATCGACTACCCTTAAATCGAAGAAGAGACAAAAGTCCCAAAAAGGTCCTCAAGGTGATGCGGGGACGGTCCCCCAGGCGGGTTTGGGGACGTTGTTGTCTGGCCCTATTATCGGGCATCCATCTCCTCAACAGGTGTCCTTGATGTTTAAGAGAGCGCATATCAAAGACTTCGTTGATCTGACGGGTGAGCAAAACAAGATTAAGTTTGAGCTACCTCCTTGTTTTCATGACATGACTTTCTTCGAGGGCTCCTCTTTGCAGATTCCCTGAGCTGAATCGCTGATGCTTGAAGAGATGGATCACTTGAGAAAAAGGGGGATGTTTGCACTATAATAAGGGTATTGGGAATGGTTGTGGCGTATTTCGAGGACGGGACTTCCCTAGAGGTCGAGCTGAAGAAGTCTTATGCTAAGGTGGCGGCTCTCGAGGAGAAGCTTGTCATAGTGAATGTTGCGAATAAGGCATTAACGGAGAGCCTGGCTAAGATGACTGAGGAATGCAATACCCTTCTACTGGAGAAGAAGTCCCTTGAGGATATGGTTTCTACCTTGAGGGCAGAGATGGCCCTTTAGAGGGTGAGCCCGAAGAGGCCATGGGTTTAAAAACCCGTGCAGAGTTGGTTGCCTGCCTCCAGTTGGTCGTGGACGACGGCCTGCCCAATGCTGAGGGGGCTTTCAAAAATGATGTGGCATAACTCAAAGTAGTGAATCCATGCGTGAAATTGAATACGGTCAGGACGAGATTTCTCTAATATGTGGCAGATGGTAAGATTGTTGTGCCTGACTCCCTCAAGCTTGGAGAGGACGAATCAGTAGAGGAGCTCATCCAAGAGGATCGTGCCCGCGAGGAGGGATCTCAACCCGATGTTTGACCATCTTATTGTTGCTTTCTTTTGTTTCGTCCTGTGTGCCATTTGGTTGTAATTTGTTTTAGGGGCTCTGCCCATTTTTATGTAATTCCCAGACAATTGTGGTCCGCGTGGCCACTTATTCATTTATTTTGATGGAGGCCTTTGGCTCTCTTTATGTAATATTCATGACAATAGTGGCCTTTGTGGTTGTACTTTGATATTTTTCTGACCACGGTGGTCGTTTATTTTGGTTTGCACTTAGTTATTTGCTTTTGTTTGTGCATGTTTCATTTGAGCTTCGCATGTATGTATGCTCCTCTATTTGAGACACTTTATTTTAATTAAGAGTTTTTTGCGTTTGCTCGTTAGTATTTGAGTCCGCTAGTGTGGGGTGACTGGTCGAACGGCCAGGGTGATTTTCGGGAATGGGCCAGAACTCATGCCTCATTTTGAGGGCCCGAGCTCAGAGGCGTGAACTCACCATTACGAGCTGGTGTCCTGCCATCGTGGTACAACGACAATGGAGCTTGTTTGAGTTTTCCATGTCAGACTAAGAATCTGCTCGTTAAAAGAGCATAGACTTGCCTTTTTGTTTAATTTGGAGTGTCATGCTTATACCTGGGCATGCACATGTGGTCGGGCAAGCTGCATTTGATGTCTCGATAAAGAACGTCGATTGTATCAGTGTTTTAACTGCAATATTGCCTTAGTTTTTCGGTGTTCCAAGGTCAAACAAGTTATCCCCGTGTAGGGTTTACAGGTAGCAGGCCTCGTTTCCCGTCTTTGTATGAACGTGATAGGGGCCTTCTCAGTTTGCGGTGAGCTTGCCTTTGCGAGATTCTTTGTGATTTCTCTTTAGGACTAGGCTGCTGACTTTGAGTTCATGTCGTATGACTTTGGTGTAATATTGTATGGCGATTTTTTTGTTTGATAGAGGCTGTTGTACCCCAAAATTTGCCCTCCCATAATCTTCAAAGTTTTGCCAAGCATCACCTCAAATGGTTCAAGTCTACTCAAGGGCTACACAGTCAACCATCCTCCTAAGCCAGTCAAATTAGGGTTTTGGTTCTTGCAAGGAAGTTGAGGTTTTCAAGGGCTCAATCAAGTCACATATGCTCATAAACATTGTCAAGCACCTACATGTCAAGTTTCAAGGCTCACAAGGTCAAGTTGCACAGTCAAAAACCCTAATTGTTAAACAGTCAACTGTAGGGGCAAAATGGTCATTTGGCAGTCAAAAGTCAAAATTTTTGGTCAACATCTTATTTTGAAGCCACAAACATCATTTGATCAATGCTTGATCATGATTCTCAAACTATGGCTCAAAAAAGTCTCAAGATGCAAAAGTTTCTATTTTTGGACAGTTGAAAAGTCAACTGTAACTTGACCAAGGCATAACTTTTTCATGGTTCATCAGAAAAATTCCATCCAATGCTCATCTTGAAGGGGAAGACATTTCCTACAACTCATCTTCACATTCCAAGTCCAAGAAATGCTCTCACAAAAAGTTATCAATTTCAACATTATAGGTCATTTTCAAAAGTCAACAAAAAGGGACTTTAAGTCAAAGACCATAACTTGATATTGGTAAATCAAAATGACATGGGACCAAAGACATTGGTTAGAGGACTTCAAGACCTTTCCAAAATGTCCAAGAACGTGTTCATAACTTCAAAATTGAGCAAGATATGCATTGGAGAAGTTGGGAAATTTTTGTGAAATGACCAAAATCATTTATCCTTGAAATTTCATTTTTGACAAAAGGGGCCCACTTTTTCCACTTGAATCAGCTTGGCCATGCTTCCCACGTGTCCCACCTTTTATTTCAATATTTGAAATTAATTTTTTCATTTTTATTAGATTTTTTTGGATTTAATTCATTTTAAATCCTTTAAAATCAAATAAAAATAAAAAAAGGTTAATTAAGGGGGATATTTGGCTTTGATTAACTTTGAATCACCATTATGCATATTCCAAATTCGTGCAAAAGGCCAAATGAAGCAAGAATTCAAAATTGGCTCAAAAATGGAAGGTGTGTTAATGGAGGTTTATGTCAAAATCCTAAGCATCAATGCAAGGCATTATTGGCCTTAATTCTCATCCAAGCACATTGCATAACAGGTATAGAAGCTATCACAAACGGGAACAAGACCTAAGCTGCGCTGCAATATCAGAACCAACTTTGCATTTTCACACAAAAATTGCAAAACTGAAAACTTCCTTAGAGCACTTTTTAAGTCCCCATTCTCATCCAAACACCTTCCTGAGGTCCCAAGGAAACTCTAGCAATCAAAACCACGCCCAAACGTGCAAAGAACCAGTCCCACGAAGCCATACGGTTTGTCTTTTTTTTCAGAAATGCATAACATGATTCATACACTTTCATTGATTTTTCTTGTTTGATTTGTACTAATGAGGGCTCTCTGAAGCTATTAGTGCCATCCAATTGAGTTATAGGCGCCTGAATCAGAATCTACCATGGACAAAAACTAGGTTTCCTGAAACTTCAAATTGGGGCTTTAGGTATATGGTAAAATTAGACTCTAAAATCAGTATGAGCAGGATCGTTGCAACATGACGATTCCAAATCACCCATCGCGCTCAATTTATGATTGAACATGGCCTATTCACTATTATCCATAAGCCTGTGTTTTGGGGGGGGGGGGGGGGGGGGGGTTTAAAACCCCCGCTATCCTTTTTTTTGTTTCAGGAAAGAATGGAGAAGAAGACTGCGTGGCATGGCGTGAGTGGAGGGTTTGAATTCCAGCGCCTTTTTTATTTATTTTCATAACGTTAATTTTGGTTTTGTTTCATATTATTTATTTTCAATCTCCATACAACGCGCACTCCACAGCACAATTGGCAAAGCATTACCTTGGCAAACGTTGGGACCTGGGTTCGATTCCCAGGTCCCCCACTTTATTCCATAATTTTTCTTGCAATATATTCCTGTGCAGCTTCCATCCTAATGACCACCATGAAGCCCAACGCCTTGGCACGCCATATGTCCTTGAAGATCAATCCAGTGACCATGACCAGCCATCCACCATAAGCATCAGTCAAACGTTCTCCACATGATTCAAAAAGTCAGCAAAGGGCCTCCTTCTGTTGGGCCAAAATTCATCAAGCCACCTCCTCAATTTGGGGTCAACACCCCCCATTGGTTTGCATATTGTTTTCTTTCTTTTCATTTTTTTATTTGTTTTATTTATTTTAATTAATTCATCAAAATTAATTTTCATAAAGTACAAAAAAATCAGAAAATCAGAAAATAAAAATATGCTTTATTTATCTTTTTTAATTCATTAATATTTTGTAAATAAATTTCATAATCAATTTAGTTTAATTTTAGGTTTAATTTTAATGTTTTTCTTTAATAAACTAAAAAAACATAAAAATTAGGTTTTTAACATTTCATTCTTTTTCTCAATAAATATTTTTTTTATAATTATTATTAACCATTAATTATTTTTGTAAATACTTGTAATTAATCAATTAGGTTTAAACTTAAACAATTTTCTTTAATAAATTAAAAACAATTAGAACTAGGGTTTATTTAACTTTTAATTCCAATCTAATTCTCTTTAATTTCATAAATACAAAAACATCAAAAAAAATATAAGTTCTTTTCTTTATTTAATTATTAGTTAATTTCTTAATTTCAATATTTATTTCTTTAAAGGGTCCAACGCCCTCGCATTCGATTATAATTTCTTTTCGCGCGTTTATTTTATTTCTTTTATGAGTGTAATGTATTTGCCCCAAAGCCTTGTAATAGTTAATTAGGACATTTACTTTCCGTATTTTCATTCAAATCGGGTCTTGGTTTAATTTGGCGTTGTAGACCCACGCCTTGTAATAGCGTAGGACCTTTATTTTTCCGCATTTTTATTCCCGCACCTTTAACTGCTAATAATCACATGAAAGAATGTATGCAAAAATAAAATCAAAGCGTAGAATAATCAATGCATGATCAAGACAAATAATAACTGAAAATGACACACAATTCACACACCACTCTTAGAGTACGCCTCATTGTTGCCTTGCCCCTCGAAACGTGGTCGTCGAGTACAGGACGTCTTAGTAAGTCCTTATGTCCATGAACATGGCATAAGGGTAGCTTCTAAGGTGTCCTACTGTTGCTCTGGTGATCACATTGTTGCCTTGCCCCCTCGAAACGTGGTCGTCGAGTATAGGACGTCTTAGTAAGTCCTTATGTTCCAATGATCTAGTTGGCTCGAAACGGTTGCCTCGAAACAAGTTGCCTCGGAACAGTTGCCTCGAAACGGTTGCCTCGGAATAAAAAGATCAATGGCATAAGGGTAGCTTCTAAGGTATCTTACCATTTCCCGGTAACCACACTGTCCCTAACCCTCGAATTGACCCGAACACCTCCAACGGTGGTGCTACCTACCTCTCAATGGTGGGATGGCACTACCTAAAGGACATTTACACAGACTAATTCCTTAGGGTAGGTAGATGACTCGTAGATACTTGCTCTAATTCAAAACAAATCAAAAACTTCTTTTCACACCAACACTTTGCAAAAAGCTTTCAAAAACAACTTTTCAAACACTCTTGAGGACTGATACAAGAGTCGATCTGAAACTTTAAACGAAACTTTTTCAAACTCCCTCACACTTTGAAAAGCAAACAAACATTTTGAAAACACAATGAGCAAGTATCTAAGAGCCCATGGATAACCATGGATAGAAAGGGTGCTAACACCTTCCCTTTCTATAACTCTACCTCCCGAACCGAGAACTATCTCAATAAGGAATTTTTCTGTGCTTTTGTCCTTTCCATGTTGGAGAAAATAAAAGACGGTGGCGACTCTTGCTTACCGCGACATTTCGCAAAACCAGCTTTAAACAATCAGTTCCAGATCCACCGATCACAGAACTGGCGACTCTGCTGGGGATATCTTATAAAAGTGAGGTGTACCTTAGGACTAAAATCACTGTGTTTTCAATTGCTTTGACTTGTTTGCTTTAAATTGTGGGACTGTCTTGGGAGTTCTATAGATCCTAACCCGGATCTAGGGATACCTTCTTAGAAAGTAGCAACAAGGCTGTGAGGGAACTGTGCGGGGTATACCGACATGGTTGAAACAGTCTGCTACGTTGATGTGGCACTTTGGTGTGTACCGGTAACCCTTGAGTTCAGTCAAGGAGAGTACGGGGCCTCCATGTGGTGTCGTGAAGCATCAACTGACCTTAGGAACCTTAATTGAACCATCTTGGCCTCTTTAGGGTAGTGAGATAACTGACTTTGGTGCAGTCCGAGGTTGGTTGATACTCGATACTACACTCAATTGAGGATTGCTTTCCTGGGATATTTCGGTCGCCAGTTCAGTGGCTAAATCGAAACGATGAACAATGAAAGCAATCCAGTGATATTGGGACCCTTAGAACCCGGTTACTTCTAATAGGACAGGTTGAGCCCACCAACTTCAAGAGGGTAATACCCAGACCCCATGTTGGCCTAAACTCTAAGGGCTTGTCTTGTGTGACTTGTGTGCCTTATCATGTTTGCCTTTGTAAATATTTGTGGTGTGTTTAATCATAGCATCATGACATCATCCAGCATCATATGCATTGGCTAACCATTTCAGGGGTTCGAACCTTCATCTTTGTTCTTGTTTTGTAGGACATGGAAACTGTTCGCAGAAAGACAATTCAGATCTGCCTTGTAAGGATCCCTCCTCAGCTTAAGGAGCTTATATCCAGGATTCCCGAGAGCTCTTCATTCAGTGAGAGACATGGAAGACTCATTAGCTTGGTCAACACCAACATTGAGGAAGACATGATAAAGGTCCTGTTCCAGTTCTTTGACCCTCTGCATCACTGTTTCACTTTCCTGGATTATCAACTGGTGCCTACATTGGAAGAGTTCTCCCGGCTTCTGAAGATCCCTATCCTTGATCAACTACCCTACAACGGTACGGAAAAGGAACCCAAACTTGAAGAGATTGCTAAGGCCTTACACCTACAATCATCTGACCTCAAGGGACATTAGGAAGCTAGAAGTGGTATCAAAGGGTTCTTAGCCAGGTTTCTGTTTGAAAAGGCCCAAGAATGTTGGAACTCCCTTGACCTACAAGCTTTTGAAGAAGTTGTGGCCCTCCTTGTCTATGGTTTGGTGTTGTTCCCTAACCCAGATCAGCTTATAGATATCAGTGATGTCCAGATCTTCATGTCCAGAAATCCTATATCTACGTTGCTTGGGGACATCCTTCACTCATGTTACACTCGAACCATGAGAAAAAGAGGTGTCCTTATGTGCTGCACCCCTCTCCTGGGAAGGTGGTTTATTTCGCACCTTCCGCAATCAATTTTGAAGAACGAGCGGGGTTTGAGGTGGTCACAGCGATTGATGACCCTTACAAATGCTGATATACATTGGTGTTCTCGGTCCAAAGAGGATGTCATTATCATTAATCATTGCGGGGAGTACCCTAATGTTCCTTTACTTTGAATCGGAGGAGGTATTACTTACAACCCATGCTTGGCTTGGAGACAGTTTGGTTATGCTCAGAGGGACGGCCCTCATGACATGTTAATTCCTGACATAGTTTTTGACTTCGACAACGATGCGCAAGGACTTCGCCAGAGATTTATCAGAGCTTGGAGGATGCCCAGTAAGATAGACAGCAAGACCCTGGGGCACAAGAATTCCATCCCATTGGAACCTTATCTCAAGTGGGTACGAGCCCGCTCCCAGAAGTTAGTAATGCCTTATCCTCATGTTCTCCCTGTGATCAAAGAGCCAGTCCTGGAGGGAGAGTTGTCCTACACCATTCAACATCCTGACATGCCCACGTCATGGGAAGAGATGCAGAAGAGCTGGATCCAGCTTAAGGAAGAACGGAATTCTCTTGAGACCAGTCTACATGCTAGTGAAAAGAAGGTCTTGGAGCTCACCCGCCTATTGCACGAGGAGAGGAATATCAACACCTATATTGCTCCGAAGAGGATGCGTAGTGTCTTTTGGGATTGATCTGCTCCGTAATGTTTGCCCATGAGGCTTCGATGTATCAAACAATTATTTCCTTAATGATAACGTGTGTTCCTTTTGGTCTACAACAAATTTGAATTTTCGAACCTTTGAATGCATTGCATAAACACATATCATTCATCATGTGCATCACAGGTACTCTTCTTTTCAGGTTTCTTACTGTTCTTCGCTGTTTATTTCAGCATCATGAACCCTGAATCATCTACCGAGCTGTCTATCAAGGCCCTTCAGGCGCAGAACGCACAATTTCAGGAGCTGATCATGGGCTTGGCCCAGGGACAACAAGAGCTGAAGGCTATGCTCCTGAAGAAGAATCAGAAGAAGAAGAGGACTGTGCTATTCAACACTGGGCGCAGGCTCGGGAACACTTTGCAAAATGAAGCTGA
This sequence comes from Vicia faba, assembly GCA_948472305.1. Lineage (NCBI taxonomy): Eukaryota > Viridiplantae > Streptophyta > Magnoliopsida > Fabales > Fabaceae > Vicia > Vicia faba. Next base: position 1,380,529,945 of record OX451737.1, on the reverse strand, counting down.
GAGGACTACTCCGTCTGTGGGGGAAGGTAGTCACCAAGAAAGGGAGGTCCCTAGTCCTGTGGTCTCTGATACTGAGACGGACTTCAACGACGAACAGTACCCTCCTGCTGAGGACCGGTACAAGCAGTTGGAGGACAGATTAAATGCTATGGAAATTCAGTGTGTGCCTGGACTGGATTTCGGAGACTTGGGGTTATCTACTGGGGTGGTGATCCCACACAAGTTCAAGGCGCCTGCCTTTGTGAAGTATGACGGGGCCTCCTGTCCCAAGATGCACCTCCGTTCTTATGTAAGGAAGATCCAGCCTTACACAGCAGACAAGAACTTATGGATCCACTTCTTCCAGGAGAGTCTTTCAGGGACTCACCTCGAATGGTTCTATCAGCTGGATGGAACCAACATTCGTAACTGGGAGGATCTGGCCACTGATTTTTACAAGCAGTATCAATATAATTCCGACCTCGCTCCTACGCGTACCCAACTCCAGGGTATGTCGTTAGGATCGGGTGAAGGTTTTAAGGAGTACGCACAGAAATGGAGAGATCTGGCTGGCAGGGTGCAGCCACCATTGACGGACCGGGAGCTGGTGGATATGTTCTTGGGGACCCTATCTGGTCCATTTTTCAATCATCTCATTGGTAATTCCTCTGCTGGGTTTACTGATCTGATCCTGACTGGTGAGAGGATCGAGGCTGGTATAAAATGGGGGAAGATACATAAGGTTGCCTCCTCCAATGCTGAAAAGAAGCCCTTCAAGAAAGAGGCAAGTGCTGTGTATGGTCCAAGAAGGAAAGCCAAACCTGAACGCCGCCAAGCTGTCAACGCGGTGGTTATTTCTAAGCCTGCTACCGCTCCTCAACAATACAACCAACCCAGAGCTGAGAGGCCCAAACGACAGTATACTCGACTCAGCATGACTCTCTCTCAGATCCTTCCACAACTGCTGTCAACTAGCCTGGTAACTGTCAGAGAGGCTCCGAAGGTTGTGAATACTACATCCCCCAAGTTTAATCCAAATGCCCGCTGTGCTTATCACTCTGATAGCCCGGGGCATTCTACTGATGACTGCTGGCCCTGAGGAATAAGGTTCAGGACCTTATTGATGCCAAGGAGATACAGTTCGAGGCGCCCGAGAGGCCAAATGTTGTTACCGCTCCCATGCCCCAGCATGGAGTGAATGCTGTTGAGGAGGATTTGTATGTAGCTTCTGTGGATGATGTTGCTACTCCGCTGCTGACCGTCAAGAGGAACCTGTTGCTAGCCGGTTTATTTCCAGGATGTAGCAAAGGTTTCCCTCTATGTGTTGATTCCCCTGCTGGTTGTTCTTTGCTGAAATCAGGCGTTCAAAACCTGATGGATAGTAAAGAGATTTTGTTCAAAAAGACTGTTATTCCTGCTGCCCCTGTTGAAGAAGTTTCAATTGTTACTATTTTCAATAACCCTTCCAAGGCTCCTTCAAAGAAGCCTGTCCAAATTTTGCCTGTTCACAAGATTGCTCCCATCACCATTACAGTTCCGGGGCCCATCCCCTACAAGTCTGATAAGGCTGTCCCATGGCACTATGGGGCAGATGTTTATGTTCTGGGAGTGAAACAAGAGTTCAACACTGATACTGGTGTCACCAACATCACTGGGCCTGCTAAGGTCACTCGTAGTGGAAGACTGTTCTCACCAGACATTGCTCCTCCGGTAATTCAGAGGCCTTTAATCATCACACCTGCCAGTGTGTCTGTCTTTTCCCCTGACCAAGTTTCCACCCCTGCTGCCGAGTCATCTGACGCTCGGGGCAAGGGGATTGCTACTGATGTGCCTGCCCGGACAGAGGCACCAAAGACCATCGTTGAGGCTTCCAAGCAGGAGATGGAAGAGATCCTCAAAATAATAGAGAAAAGTTACTTCAACGTCGTTGAACAGCTGGGGCATACCCCCTCTAAAATCTCCATGCTATCACTGCTGCTGTGTTCAGAGGCCCATGCCAAGGCCCTGATTGCTTTCTTGAAAATGGCCCACGTGCCTCAAGAAACGTCTGCTGATCAATTCACCGACTGTGTGGCCAACCTAACTGCTGACAATGGTCTGGGTTTCTCTGATGCTGATCTGACGACCAAGGGGAAGAACCATAATGATGCCCTGCATGTCTCCATTGAATGCAGGGGCACTACTCTTGCTCACGTGCTGGTTGGCACGGGTTCCTCGTTAAATGTGCTGCCCAAGAAAGCTCTAGACAGGCTGGACTGTGAGGGTTTAGAGCTCAAACCAAGTAACATTATTGTCTGGGCCTTTGACGGGTCCAAAAGAATGGTACATGGTGAAGTTGACATCCCAATCAGAGTTGGATCACAGGTCTTTGATTCAAAATTCTATGTGATGGACATCAGTCCGTCCTATTCTTGTTTGTTGGGTCGCCCGTGGATCCACAAGGCTGGAGCTATGACCTCCACGTTGCATCAGAAGCTCAAGTACCCTGTCGGGGGAAGATTGCAACAGCGCAAGGGGAAGAGGAATACATGGTCAGCCACCTCAACTCTTTCAGGTACGTGGAAATGGATGGGGAGTTCATTGAGACCCCCTTTCAACATTTTGAAGAGGTGCCACAAACATTGGCAGCAGCAGAAGCAGTGGTTGAAGAGGTTTCTCCTTTGAAGATGGCCTCCTTAAAGGACGCCCGGGCTGTGATTGAAAGAGGTGAATGTGCAAACTGGGGAAAGCTCCCTGATTTTACTCCTAAGACTAACAAGTTTGGGCTGGGTTTCACTGCAGAGGCTCAGAAGGTTGTGCGCAAGGCAAGGATTGGAAGACCTCATGTACTCATCACCAATCCAGGAGTAAATGCTGTTGGGGATGAAGACGAAGTGGAAGAATCAGAGTTTGACAGCTGGATCTACCCAACGGCCAACGGTGGACCTAGCAACTGGACCGCAAAAGACTTCACACCCATTACTTTTGTTACCCAGTAATGAACTTCTTTGTTTTGGACTTGTAATAAACAATAATTTGAAACTTTTTGGCCCGGTGTCTTACCCGGGGCACCGTGGTTTTATTTGTGAGGGCTTTTGTTTGTCACCTTCATATATCATGAATAAAAGCATTGGACGTTTTTCACATTTCAAATCTTGCGCTCCCTTTCTTTCTTTATATATATTGCAAAACAGCTGTATTTACACACACTCACCCATACAGGTTTCAATCCACTCTGGATCTCACTGGTAACGACCCTGCTACTGCCAGTTATAACTTCGAAATTCCGATCAACTTAGCCGAAGCCGAAGGTGAAGATGATTGCGAAGTGCCTGGCGAGCTTGCAAGACTGTTACTCCAGGAAGAGAGGGCAATTCAACCACATAAAGAGCCAGTGGAAATAGTAAATCTGGGTACTGAGACGGACAGAAAGGAAGTTAAGATTGGTGCCAACCTAGAGCTCAGCGTGAAGCAACGGTTGACTCAGATGCTACATGATTATGTGGAGATCTTCGCCTGGTCCTACGAAGACATGCCTGGGTTAGATACTGACATTGTGGTCCATCACTTGCCTACCAAGGAAGACTGCCCTCCAATTAAGCAAAAGGTCCGCCGTATGCGTCCAGAGATGTCTGAGAAGATCAAAGCTGAGGTTATGAAGTAGTTTGATGCCGGATTTCTTGCAGTGACTTCTTACCCTCAGTGGGTTGCTAATGTGGTGCCGGTACCTAAGAAAGATGGCAAGCTCAGAATGTGTGTTGATTACAGGGATCTGAACAGGGCCAGCCCCAAGGATGACTTTCCCCTACCTCACATTGATGTCCTTGTTGACAATACTGCTCAGCATAAGGTGTTTTTCTTCATGGATGGTTTTTCAGGGTATAATCAGATCAAGATGGCTCCTGAAGACATGGAAAAGACTACCTTTGTTACTCAGTGGGGCACCTTCTGCTACAAGGTCATGCCATTCAGGTTGAAGAATGTTGGGGCAACCTACCAACGTGCCATGGTTGCTTTATTTCATGACATGATCCATCATGAGATAGAAGTGTATGTCGACGACATGATTACAAGGTCCCAAACTGAGGAGGAACACCTTGACCATCTGCAGAAGCTGTTTGACCGTCTGAAACTGTACAAGCTGAGGTTGAACCCGAACAAGTGCACCTTCGGGGTAAGATCTGGAAAGTTGCTAGGCTTCATTGTAAGTGATAAGGGTATTCAAGTGGACCCTGCCAAGGTTAAAGCCATTCAAGAGATGTCGGTTCCTAAGACAGAGAAAGAGGTCAGAGGTTTTCTAGGACGTATGAATTACATTGCCCGATTCATCTCGCATCTAACCGCTACCTGTGAGCCAATCTTTAAGCTGCTGAAGAAAGATCAGGTAGTACGTTGGAACGATGAATGTCAGGCCTCTTTTGACCGAATCAAAGAGTATCTCCAAGAACCACCTATTCTTATGCCACCGGTTGAAGGGAGACCTCTAATACTATACCTGACAGTACTTGACAACTTAATGGGGTGTGTGCTGGGGCAGCATGACGAGTCTGGCCGAAAAGAGCACGCCATTTATTACCTTAGCAAAAAGTTTACCGACTGTGAGACCCGATACTCACTGCTCGAGAAAACTTGCTGCGCTTTGGTATGGGCTGCTCGCCGGCTGAGACAGTATATGCTGACTCACACTACCTTGTTGATTTTAAAGATCGATCCTATAAAGTACATATTTGAAAAGCCTGCTCTGTCCGGGAGAATAGCAAGATGGCAAATGATCTCGACGGAATACGACATACAGTACACAACTCAGAAAGCCATCAAAGGAAGTGTATTGGCAGATCACTTGGCACATCAGGCAGTAGACGACTATCAGTCAATGAACTTCGAGTTTCCAGACGAGAGTATCATGATAGTGACTGATTGTGAAGTACCTGGACCGGATGAAGGACCTGAGGAAGGATCCCGATGGTCTATGCACTTTGACGGAGCCTCCAACGCTTTGGGTAACGGTATCGGCGCTGTGATAATATCCCCTCAAGGCACTCATACTCCACTCACTTCCCGGCTATGTTTCAACTACACCAACAACATGGCGGAGTATGAGGCATGCATCATGGGTCTTCAAGCTGCGATCGACTTAAGGATCAAGTTTCTGAGTGTCTTCGGAGATTCCGCTCTCGTGATCAATCAGATCAAAGGCGAGTGGGATACGAAACATCCGAATCTTATTCCTTACAGAGAATGTGTGTTGACAATGATCCCCCATTTCACAGAGATAACCTTTGAACATTTCCCGAGAGAGGAGAATCAGTTGGCGGACGCGTTAGCTACGATGTCTTCCATGTTCAAAGTCAAGTGGGACAATGAGGCTCCCCGGATTATCATCTGGAAACTGGACGAACCGGCATACTATTGTGATCATGAGACTGAGTTGGTGACTGAGAAGCCTTGGTACTATGAGGTGAAGAGATACTTGGAAGCTCAGGAATATCCTGAAGGTGCGTCTGTCAACGATAAGAAGTTTCTAAGAAGGTTCGCAGCAAAGTTCTTCCTTAGCAACGGTATCCTGTACAAGCGAAACCATGATTCGACCTTACTGCGTTGTGTGGATAAGACTGAAGCAGAAAGGATCATGGAAGAGCTGCATGAGGGTACCTTCGGAACACATTCCAGTGGGCACACTATGGCAAAGAAAATCCTTCGGGCAGGGTATTTCTGGTCCACAATGGAAGCTGATTGTTACCAACACTCTCGGACATGCCATAAATGCCAGATATATGCAGACAAGGTGCATGTTCCTCCGGTCCCTCTGAACGTCCTGACTGCACCCTGGCCTTTTGCAATGTGGGGCATAGATATGATCGGTGAGATTAAACCTACGGCATCCAACGGGCATCGCTTCATCCTGGTAGCGATTGATTACTTTACAAAGTGGGTTGAAGCAGCTTCCTACGCCACGGTAACCAAGAACGTTGTGGCACGGTTCATTCGACATAACCTGATCTGTCGATACGGCGTCCCTGAAAGGATCATTACGGACAACGATACCAATCTCAACAACAAGATGATCACTGAGCTCTGCGAGCAATTCAAAATACAGCACCACAATTCTTCTCCTTACCGGCCAAAGATGAATGGGGCTGTAGAAGCAGCGAATAAGAATATCAAGAAAATCGTGCAGAAGATGACAGTGACCTATAAAGATTGGCACGAGATGTTACTGTTTGCTCTACATGGGTACCGTACCTCAGCAAGGACGTCAACCGGGGCAACTCCTTTCTCTTTGGTCTACGGTATGGAGGCAGTCTTACCGATCGAAGTACAAATACCCTCTCTCCGGATAATGAAGGATGCAGATCTGAGCGAAAATGATTGGATCCAGACACGACTTGATCAATTAAATCTGATTGACGAAAAGAGACTTGCTGCTATTTGTCATGGTCAGACGTACCAAAAACGGATGATCAGGGCATTTAACAAAAAGGTCAGACCACAAGAGTATCAAGTTGGGGATCTGGTAATCAAGCGTGTCATCCTTCCTCAGAGTGATCCAAGGGGCAAATGGACCCCTACGTACGAAGGGCCATTTGTGGTTAAAAATGTATTCTCAGGAGGAGCCATGATTCTAACCAACATGGATGGTGACGACCTTCCTCACCCCGCCAATGCAGACATAGTAAAAAGATACTACGCATAAAAAAGACCCGTTAGGTTGACATACCTAGGCAAAAATTAGGGCTTCCCGGTGAACCAAAAGGGTTCGGGCAAAATGAGGGATGAAATAAAAAAAATTTGTACACCCGGCAAGTCGAAAACCTGAAAAGGCGGCTTGGGCAAAAACGGGTATCCCGGTGGACTGAAAACCCGAAAGGGCGGTCCAGGCAAAAGTTAGGGATAAAGCGTAATACTATGTCTCATTGGGTCACCTCGCATCCAGAATCCGGTATCAACATCAAGTTCAAACGACATCAATCAATCAGCTTCATCTTCAGCTAGGTCATCAAGTGATGAGACGCTCGAAGATATAAAGGCAATAGCAGAGTTGGAACCCAGTGGGATTGTTCTTTTCACACAGCTGTTTTATTTTCCTTTGTACAAATTGTATAAACTCTTTTGTTCGGCGGCGTTCTCTTACTAGGACGTCAGCCTCTTGTATATAAACGCCTATTTACGGGCAAATTCAAAAATCAATACAAATACACTTTTCAGACAAATTGCCTTTTGTTTTTCCTTTTTCTGTTTTGTTTTGCGAAGAACGTCCAAGTTTCAATTTGTGATATATGCATTTGACACTAATTGCTAACTCATAAATATTTGCATGCAAAACAAAGGATTAATTACAGGTGACATTAGAAACAGGGGCAATAATGAGTTGTCTAAAGCGATCTAATTGCTATATCCACCAAGGTACCAAGGTAAGTTCAGCTGAAGAACAGAACCAAGATATCTTAATTCCCCAGAGAGTGAGCCAGCAAGTCAATACACTATCCCCAAGCAGAGTTAGCCTACTCTATCAAACCTTAAGGAAGTTGGGTATCCCCAGCAGATCTCAACATTCCCCAACAATATATGAACATTCCTAACAAGCATCCCCAGCAGTCTTGGTCTAAGATTGTTCCCCGGCGGTATACTAGACATTCAGTGGAGCCACTTCCCCGGTATATCTCAAGAATTTCCCCAGGAGAGTCCAGTCCAGAAGTTTCCCCAGGAAAGTTCAATCCATCTCCCCAGCACGAAGCTTATCCCCAGTAGATTCTGGAAGCTTATCCCTCGCAGAGCACGAACGCGTCCCCCGACTTTATTCAAAGGTTATTTCCCTACCAGGATATAACTGGGTTATCCTCAGCCAAAAGCCACGGAAAGACTGTCCTCGGCAAAGTCTTCTCATCCCCAGCGGAGTCTATTAAAACTTCCAGCATAACGACGGTATCCCCAGCGAAGCTATCATCAACATCTCAACAGAGTACCTCTCTTCCCACAGAGTATTGTTCCCCAGCAAGATCGCTAGAATAATTTTCCCCCACAGAGTAATCTCCAAGTTTATTCCCCAACGGAGTCATCTTCTCCTACCGGTATCCTTGCAGCCATCACTCCCCGGTGGAAACAGAGAATGCTATTCACATCAACCCAGGAGTTGACTTCCCAGCATCCGTCAAGGATTTATTTTCCTAAGACGAAAACATGCATTCATAAACCTCGCATCTTTATACACTATAGTATGCATATACGCATCATGAACATATAACCTCATCACGCATGTCATACATCATGACATCACATACAACTAACGTTTTGTCTTTTCAGGGCAAAAGTTAATACAAAGATAATTGCTATCAACTGTCGTGATTCTAGATCCGATTCCTGTATCTTGCCAGGGTGTATCTGTTGACGACTAGCATTACCAGACTCGATTCCTGTATCCTGCCAGGGCACGTCTGAAGAGTTCGAAGATCCGATTCCTGTATCCTGCCAGGGTGTATCTGTTGACGACTAGCATTACCAGACTCGATTCTTGTATCCTGCTAGGGCACGTCTGAAGAGTTCGAAGATCTGATTCCTGTATCCTGCCAGGATGTATCTGTTGACGACTAACAGTACCAGACTCGATTCCTGTATCCTGCCAGGGCACGTCTGAAGAGTTCGAAGATCCGATTCCTGTATCCTGCCAGGGTGTATCTGTTGACGACTAGCATTACCAGACTCGATTCCTGTATCCTGCCAGGGCACGTCTGAAGAGTTCGAAGATCCGATTCCTGTATCCTGCCAGGGTGTATCTGTTGACGACTAGCATTACCAGACTCGATTCTTGTATCCTGCCAGGACACGTCTGAAGAGTTCGAAGATCCGATTCCTGTATCCTGCCAGGGTGTATCTGTTGACGACTAACAGTACCAGACTCGATTCCTGTATCCTGCCAGGGCACGTCTGAAGAGTTCGAAGATCCAATTCCTGTATCCTGCCAGGGCGTATCTGTTGACGACTAGCATTACCAGACTCGATTCCTGTATCCTGCCATGGCACGTCTGAAGAGTTCGAAGATCCGATTCCTCTATCCTGCCAGGGTGTATCTGTTGACGACTAGCATTACCAGACTCGATTCCTGTATCCTGCCAGGGCACGTCCGAAGAGTTCGAAGATCCGATTCCTGTATCTTGCCAGGGTATATCTGTTGACGACTACAGTACCAGACTCGATTCCTGTATCCTGCCAGGGCACGTCTGAAGAGTTTAAAGATTCGATTCCTATATCCAGCCAGGGCACGTCTACATAAAGAGTTTGAAGATCAACCCCTGTAACAGGCCAGGTAATTATTTCTCTTTCTCAGGTACGCAAGTTCTCGCTAAGGAATCTCTTACGTGATCGACACCTAGATGGCATCTATAAGCCCATCCACATACCAACAGTTCCAAATGGCATCTATAAGCCCATTCCCGACAAAGTTCTGTCATACTTCCAGATGGCATCTATAAGCCCATCCTCCTATCCACCATCCCTCCAAATGGAATCTGTAAGCCCATTCCCGCCATCGCACTGCTGATACTCAACTATGTGAGTGCAAATTTCTGGGCACTCTAGTGTTCAATCATCTTCCACCCTCGGATCATGAAAGGCATGCAAGCCAATCTACATCCTCAGGTCTAAGAAGATTGAACAGGGGCAACTGTTGTACCCCAAAATTTTCCCTCCCATAATCTTCAAAGTTTTGCCAAGCATCACCTCAAATGGTTCAAGTCTACTCAAGGGCTACACAGTCAACCATCCTCCTAAGCCAGTCAAATTAGGGTTTTGGTTCTTGCAAGGAAGTTGAGGTTTTCAAGGGCTCAATCAAGTACATATGCTCATAAACATTGTCAAGCACCTACATGTCAAGTTTCAAGGCTCACAAGGTCAAGTTGCACAGTCAAAAACCCTATTTGCTCAACAGTCAACTGTAGGGGCAAAATGGTCATTTGGCAGTCAAAAGTCAAAAATTTTGGTCAACATCTTATTTTGAAGCCACAAACATCATTTGATCAATGCTTGATCATGATTCTCAAAGTATGGCTCAAAAAAGTCTCAAGATGCAAAAGTTTCTATTTTTGGACAGCTGAAAAGTCAACTGTAACTTGACCAAGGCATAACTTTTTCATGGTTCATCAGAAAAATTCCATACAATGCTCATCTTGAAGGGGAAGACATTTCCTACAACTCATATTCACATTCCAAGTCCAAGAAATGCTCTCACAAAAAGTTATCAATTTCAACATTATAGGTCATTTTCAAAAGTCAACAAAAAGGGACTTTAAGTCAAAGACCATAACTTGATATTGGTAAATCAAAATGACATGGGACCAAATACATTGGTTAGAGCACTTCAAGACCTTTCCAAAATGTCCAATAACATGTTCATAACTTCAAAATTGAGCAAGATATGCATTGGAGAAGTTGGGAAATTTTTGTGAAATGACCAAAATCATTTATCCTTGAAATTTCATTTTTGACAAAAGGGGCCCACTTTTTCCACTTGAATCAGCTTGGCCATGCTTCCCACGTGTCCCACCTTTTATTTCAATATTTGAAATTAATTTTTTCATTTTTATTAGATTTTTTTGGATTTAATTCATTTTAAATCCTTTAAAATCAAATAAAAATCAAAAAGGTTAATTAAGGGGGATATTTGGCTTTGATTAACTTTGAATCACCATTATGCATATTCCAAATTCGTGCAAAAGGCCAAATGAAGCAAGAATTCAAAATTGGCTCAAAAATGGAAGGTGTGTTAATGGAGGTTTATGTCAAAATCCTAAGCATCAATGCAAGGCATTATTGGCCTTAATTCTCATCCAAGCACATTGCATAAGAGGTATAGAAGCTATCACAAACTGGAACAAGACCTAAGCTGCGCTGCAATCTCAGAACCAACTTTGCATTTTCACACAAAAATATGAAAACTGAAAACTTCCTTAGAGCACTTTTTAAGTCCCCATTCTCATCCAAACACCTTCCTGAGGTCCCAAGGAAACTCTAGCAATCAAAACCATGCCCAAACGTGCAAAGAACCAGTCCCACGAAGCCATACGGTTTGTCTTTTTTTTCAGAAATGTATAACATGATTCATACACTTTCATTGATTTTTCTTGTTTGATTTGTACTAATGAGGGCTCTCTGAAGCTATTAGTGCCATCCAATTGAGTTATAGGCGCCTGAATCAGAATCTACCATGGACAAAAACTAGGTTTCCTGAAACTTCAAATTGGGGCTTTAGGTATATGGTAAAATTAGACTCTAAAATCAGTATGAGCAGGATCGTTGCAACATGACGATTCCAAATCACCCATCGCGCTCAATTTATGATTGAACATGGCCTATTCGCTATTATCCATAAGCCTGTGTTTTGGGGGGGGGGGGTTTAAAACCCCCGCTATCCTTTTTTTTTATTTCAGGAAAGAATGGAGAAGAAGACTGCGTGGCATGGCGTGAGTGGAGGGTTTGAATTCCAGCGCCTTTTTTTTAATTATTTTCATAACGTTAATTTTGGTTTTGTTTCATATTATTTATTTTCAATCTCCATACAATGCGCGCTCCACAGCACAATTGGCAAAGCATTACCTTGGCAAACGTTGGGACCTGGGTTCGATTCCCAGGTCCCCCAATTTATTCCATAATTTTTCTTGCAATATATTCCTGTGCAACTTCCATCCTAATGACCACCATGAAGCCCAACGCCTTGGCACGCCATATGTCCTTGAAGATCAATCAAGTGACCATGACCAGCCATCCACCATACGCATCAATCAAACGTTCTCCACATGATTCAAAAAGTCAGCAAAGGGCCTCCTTCTGTTGGGCCAAAATTCATCAAGCCACCTCCTCAATTTGGGGTCAACACCCCCCATTGGTTTGCATATTGTTTTCTTTCTTTTCATTTTTTTATTTATTTGTTTTATTTATTTTAATTAATTCATCAAAATTAATTTTCATAAAGTACAAAAAAATCAGAAAATCATAAAATAAAAATATGCTTTATTTATCTTTTTTAATTCATTAATATTTTGTAAATAAATTTCATAATCAATTTAGTTTAATTTTAGGTTTAATTTTAATGTTTTTCTTTAATAAACTAAAAAAACATAAAAATTAGGTTTTTAACATTTCATTCTTTTTCTCAATAAATATTTTTTTATAATTATTATTAACCTTTAATTATTTTTGTAAATACTTGTAATTAATCAATTAGGTTTAAACTTAAACAATTTTATTTAATAAATTAAAAACAATTAGAACTAGGGTTTATTTAACTTTTAATTCCAATCTAATTCTCTTTAATTTCATAAATACAAAAACATCAAAAAAAAATATAAGTTCTTTTCTTTATTTAATTATTAGTTAATTTTTTAATTTCAATATTTATTTTTTTAAAGGGTCCAACGCCCTCGCATTCGATTATAATTTCTTTTCGCGCGTTTATTTTATTTCTTTTATGAGTGTAATGTATTTGCCCCAAAGCCTTGTAATAGTTAATTAGGACATTTACTTTCCGTATTTTTATTCAAATCGGGTCTTGGTTTAATTTGGCGTTGTAGACCCGCGCCTTGTAATAGCGTAGGACCTTTATTTTTCCGCATTTTTATTCCCGCACCTTTAACTGCTAATAATCACATGAAAGAATGTATGCAAAAATAAAATCAAAGCATAGAATAATCAATGCATGATCAAGACAAATAATAACTAAAAATGACACACAATTCACACACCACTCTTAGGGTACGCCTCACTGTTGCCTTGCCCCTCGAAACGTGGTCGTCGAGTACAGGACGTCTTAGTAAGTCCTTATGTCCATGAACATGGCATAAGGGTAGCTTCTAAGGTGTCCTACTGTTGCTCTGGTGATCACACTGTTGCCTTGCCCCCTCGAAACGTGGTCGTCGAGTATAGGACGTCTTAGTAAGTCCTTATGTTCCAATGATCTAGTTGCCTCGAAACGGTTGCCTCGAAACAAGTTGCCTCGGAACAGTTGCCTCGAAACGGTTGCCTCGGAATAAAAAGATCAATGGCATAAGGGTAGCTTCTAAGGTATCTTACCATTGCCCGGTAACCACACTGTCCCTAACCCTCGAATTGACCCGAACACCTCCAACGGTGGTGCTACCTACCTCTCAATGGTGGGATGGCACTACCTAAAGGACATTTACACAGACTAATTCCTTAGGGTAGGTAGATGACTCGTAGATACTTGCTCTAATTCAAAACAAATCTAAAACTTCTTTTCACACCGACACTTTGCAAAAAGCTTTCAAAAACAACTTTTCAAACACTCTTGAGGGCTGATACAAGAGTCGATCTGAAACTTTAAACGAAACTTTTTCAAACTCCCTCACACTTTGAAAAGCAAACAAACATTTTGAAAACACAATGAGCAAGTATCTAAGAGCCCATGGATAACCATGGATAGAAAGGGTGCTAACACCTTCCCTTTCTATAACTCTACCTCCCGAACCGAGAACTATCTCAATAAGGAATTTTTCTGTGCTTTTGTCCTTTCCATGTTGGAGAAAATAAAAGACGGTGGCGACTCTTGCTTACCGCGATATTTCGCGAAACCAGCTTTAAACAATCAGTTCCAGATCCACCGATCACAGAGGCTTCTCGCAAGGCTTCTCCCATTTGGATCTCCTCGACAAGGTCGAGCTTCTCCCTCAATGCAACATCATTCATTTATTCGTGAAGGGGAGCTTCAGTCCGTCTGGAGGGTTCCTTGATTTCGACGGGGATGACGGCCTCAGTTCTGTATATTAGTCGAAAGGGAGTCTCCCCGATGGATGAGTGAGTTGTCATCTGATAGGCCCAAAGTACACTATGTAGCTCCTCGACCCATCTCTTCTTGGTCTCGTCCAACCTTCTCCTAAGGCCTCCCATGATCACCATGTTCATTGACTCTACTTACCTGTTTGTCTGTGGGTGTTCGACAGTGGCGAAGTGTTGGATAGTGCCCAACTTGGTAACAAATTCCTGGAAGTTTTTATTCATGAATTGTATCCCGTTTTTTGTGACAATCGTTTAGGGAATGCCGAACCGAGCAAGAATGTTTCTTTTGTAAAAACAAAGAATGTTTTGTGCGGTTATTCTGGCCAACGCTTCTGCTTCTATCCATTTTGTGAAGTAGTCCACGACCACTATCATATATTTTTCTGGTTTGATCCTACCACGAATGGTCCAAGGAGGTCCAGGCCCCACCATGCGAATGGCCATGGGGAAAAGAGAGATTTGAGCTCGTTTGAAGGTGCTATATGCATGTCTCTGTGGCGTTGGCATTGTCGCACTTCTTCACGTGTTATTTGGTGTCGTGCTGTATGGTGGTCCAGCAATATCATACCCATAATACTTTTCTGACAAGGGATCTTCCACCCAAGTGTTGGTCGTTGATTCCTTCGTGGATTTCATGCAAGACTTGGGATGCTTCGTGCTGATCGACACATTTGAGGAGTGGGGATAGAAAATCTCCTTCTGTATAACCTGCCTTCGACCAGGACGTAGGATCGGGCTCTTCACCTAACCATGTTAGCCTCCTTTTGACAAGATATTTTCCCGGGTGTTATGTTTGCGGGGAACGTGTTGTACATCTACGGACTTGAATTTCTTCATTCTTTCTTGGACCAAAGTCTAGTGTTCGGTGACATGGTCATTTTTAAACTGATATTCTCCCCGTACCTGAGATGCTACGAGCTGGGAGTCTATGAAGATCTTCACTTCTTTGGCCCCTAGATCTTTGGCTAGACGCAACCTCACTAGAAATGTTTCATACTCAACTTGGTTGTTTGAGGTCGGGAAAGTCAGTGTGAGGGAAACTTTGATCAAAATTCCCTCCTTGTTTTCCAATACAATGCCTGCTCCACTTTTGCTCGAACTAGAGGCTCCGTCAATGAAGATGGTCCATTTGCGCGTCCTACTCGGGGAGGATGGTGAGATCATCTTGGCTACAAAGTCGGGCAGTACTTGAGCCTTGAGGGCTTTCCTGCTTTCATATTTGATGTCGAACTCAGAGATCTCTAACGACCATTTAAGCATTCTACCAGCCATGTCGGGTTGACTGAGCAACTTCTTTATTGGTTGCTCTGTCCAGACAATAATTGTGTAGGCCAAGAAATGGTGTCTCAGCCTCATTTCTGCATTGATGAGTGCTAAGACGACCTTCTGTATCTGCTGGTATCTCACTTTGGGGGGCCTTGTAAGGCTTTTCTTCTGAAGTATATGGGTTTTTGGCCTTCCGAGGTTTCTCGGATGAGGGCAGCGCTCACAACCTCGAATGCCCCAACCAGATAGAGATAGAAGGTCTCTTCCTTCTCTGGTCTGGAAATGACTGGTGGTTTTGATAATGCCCGCTTCAGGTGGACGAGGGCGTGTTCACACTCCTCTGTCTACTCGAAGGCTTCCTCTTTACGAAGAAGTTTAAAGAGAGGAAGTGTGTGTTAGGTAGATTTTGCCACGAAACGAGATAACCAGGTGAGCATTCCGTTTAGGATTTGAATAGATTTCTTTGAGTTCGGCATTGGAAACTCAAAAAATGCTCAGCACTTTTTCGGGGTTGGCTTTGATTCCTCATTCTGTTAGGTAGAAACCGAGGAATTTACCTACCCGCACATCGAAGGTGCACTTTTCTGGGTTGAATCGCATTCTGCATTTCCTTGCCTGCTCGATGATTTTCTTTATGTGGAGAGCATGGACGGTTTCCTCTTTGGACTTGACAATCATGTCGTCTATGTAGATCTCGAGCATGTCAACTATATCTCCTCGGAAAACCTTGTTCATCATCCATTGGTATGTAGCAACGTCGTTCTTCAGACCGAAGGGAATTATGTTGTGGTAATAGTTATCCGGCTCAGTCATGAAGGCCGTGTACTTCTTGTTTGTTTTGGCCATGGGGATCTGGTTGTACCCAGAATATGCATCCATGAATGAGAGCAGTTTGAAACCAACAAAGTTATCAACTAATTTGTCAATATTAGGGAGGGGATAAGCATCTTTCGAGCAAGCCCGGTTGAGATCGATATAATCAATGCACATGCACCATTTTCCATTACTCTTTTTCACAAGAAATACATTAGAAAGTCAGGTTGTGTACTGGGCTTCAGAAATAAAATTTTCCTCTATGAGGTATTCCACAGCCTGCTCGACAACCTCCGTTTTCTTCGGGGACTACCGGTGCCTACGCTAAGCGTCTGCCTTAATGGCATGATCTATTATTAAATGATGGCAAACTATCTTCGGGTCTAAGCCGGGAATCTCTGTTGCGCTCTGGGAAAACAAGTTTGCATTCTCTCTGAGGCATGCCTTCAATTGTCTCTTTGCCAAGTCGGGGAAGTCAACACCGATTTTGACTCCTCTAGATGGATCGTCACCAAGGGGGATTATTTCAAAATCCTCGTCTGGGATTGGGTGCAGAGGGTGCGCAGACTCCTTGATGCTCGTAGAGGGGGGGCTTTCTGCTTCTAGTATGGGCCCTTTTCCCTTTCTCTTATGCTCCCGGAGATCTTCCTTTGTGAACCTGATGTCGAGGTCGATTGCATTGACATGCAGCAATGGTTGTGGATCTTCCGAACTACTGGGTAGAGAAGGTCTGCTGGCCGTTCTAGGTTGAGTGCTGATGGAGCTCAATCCTTTAGAAGAAACTTCAAAAAATCTCCGTGCCTCTTGGATGTCCCCGTGAAGGGTGGCGATGAGTCCCTGTTCGGTGTAATACTTCATTTTCAGGTGCACCATGAAGGGAACTGTTATCAATTTGGCCAGGGTGGGCCTTCTAAAAATGCACTGATATAATGAAGGACATCCCACCATGAGGAACTGCGTCTTGATTGACGTGGAACACTCGGCCGCTCCGAATTTGACGATCAGCTCGACATATCCCCAGGGCTTGGTGCAGGATCGTTGAACCTGGAGTTCGGAACCGACTTAAGGGGTCAGGTGGGTCCCGTTTAGCTATAGAGTGGTGAACAACTGGGAGTACATTATATCCACTGAGCTGCCTTGATCGACCAAGATTCTCCTGACGTCAAAGTTGGTCATTCATGCTCTTACAAGCAGAGGAATACTGGAGTTAGGGGCCCCACCGAGAAACTCTTCTCTGTAGAACACAATGGGGATGAAGCTCCTCCTGTATTTATAGAGGGTGGCACTCTTCTCGGAGCTAGCATCAATGAGTTGCTCGAATCTTCTCTTGACCGAGCCCACTGTACACATGTTGAATCCTCCTCCAGATATGACCATCGTCGCTGGAAATGTCTCCCAAGGGCTATGGATTGCAAATTATAGAGGGACTTTGTCTAGGTTGGGGAAGTAGAAGTCCTTGGGCCTGGTGATTCTCAAGACGACGGGCATGAAGCTCGTGTCGGGGGAAGGCTTCTCTTCCTCCACTTTTTGGATTACAAGGCGTCTTCGCGGGCACCTTCCTTCGTTTTGTACTATTTGATATGCTCGTCCCAGATGAGTATCTCAATGGCATCCTTCAGGTGGATGAACTCGTCTGTATTGTGCCTGTGGCTTTTGTCAAACCTGCAATATTTGCTTTTGTCCGTCCCAGGTTTGGACGGTGTCTGACAGGGAAAGTGTAGCTCAGCTTGCTTGAATTAGAGTTGGTGCATTCTGTTAAAATCTGCTAGTGTGAAGCATTAAGGGGGGTGTAGTCATGGAAGCAACTAGCTGGTCCCCGATAGTCTTTAGAATCATATGATTTGTCTTCCCTCTTCTTTTCTCCTCCCCTGAGGGATATCAAGGGCTCATCATTCTTTGAGACTTTTGCATTCTCGCGATGTCGCGAGTCTCTCGCGTTGTTAGCAGTCTCTTTTTCCTCGTATTGCATGTACGTTTATTCTTTGAGCAGAAGGGAATCGAGCATTGCAGGAGTATCAATGCCAACTGCTTTGGTGAAATCACTGCGAGGGCGCAAGCCTTGCTCAAGGAGGTACTTCTTCATTTTATCGGTCGTGGTGACCTGGACGGTTTCCTAGTTAAATCTTTCAATGTATGCTCGGAGGGACTCATCCTTTCCCTGGATAATAGCCTCGAGCGTAGCTTCTGACTTAGGATGGCAGTGATAAGCCGTGAAATGCATGGAGAATTATCTCCCCAAGCCCTTCCATAAAGTGATGGACTCATCAGCGAGGTTCTTATACCAAGCCATTGCTCCCTTCCTAAGCATTATTAGGAACAACTGACATTTGATTTCTCCCCGGCAACCCCTGTAGTCGAGCAGTGCATCGATGTTTTCGATGTGATCGTCCGGATTGTTAGACGGTGTGGCAAGTGATCAAGAGGGGGGGTGAATAGATCACCTCTTACTTTTTCAAGGATTTTAAATTGTTTTATCAAAGCGAGTTGAAAGCAGCGAAAATCAATGTCCTGAATCAATTCCGTCTACTTTGAACCGACTACTAGAAAACTTGACATGTGAAAACTTTGCTGGATTTTTATTAAATGAAATGGATGAATGTACAACTCAGAAATCTTGACGTTTCAATGCACTTATCATAAAACAATATTTCCAATGAATTTAGAAATTTGATAGGAATTTTGTCAAACACTTGGCGTATGCTTGTATAATGATTTAATAGTGGCGGTTTGGTGAAAATGTTTGAGCCACTATGTTTATCATTAGACTGTAAAACTTAGCACGCCAATTGAATTGCCAAATTATAGAATATGTAAAATTGTAAAGAGAAATAAAGAGAGAACGATACGCAGGCAGTTTGGTAAGGAAGTTCCCCACTGTCGTCCTCGCGTGTGGGTGCGTCTCCCTCTCAATTTAACAATCAAAACTGAGAACTTTTATATCAATATGCTGAATGTTTGATAGCAAAGTTACACTACACAGAAATAAATAAATCCCTATGATCTTCTTCTTCTTGTAAGAACCACCACTTGATATGAGCTGTATCAAGATTTCCTGCAAAGTCACCGAATGATCCTCCGCTTCCACGACCTGTTTGTTCAAATCCTTCCAATTTCCAAACCCCTCGCTACGGCTGAATCCGACTCGTGCGACCGTGGCTGACAAAACCCTCAAGAACACACCCGTTCTTGAAGGACAAACCCTCTGGTTTATTTCTTAAAGCTTCCTCTTCAACCTTCAACTCAGCTAGACTTCTTCAATACACAGCTGAACATTATCTCAAACCGCTTGATTCAATTCAACAAGGATGTTTGATTTTCTTTGTTGTTGTTGAATGTAAGATGGTTGAGAAGATGATGAAGATGAAGGAATGAAAAGCTTCTGGTTGCTCACAATTGTTTTACACACAATCTTCTATGTTGCTGTGTTACTTCTGAAGAAATGCTTGCTTATATTTATAACAGAAAACGGTTAGTAAAAAAGAAAGTGATATGAGTCGATGCATGTTGGTCACGTGTCGACTCATGTTAGTTATATGTAACAGGATGAGTCGATACATTATGTTTTGAGTCGATACAAAATCATGTTATAGGGTTTTACAGAACCAACACTTTTATACCCGTCGACACATAATGCGTATGTGTCGATACATATTGATTGTAAATTTAACTTTTGAATTTAAAACATAGTATGAGTCGACACATGATATTATGTATCGATACATATAAGTTTTAAAATGTTTTCCAGGATCATCAGAATGTTTTGTGTCGATACATAAGGTTTTGTGTCGATTCATACAAGTATTACAGGGGCATCAAAATATTATGTGTCGATGCATGCAATTTATGTATCGATGCATGCAGTTTTTAGATTTACATTCCAGGGTCATCAAAGAGTTATGTATCGACTCATAAGCTTTTGTATCAATACATAATAGTTTTGAGATACAATTCCAGGGACTTCAGAAAGCTATGTATCTATACAAAACTTGATGTGTCGACTCATAATGATGCATTATGAGAGAAATGTAATTTTGGCTTATTCAAACATGTTATATTATATTTTTATAGGGCACACATGTATTTAGTGTTTCATATATATATATATATATATATATATATATATATATATATATATATATATATATATTCAATCATTCAAAATCAATCTATAAAGGGGTTGCTCACAAACTCTCCCTTTTTGATGATGGCAAATTTCTGATGATGTGTCGTGATATAGTGTGAATGAAAAAAGCTTACTCCCCCTGAGTTTGTGTATCTTCTTCCTAATACAAGCACAATATTCACTGACACACTCTTCTTCTCCCCCTTTGACCATATCAAAAAGAGAATAAGCAACATTTTCAAGAAACTCAGCACATAGGAAAAATTATATACAATTTCAGCGGTTAATGGACTTGGCATTCACACAGAATGTCAGGCATAAAGTTATCAATAAGTGAGTAAATAGCAGAGTAAACATAAAGTAATCACGTTAAAAGTAATGCATTGGCAGATAAAAAGTTAGATTACATAAGCACGATAAAATGTTTGAAATAGACATTTATACAAGCACTTGAAAGAAACAAAATGAGTGAGTCAAGGGAATATGGATTTTGACAGATTTTGCAGTTTTTACACAGTTTCTTGCTAACAAGGGAATATGGTATCATACCAAAAAAAATGACTTATCTGAAGTGTGTTATGCATGCCTAATGATATGATGTAAATTGAATATGTCAAATTCAAACAATTTATGTAAAAGAGATATACAAAACATTTTCAGTGAACATTTAGATCAACTTATAGGTGATTGAGGGTGAAGATAGGAAGGATATTACCTCGTTTGATTAGATAAGTGAACACACGTACTAAAGCTGAAAAAGAACATATTAACAGTATGGTGTGACATAGATATATTTCAATTACATATATGTTTAGGACATCACGTATGAGAGATCTAAAATCCCTAGCTCACAACGGATGTTGAAGAAGAGGTCCGTTGCAAGTGGTTTTGTAAAGATGTCAGCAAGTTGATTTTTAGTATCAACATGCTCAAACGTAACATCCTCCTTTTCAACATGATTTCGTAGAAAGTGATGTCTAATTTCTATGTGTTTAGTGCGTGAGTGTAAAACTGGATTCTTAGTGATATTTATAGCACTTGTATTGTCACATTTGATTGGAATACGTTTTAATTGAATATCATAGTCTTGTAATTGTTGCTTCAGCCATAAGATCTGAGCACAACAGCTACCGGGTGCAACGTATTCAGCTTCAGCAGTTGACAAAGCAACAGAAACTTGCTTTTTGCTATGCCAACTTATTAAAGAGTTTGAAAACAAGTGACATGTTCCACTAGTGCTTTTCCTATCTGATTTGCAGCCAGCAAAATCAGAATAAGAGTAACCTACTAAACTGCAATCGCTTCCCTTGGAATACCATAGCCCATACTTAGGTGTATTATTGAGATACCTAAGTATACGCTTGACAGCTTTCAAGTGGGATTCCTTAGGATCCGATTGATATCGTGCACACATGCAAACACTAAACATGATGTCAAGACTAGATGATGTAAGATACAATAGTGATCCGATCATACCTCTATATTTCTTGACATCGACACTCTTACCATGTTCATCCTTGTCTAAATTTCCGTTGGTAGGCATAGGAGTATCAATTGGTTTAGAGTTGTTCATCCCAAATCGTTTAAGCAACTCTTGGCAATATTTTGTTTGACATATAATTGTGCCTTCATTGAGCTGCTTTATTTGGAGACCGGGAAAGTAGTTTAGCCCCCCCATGAGGCTCATCTCAAATTCACCCTGCATGACTTTGGAAAATTCCTCGACCAAGTGTAGATTAGTTGAACCAAAAATAATGTCATCTACGTATATTTGAACTAAAAGGATGTGCTTTCCTTTACGTTTAATGAAAAGAATAGTGTCCACTTGACCTCTTGAATAGCCATGATCAAGTAGAAATTTACTAAGTCTTTCATACCAGACCCGAGGAGCCTGTTTAAGACCATATAAAGCTCGTTTTAATTTAAATACATGATCTGGATATTCGTTATTTTCAAAACCGGGAGGTTGTGAGACATACACTTCTTCATTTATGACTCTGTTAAGAAAGGCACTCTTTACATCCATTTGATAAAGCTTAAAATCTTTTGCATATGCATAAGCGAGCAAAAGATGTATAACCTCAAGGCGAGTAACTGGAGCATAAGTCTCCTCATAATCAATGCCCTCCTCTTGGTTATACCCTTGTGCTACCAAGCGTGCTTTATTGCGGGTTATCATTCAGTTTTCATCAAGTTTATTTCTAAAAACCCATTTAGTGCCTATGATATGATGGTCTCGCGGATGAGGGACAAGTTCCTAAACGTCATTTCTTTTAAACTGATTTAGCTCATCTTGCATGGCCATTAGCCAAAATTCATCAATCAAGGCCTCTTTGGCATTCTTAGGTTCTACTTGTGAAACAAAAGCAAAATGATAACAAAAATTACTTATCTTGGAGCGAGTCATTACTCCTTTTGAGATGTCTCCCAATATGTTGTCAATGGGATGGTCTTTAGAGGACTTCCAAGCTAGTGGAAGATCATTTGCTTCCATTTGCTCTTCTTCCTCATCTTTTGAAGGGCTTGTATCTTTTTCTTCCTTATCATCAATTGTTTTGGATTGAACATTTTCTTCAACAGTTTCTTTGAGTATATTTTCAGTAGATACACCTGCACCATCAAGAGAAATACCTTTTCCGACACGTTTCAGATAAGATTCATCAAAAGAGACATGAACTGACTCCTTAACTGTAAGTAGACGTTTATTGTATACCCTATATGTTTTGCTTGCTTGTGAGTATCCGAGAAAGATACCTTCATCTGCTTTTGCATCAAATTTTCCAAGATTTTCTTTTCCATTATTTAAGACAACATTTGCAACCGAATACATGAAGATGTGACAGGTTTGGCTTTCTTCCTTTCAAGATTTCATAAGGTGTTTTATCCAAAATTGGACGAATTAGTATTCTGTTTAAAACATAGCAGGTTGTGCTAATTGCATTAGCCCAGAAATATTTAGGCAATCCACCTTCATTGAGCATTGTTCTTGCTAGCTCCTCTAAGACGCGATTTTTGCGCTCCACAACTCCATTCTGCCGTGGAGTTCGAGTTTCTGAAAAATTATGCTCAATACCATGCTTGTCACAGTACTTATCAAAGAGATGGTTTTGAAATTCACCTCCATGATCGCTTCGAATTGCAATTATTTTCAATTCCATTCTATTTTGAGATAGTTTTGCAAAACTCTTAAAAGCAGAAAAAGTTTCATTTTTGCTATGAAGGAATATAGTCCAAGTAAATCTAGAGTAGTCGTAAACAATAACAAAACCATAATAATTTCCTCCTAAACTTTTTGTTCTAGAGGGTCCAAAAAGGTCCATGTGGAGAAGCTCAAGGGGTCGTGAAGTGGAAATCATGTTTTTGGATTTGAAAGAGACCCTTGTTTGCTTTCCCATTTGGCACGCATCACATAGGTGATCCTTTGTAAATTTTATATTTGGAAGACCTACTACTAGATCCTTGGATACAACCTTATTGAGCAAATCAAAGTTAACATGCGCTAAGCGTTTATGCCAAAGCCATGAATCATCATTCAAGGTGACTAGACACTTAGTGCTTGTTAATGATACATCAAAAAGGTCAAGCATATAGAAATTGCTTACTCTAATGCCCTTAAACACAATATCTTTTTCAGTATTTTCAATTATGCAGCAAGTATTTGTGAAGGTAACTTTATAACCTCTGTCACATAATTGACTAATACTGAGCAAATTGTGTTTAAGCCCCTCTACTAAATGGACATTAGAAATAGTAGTGATAGAGGGATTACCTACACTACCTTTATCGAGTATAGCTCCTTTGTTATTGTCTCCATAGGTAACAAATCCTTTCTTCTTTGCCTTGAAGTCAATGAAGAGCGATATGTCACCAGTCATATGCCTTGAACACCCGCTGTCTAAAAACCATCTTCTATCCATGGGTGTGAGGCATTTTTCCTTCAATATCAAAAGAGAGAGGTAGGTACCCAATTTTTATTGGGTCCATGTGGGTAAGTGGTAACATGGTTGCCTTTAGGCCTCCATTGGTAAATTCCTTTAGGAACAAGGAACCTCCTAAACTTGCATTTTTCAATGGTATGTCTAAAGTGACAACAATAATGGCATAAACCATGATGATGATGTATTGTTTTACTTCTGCTCATTGTATCCTTTGGTAATTTTT
The DNA here is from genome assembly GCA_948472305.1 of Vicia faba. Classification (NCBI taxonomy): domain Eukaryota; kingdom Viridiplantae; phylum Streptophyta; class Magnoliopsida; order Fabales; family Fabaceae; genus Vicia; species Vicia faba. The sequence goes on along the minus strand of OX451737.1, from coordinate 1,380,505,842 downwards.
TAACAAAAGAGTATTTTGAATACGGTGGATTTAATGTTTTCTTAAAAATTTTAGGATCGATTGCAAAAGTAACTTTGGGCTGTAAAGCTTTTTCTAATTTGGAATTAAGAGTCCTAACCTCTTGCTGCCAAATATGACAAACTTCACATTCCCTTCTGGGAATACATCCTGTAACATTCTTATCTTTTGAACTTTCTGCAATACTAGCTTTTAGACTTTTTAAGTCTTTTTCAGCTTTATAGACTTTACTCTCGAGAAATGAAAATATTTGTTTATCAGAGGATAATCTCTTAAAGGCACCTTCAGCTTTGCATTGTAGTGTTTCAAAAGCTAACTTTAGTTCAAAAAAGGTCATAGAAGAAAAGTTGTTAGGATATGCTTGTCTTACTTGTTTGTTGTGGTTGTCTTTCTTGTTGTAGAATTAACTTTTTGTATGTTCCATCAGACATAAATTTGCACTTTCATCACTACAACTTGAACTGTCATCGTCTGATGAATCGCTATCGCTTTCCCATGCAATATAAGCTCTTCTTTGTTTGTTGAACTTATTTGGTGGAGCTTTTCCCTTATCCTTTTTCATCTTTGGACAGTCTGGTTTGTAGTGTCCAACTTTACCACAATTGTAACAAGGTCCTTTACCTCTTTGCTTTTTATTTTCTTCTTGCCTTGGTTCTTTGGATTGTTTTCGAAAGCTTATGAGATTCTTATCGGAGTGCTTGATTCCATTCTTTCGGATAAATCTATTGTATCTCCGAACAAAAAGTCCCATTTCTTCATCATCAGAATTTTCATCACTAGTTGAGTCATTATCATCTTGCTCTTTGGTTGAGGACTTAGAGCTAAAAGTCATTAGAGCTATTGACTTATTCTCACCCTCCCTGTCTTTGTTCCTTTCTTTCTTACTCTTATTTTCGTATTTTTCAAGACTTTTCAATTCTTGTTGATGTTCTTCTAGCTTTCCAAACAGAGTTGTAATGGCAAGCGTAGTGAGGTCATTTGCTTCCTTGATAGCTGTTACTTTAGGTTGCCATTCCCTGCTAAGACATCTCAGAATTTTATTAGTAGCAATTTCATTGGAAACAGGTTTTCCAAGTGCATTTAAACGACTCACAAGATGTACAAATCTCTTCTGCATGTCAGAGACAGATTCTCCTTGCTTCATGCGAAAGAGCTCGAACTCTTGATTGAGTGTATTAATGCGGGATTGTTTAACTTCAGTTGTGTCTTCATGGGAAATTTCTAAAGCATCCAACATTTATTTAGCGGACGTGCAGTGAGACACCCTATAATACTCATCAACACCAAGTGCTGAGATCATCATATTTCTGCCTCTCCAATCGCACGACCATTTCTTTTCATCCATTTCATTCCATTGATCCTCAGGTTTAGGTACTATTGCACCTGCATCATTCCTCATGGTGATTTGAAAAGGACCATTTTGAATGGCAGTCCATACATTCCTGTTAATGGAATTTATGTGTACTCGCATGCAGTCTTTCCAGTAGCCATAGTTTTCACCATTGAAAACAAGAGCTCTATTATACGCCCCATTTGGTTCAAAGGCCATAGCGTTACGAGTAGATACAAAATACCAGCTAACTGGTTCTCTGATACCACTTGTTAGACGGTGTGGCAAGTGATCGAGAGGGGGTGAATAGATCACCTCTTACTTTTTCAAGGATTTAAAATTGTTTTATCAAAGCGAGTTGAAAGCAGCGAAAATCAATGTCCTGAATCAATTCCGTCTACTTTGAACCGACTACTAGAAAACTTGACATGTGAAAACTTTGCTGGATTTTTATTAAATGAAATGGATGAATGTACAACTCAGAAATCTTGACGTTTCAATGCACTTATCATAAAACAGTATTTCCAATGAATTTAGAAATTTGATAGGAATTTTGTCAAACACTTGGCGTATGCTTGTATAATGATTTAATAGTGGTGGTTTGGTGAAAATGTTTGAGCCACTATGTTTATCATTAGACTGTAAAACTTAGCACGCCAATTGAATTTCCAAATTATAGAATATGTAAAATTGTAAAGAGAAAGAAAGAGAGAACGATACGCAGGCAGTTTGGTAAGGAAGTTCCCCACTGTCGTCCTCGCGTGTGGGTACGTCTCCCTCTCAATTTCACAATCAAAACTGAGAACTTTTATATCAACATGCTGAATGTTTGATAGCAAGGTTACACTACACAGAAAGAAAGAAATCCATATGATCTTCTTCTTCTTGTAAGAACCACCACTTGATATGAGTTGTATCAAGATTTCCTGTAAAGTCACCAAATGATCCTCCGCTTCCACGACCTCTTTGTTCAAATCCTTCCGATTTCCAAACCCCTCGCTACGGCTTAATCCGAATCGTGCGACCGTGGCTGACAAAACCCTCAAGAACACACCCGTTCTTGAAGGACAAACCCTCTGGTTTATTTCTTGAAGCTTACTCTTCAACCTTTAACTCAGCTAGACTTCTTCAATACACAGATGAACATTATCTCAAACCACTTGATTCAATTCAACAAGGATGTTTGATTTTATTTGTTGTTGTTGAATGTAAGATGGTTGAGAAGATGATGAAGATGAAGGAATGAAAAGCTTCTGGTTGCTCACAATTGTTTTGCACACAATCTTCTATGTTGATGTGTTACTTCTGAAGAAATGCTTGCTTATATTTATAACAGAAAATGGTTAGTCAAAAAGAAAGTGATATGAGTCGATGCATGTTGGTCATGTGTCGACTCATGTTAGTTATATGTAACAGGATGAGTCGATACATTATGTTTTGAGTCGATACAAAATCATATTATAGCGTTTTACAGAACCAACACTTTTATATCCGTCGACACATAATGCGTATGTGTCGATACATACTGATTGTAAATTTAACTTTTGAATTTAAAACATAGTATGAGTCGACACATGATATTATGTATCGATACATATAAGTTTCAAAACGTTTTCCAGGATCATCAGAATGTTTTGTGTCGGTACATAAGGTTTTGTGTCGATTCATACAAGTATTATAGGGGCATCAAAATATTATGTGTCGATGCATGAAATTTATGTATCGATGCATGCAGTTTTTAGATTTACATTCCAGGATCATCAAAGAGTTATGTATCGACTCATAAGCTTTTGTATCGATACATAATAGTTTTGAGATACAATTCCAGGGACTTTAGAAAGCTATGTATCGATACAAAACTTGATGTGTCGACTCATAATGATGCATTATGAGAGAAATGTAATTTTGGCTTATTCAAACATGTTATATTATATTTTTATAGTGCACACATGTATTTAGTGTTTCATATATATATATATATATATATATATATATATATATATATATATATATATATATATATATATATATATATATATATATATATATATATATATATATATATATATATATATATATATATATATATATATATATATATATATTTGCAATCATTCAAAATCAATCTATGAAGGGGTTTCTCACACGAATCTCTTGTACCATCGTATGCCCCCAAATATGGGGGTTTCTCGAGCCCGACAGGAAGCGGGGTCTCCATGATCTCTCTAGATAACAGGCTGCGGGGCTCGTCGTAATCGCTATGATCAGGAGATCCTGGAAGGGAATAGTTATTCCTTCCTCGTTGGGGGCTTCCGTCCTGGTGGGGAGAGATGCTTCTTGGATGTTGCCTTGGTTTGGGCGATAGAGAACGGTCACAATTAAGCCTCTGATCGTTCTTCGTTTTCCTGGACATCAAGGAGCGTCGATCTCTCCGAGGAGGTGTGCGGCCACGTTTCTTGAGGAAAGAAACATCTTTCCTCTCTTGTACGAGAAGACGACTACGTCTTGGTGGTGATGGACTGCGGCAATCATAACGCTGGTGTCCCCGAGGAGGAGACTTTGATTGCTTCTTCTCCCAGACCCCAATCTTCTTACCCTGCTACAGAATTAGGGAGTTGGTTTGATTTAGGACAACGAGCAGTGCCGCCATGGACGGATCGATATTTTGCAGAATAGGAACTGGTTGCAGGATTTCTGGCAGCTCCTCGTAGGGTTCTTGGACCTCTGCTCGTCCAAGAACTGGAGGTTGTTGCGCTCGATATTGACTAAATCTGGGGATGTTGTTAGGCCATCTCTGACGTCGAGGGTATCCTTGAGATGAGGATACTCTTGGCTTCTGTCTATTTTGTGAATGAGAGAGAGTATAATATTTTTAGAGAGGTGGTGGTCATCATGGTTGGCCATTATTGAAGTAGTGAAGGTATCTTTGGTCTTCGATTTTAAGGAAAAGAAAGACGAGGAAGATAGTTTCCCACAGACGGTGCCACTGATCTTACCGGTTGATCAAAGCTTGGAAGTGGGCTGAAGGATGATGTTTGCTTGGCTGGAAAGTTGAGGAGAGAAGGGGGTGTGCATGTAAGTTACTCCGACGATCAAGTAAGAATTGGTGCAAAGAGATACAATATTTATATTAGGGTGTTTAGTGTGAATATTGGATACCTGGTCCTCACAAGTGTGAGGATTTATATAATGCCCCAAGCGCTTGGCCGTTGGTCCCTATTTTTGGGCCTAGATATTCGGGTCCGTAAAAATAGGTAATTGTCAGGACTTGGTCAAAATAGACAGTCGTGCCTGTAACTAGTCATTGCTCCGAGCACTGAAGGGATTACAGACAGAAGCGTTTATGAGTGTTTCTTGGGTGTCTACTCTACGTGCGTCGAGTAGTCTAGGAGGTAGCTGCCCGCGTGGGCAAGTGTGTGTCTCGGGCACCGTTGGCCTTTTCGTTCGAGGGGAGTGGTTGACCAGGAATGTTGGACCAACATTGTTGGGCCATGCAAAAGGTAGAAGCAGATTGAGTCAATTCTAGTCATTGGGTCAGTTCATAACAAATATATATTTTAAATTTTCATATATTATCTTAAACAATATTGTATCTTAAACTAAAAGAAATAATAAATTGGTTTAAAAGAGATAATAAATCAGTTTTACGAAATTGTCTAACCGAAATAATTTATTATTTTTAAAAGATATAATAAACCAGTTTCTATAATTTCTTCGGTATATAAAAATATATAAATCAACAATATAATTATTCCTAGATATAAATATTTTTGTTATGGAATTATTTATAAAAATATTTAAATCAATAATAAACTTGTTGTCGTAAGTATTAAGATTTTAAATCAATAGCTTAATATCAGTATCATATGTGCGTACCATATCAATACTTGTGCATTTGCACTGATATTAGTGTGTTAATTTATTTTCTTTAATTGTACAAAAAATATAATAACACATGTGTTTGCATATATTTTGGTCTAAATATTTGTGCGTTCGCAACGATATTGGTGTGATACGCACACTTTTGTTTTTAAAATATAATAAAAATATTAATAAGAAAGACAAAATTATTCATCCAAAATAGTTTATTATTTTTAAAATAAAAACATATTTTAAAAAAAACATAATTGTATTACCAAATTTGTTTTACATCAATAATATATATTTTTTAATTTTTCATATATTATCTTAAAAAATTTGTATTTTAAACTAAAAGAGATGATAAATCGGTTTTAAAAAAAATAATAAATCAATTTTTCAAAATTGTCTAACCAAACTAATTATTTATTTTTAAAAGAGATGATAAATCAGTTTCTATAATTTTTTCAGTATATAAAAATAATTGAATCAACAGTATAATTATTCCTATATATAAATATTTTATTTTAGAATTATTTATAAAAATATTTAAATCAATAATAAACTTGTTCCCGTTATTATTAAATAGTTAAATCAATAGTTTAATATCAGTATCATATATATGTGTTATATGTGTGTATCATATCAGTATACTGGTGTGGTACATACGATTTTATTTTCAAAATATAATAAAATATTAATAAATAAAATAAAATTATTTAATCAAAATAGCTTATTATTTTTAAAACAAATATATATTTTTAAAATAAAAACAATTTTTTTTTCAAAATTGATTTACATCAATAATATATATTTTATTTTTCGCTATATTATCTTTAAAAATAGTATATCTTAAATTAAAAATAATTTCAAAATATAAATATTAACAACCTAAATAATTAAAAAACAACTCATTTTCTCATGTATCGATTCATACATTATTTTTATTTTCTATAAATTTACAAAAAAATATATACTAACCCGTGAGATCACACAAATTTTGATATGATTAATCGTATGTTCACACGGTACTGGTGTATTACCCGTGCATTCACCCGAGTACTGACACAATACGCACGCTTTTGTTTTCAAAATATAAATAAGAAAAACAAAATTATTTTACTAAAATTATTTTACATTATTAATATATATTTCAATTTTCTATATATTATGTTAACAAATATTGTAGCTCAAGCTCATATCTCCTTTATTTATAATCCTACATTAATATTATAAAAATAGTATAAAATAATATATTGAAGTAATTTACAATAAATATTATATTAAAAAATAAAATTACAAATTGAAAACAATAATTTTATTAATTACCAATGAAATATTAAAATGAATAAATTAATTAAACTAATAAATACTACTATTAATTTACATAATATCTCAAACTTGATGAGCACATACAGAGTTTCATGTGAAACTAAAATCTGCTTTCTATAAATTATTTCAAAGATATTTATTTAACATGGGGTGTGATATAGTAACATGATCTATACTTCTAATTGAGCTCAATTAGTTCCCAAACAAATAATAGGAGCATGGTAAGAATCATGAGATAAGTTGCACAGGATTAGTTCTTATAATGACACAATAGCCAATGCATCTTTGATATTTGGCATATTTAATATAATTAAAATAAAAAGAAAAAAAAGACACTACAAAATAACTTATGTTTTGTCACGTGAAAGCCACGTCGCTAACACCCAAATCACGTCACTATTCAAATTTTGCCACCTTAAGAAACATGTCGCTGTATAGCGCGTGGCAATCTTGTTGCGGCGTGAAAAGCATGTCACAAAGTTGCCACGTGAAATTCACGCCGCAACAGACTGTATAGGATGAAAGCGTGCAGAGCAGAGCAGATCAGATCAGAGCAGAGCAGGCAGTTTACATTTATATTTACGTTTGCTGTTGCGGCGTGTTTTTCACGTAACTAATTAGTGACATGAAAAACACGCCGCAAATTATTTATAAAAAACAATATTTTGTGTTTTAAATATATTAATTCTGTTTTAATAATTAATATTATTTTTTGTTTTATTAAATTTATAAATTAAATATTATAATTTATTTATTAAATACAATATTATAAATCAAATTATCAAAAACAAAACTAAATATATCTAAATGTATAAATAAATATACTTAATATTATAAATTTAATAAACTCAAATTTAAATTTATAATATTTTTAAATATACAATATGATTATAAATTTATATTACTGTTTACCCGTGGTTTTGGTAAACAACCGCTGATCCTCCAAATGGTTACTTATTTGGTTACTCGCAGGATCGATCAGATTGATCCTATGGACATAGGTTGATTTTGAAGTTTAATTAATGTGGATAAGGCTTTAAGTAAATTGTTTAAAGTAAATTGCATAAAGGAAAAGGCTTGGTAAAATAAACAAGGCTTGAATGTAAAGGTTCGACAGGAATCTTAAAGGGGAAAAGCATGTAAAATACTGGAAAAGTAAATGACTTGAATTAATAAATTGGTGTTTCACACATACATTTCTCAACAATTCGTTCGCTCACACTGGGTACTTGAATCTAAATGAGTGACTATGTATCTATTGTGAACACACGCGAGAAACTACACGTCTACTCCTATTTATACAGAAACATTCCAAGTAACCGTCGGGCAGTTACACTGCTTCGAGATCAAGCCACTTGTCACGTTCTCCATGCTCGACGCTCCAGATCCTTGCACGTTCGCACGTAGTAACTGCTGGAAACCGTTTTCCCTCCAAAGCTTTGAATTTCAAACTGCTCCACTCTGGACCATCAAACACGTTCGTCAAGAGACGTCTTCGACGAAAACTCCTTCGACGTCGAAGGCAATGAGCCTTCCTCCTGGAAGAAATCTTCTAAGTTATTTTTCCATCTTTCGACGGGTACTTCGACAAGCTTAGCCAGTCGAAAGCATCTTTCAGCTTTTAATGGCTGTCATCAATCAAAACAAAGGTGTCGAATTTAGGAGCCAACAAATTGCCCCCCAAGAATGCCTTATTTCGACTCTGAAAGAAAAAGGCATTCTTTGAAAACGCCATTCGACACCTGCTTTTCCACGCTTAGTCACAAGTTAACTTGTGCACTTTTTGTTGCTTTTTACCAACTATTGGCAATCCCAAGAAACCATCATTGATTTGATCCTAGGACGTCACTGTCAGTACGGCGTGCAGTACCAAAACATCACTTCATAATTTGTCATTATGACGAATCCAAAAAACGAGGACGCACGCTGCGTCTCTCTGTTTCTGCAGAAACGGCCAAAATAACGGGATGCTGCCACGCGTCCCACTAACCCCTGCAGCATTAAATGACATTTAATGCCCTCGTAATTGGGAATTTCTCCCACTACTATAAATAGTAGTGAATATCCCATTGTGGGACTTTTCACGCAAACTATCTCTCAAACTCCCTTGCTTTCTTGCAAACTTGTTCTCTTTTGCAGAAAAACTCTTCCTTTTCCAACTTCATCTTCATCCTCAACAATGGCTTCTGCTTCAACTGCCCCCAAGACTAACGCACCAACTGAACAACTTGCTAAGCCCAAGGTCTTTGTAACTGCTCCGGTAGTGAACGATACAGGGAAACGAAGGGTCCCTGAACCATCTGACATCTCCGTTCGTGACGCTTACTCACGTCACTTGATGATTCCGGTTGGATATTCCAACCAAATCTTCGCAATGGCTGGACCCATGCACCCAAGCATTTCTGAAGCTCTAAAGATCAAGAGCTACTTCCCCATCGTCGAAAAGCTCAAACCAGTAGCCTGTGCTAAGAAGGATGCTGAAGACAACGAAGACCCCACACACGAGAAGATTGACCTTCGTTTCTTCAACAGAAGCGTTAGAGTCTTTAGGTCCTGCCCTAATCTCACCCAGGACTATGTTGCTTGGCTAACAAAGCTGGAAAAACATCAAACTCCAGTCTGGAAGGAAATGGGCATCTTTGACCTAATAATGCTGTCGAAGACAGGTTTAAACTATTCCCCAGAGATGCTTATAGCTTCGATGCTGTTCTGGGATAACTCTCACTTCACCTTTCACCTTCCATGTGGGATGTTAACCCCCACACTCTTCGACGTAGCAGCCATCACTGGCCTTCGACCAACCGGAGATTACTTCGACCCGGAAGAGATGTCGGAGGACCAAATTGGCTTTTCTGAGACGAAGCCAACATTCACCACCTTTATCAACCATTTTCATGACCAGTCGACAGACGCAGTGTCAGACGTTGAGCACATAGCGTTTCTAGCCTTATGGCTAACTCGCTTCGTGTTCTGTTCGAAGTCTCTGCAAGTGACCAAAAAGATGGTCACTCTGGCCACCCAACTGCATCACCGCCAGAACATCTGTTTGGCAGAACTAATTCTGGCCAGTCTTTATGACTCAATTAGCAGTGGGGTTACTCTTTTGAAACATGTCGAAGATAGGAACAGCTTGCTACTCGCTGGGCCTTTCTGGCTACTTCAACTGTGGCTCAACGCCACTTTCGAATCTTTCATACCCAAGAAGATTCAGATAAACGAACAAGCCCCAGCGATAGCCAATAGACGGATCGAAGGAATTAGGCTGGCTCTACTGACGCCTGTGGAAGATGGGCTAGAGTTCCAACAAACCTTCACTAACTTCGTGCTGATGTTCGCTCGAAGGAAGGAATTTGTTTCGACTATGGCTCCATTCGCTCAGCGAAAGGTGGGGCCAGCTTGGTTCACAAGGCCACATCCCAAGGAGTCGAGTGGTCCAAATGTCGATGAGCACTCTGTACTTTGGGAGGCATTCCTTACCCCAAGGATTATGCCTCTTCGATTTAAGAGTTCTAAGACTCATCTGAGTCTGCTGGCCTATCAACCAAATCTGGTATCTCGCCAGTTTGGTATCATCCAAACCCTGCCTTCTCCCATTTTCCAAAGAGAGAAATCAATGTTGTACTTCTGCAACGATTATACAGAAGACGCTGCTACCAGGCATATCGGAAGATATGCTGGTCGAACCATCCTCTCGCTGTTCAACTACCAGCTTAACTTCCTTTGTACGCCATCTTTCGAAGAATGGTGGAGAAGCTATTACGCTGAGTACTTCTTCGACGAGAAGGACTTCATAGCAGAGTTGCAGAAGTCTTTTGTCCTCGTGTTTGACAAAGTAAAGAAATGTAAGTTCACACTCTCACATTACTTTTATCTTTCTCTTCAACTGTTAGCTTGTTAACTTTCTTTTTCGCTTTCAGTTGTTCGAAAACCTTTGGTCAAGAAGGCTCCAGGAGGCCCACAAGGAGGAGTCCCTTCGACCAAACCTCCACCGCCGGCGAAGACTATAGCGCCGGCGAAGACAACAGGCAACCAACAGGGGGAAGGCTCTTCGAGGAAGCCTCCTGCATCGGTAACCAGATTTTCTTCATTTTCATTCTGGCAACCTCGATTTTTTATTTTCGACGTAATTACTCAATCGAATTCCTATTGGCTTTCCAGGCCCCTTCGCCCAAGAAAAGGGCAACATTGGTGGTCGAATCGGGAAGTGACGACGACAGTGATACTCCTCCTACTCCCTTAAAGAGGAGAAAGTTAACGAAGGACGCTTCTGTTCCTACTCCAGCACCTGAAGGTCGAACCGTCAGAATAAAGGTTGGTGTGAGAAAGCCTAGGCCACCTGCGGTGGTCATCGAAGAACCAACTGAGGAGGAACTGAACGCTCTAGTTACCCAGCCTGTCGAAAGTGATAATTCCAGCCCTGGGGCTGAAGCCAATCCACAGGTAATCTATTGGACCCTTCTTATAACTTAGGCATAAATACCAGTATTTGATTATATCTCTTTCGACATCTGAAGATTTGTCCTCTTCCTCTTTTTCAGGAAACTACTGGAAGTTCCCCACCAAGGACTTCAGAAACTCTGGAATCTGCTGACCTTAGCAGGCCTCAGGTGCAAGATTTGGGCAATGACGAAGCCCATACTGAGCACGAGGCCAATGCTGAAACAGTGGAGAAGACGAATGAAGAACCTATGGCGGAGGAAACACAGCCAGAAACGGTTCCTGTGGTGGTCTTGTCGTCAGAAGAGAATCCTGAAGGAAGAGACCAAGGCAATGGCGAAGAGAATCAAGATGCTGTTGATGAAGAGCATGAAGGTGGTACTGGCGAAGAACACCAGGATGACGCCAGCGAAGAACCACAGAATGATGCTGGCGAAAGACCCCAAGGTGAAGTTAACGAAGAACCACGAGTCGACGCTAGTACCGCCTCAGTTCAAGTCGAAGAGCAACCAAACGAGGCACTCAGCATTCAACAGCCTCCAGTCCAAGATAATACTATGGCAAGAGTCACCTCCTCAAAGCACAGGTCGAAAGAAGAGTTGGAAATCTTGAAGCAGACTGACCCTATCAGCTACCTCAATGCTATCGTCGAGAGTAAGAGTTCTTCTGACACTAGTCAGGAAATTCCTACTTTGTCGGGGAAATCTACTGAGACTTCTCCTCTTGACGATGCGTTGGCGAAGGTCAAGGCCCAATTCTTCAAGAGAGATTTAATGAAGGCTTTAGAGGGGGACCCCACTGCTCCATCTTGCTTGAAAGAGGTTTTGAATGCTGTTGATTTCGATGCTGTAGCCCCAGAAATCTCAGACTTAATCATGGAATTACATTCTATGATTGACCAAGTCTCAGCGGATTACCGGCGCCAACGAACTTTTAACAGTCAGCTCGAAACGTTGCATGGCAAGAGCCTATCTGCGTGGACTGCCGTCTCAAGTTCGACTTCTCGAATTGCCGAGTTGTCGAAACAGAAAGCGTCTGCACAGGAAAGGTTCGATGCTATTGAGCGAGAGAATGTCTCCTTTCGAGCACAAATTGCAGAGATAGAGGCGAAGATAAACGCCAACACTGTGCTCCAGGAGGAAATTCTTTCGAACATCCCAGACGCTGAAAGCCAGACTGAAATTAAGCAAGGCCTAGAATTCGCTGAGAGGGCTCAAAGCCTCGACGCTCAAATTGCCAAACTGGAGCAAGAAAAATCTTGGTGCAAGAAGAGGTTGGACCTGCAGCATGCAAAGTATCTTCGACTTAAGAACTCTCTTTCTTTTTGATTCTCTTTTGTAATCATCTTTTGTAATCGCTTTCGACAACAATTGCCATTTTGGCTGGAATTAATACAAATTTCCATTTTGGCATTTCTATGATTAATTTAGTTTATTATTTTATTTTTATCTCTTGAAGTATAGGCTTATATTTTTTCAAATATTTACCATTTACTCTCAAGAGTCTTTTATCACCACTTATCTCTTCGACCTCATAGGCTCCACCAGAAAAAGTTTGGATAACTCTGAAGGGTCCTTCCCATTTGGGTGACCATTTCCCCATGCTTCGATCGCGTCGATCCATGGGAAGAATTACCTTCCAAACTAAATCTTCAGGCAAAAATACCTTAGGTTTTACCTTTCTATTATAAGAGTCTTCGACTCTTTTCTTCTGAAGCCTGAGTAAGTCGAGAGCATGTAATCTCTCTTCGTCCAAATCCACCAATTCATCTAACATCATGTTCCAATAAACCTCAGAAGGAATATCATAATGCTTCTGAACTCTTGCAGATTGAAGACAAATTTCTGCTGGCAACACTGCATCATGGCCAAAAGTTAGCCTATATGGTGTTGTACCAATGGCTTCTTTTGGGGACGTTCGACACGCCCATAAAATCTGGTCTAACGTCTTATGCCAATTCTTTGGTTTCTTCCCAACATGTTTCTTTATCAAGCCAATCACCACTTTGTTAGCTGCTTCGACTTGACCATTCGCCTGTGCATAGTAAGGCGTGGATGTTAGGAGTTTGAAACCTGTTTCCTGAGCAAATTCCTGCATCTTTCGACCAGTGAAAACTGAACCTTGATCAGTTGTTATTGTCTCAGGGATTCCATACCTAAAAATAATGTTCTTTTGAATGAATTCAATGACATTTTCTTGGTCTACATTGACTAAAGGGACAGCTTCGATCCACTTGGTAAAATAATCAATGCCTACCAATATGTATTTCTGACTCTTTGATGATGCTGGTCGAATCTCTCCAATAAGATCCAACGCCCAGCCTCGAAAGGGCCAAGGCTTCACTATCGAGTGAAGTTCGCTTGCTGGCACATGTTGGATGCCTGTATGAACTTGACATTCTTGGCAACCTTTGGCGAACTCAACACAATCTTTCAACATGGTGGGCCAATATAGCCCTTGTCGAAACAACAGCCATTTCATCTTATGGCCTGCTTGGTGAGCCCCACATGCCCCAGCATGCGTAATCGAAAGGGCAATGTATGCTTCAGTTTCACTTAAACACTTCAGCAACACCCCTTCAGGCGTCTTCTTGAATAACTCATTACCCATGAGTACAAAACTCAACGCCCTGTATTTTGTCTTTCGTTCTGTCGGAGCTCCTGGATTTTGAAGATAGTCCACAATGGGTTTCCTCCAATCCTGGTCTGACAAATTATCAATGAACGAAATCTCGAAGTTTGAGTGATCAGCATAGCCTAACCTTGTTGATTCCAAGTCTGTTGGTGATAAACAAGTTGCTCTTATCTTCTCTCGAACTTCGATTGCTCTTTGTAACCTCGTTTTTGAAATTTTATACCCAGATGCAATCTGTGCCAAGTCATTGGCTATTTGATTTTCGACTCTGGGTATGTGTCGAATATTGACACTTTCAAATTGTTTCAATAAACGATTTGCTATCACAAAGTACATAATGAGATTCTCTCTTATGCATTTATACTCCTTTGTGACTTGCTTGATGACTAACTCTGAGTCTCCCATTATTTCGACTCGAGTTGCCCCCAATTCCAACAATATTTCAAGGCCAGTAATTAGAGCTTCATACTCAGCCTCGTTGTTCGAACAAGAACCTTCGATTTGGTACTTGAATGTTGTTGGAATTTTAGCTGGAGAAATAAGCAAAACTCCTACTCCAGTTCCATTTTTATGGCTGGAACCATCGAAGTAGAATTTCCAAGGTTCTATCTCCACATAGTTAATATCCTCGACTTGAATAGAGTGGTCGACTATGAAGTCTGCAACCACTTGTCCTTTTACTGCCTTAAGAGGCATAAAGGTCAAGGAGTATTCAGTTAATGCTAATGCCCACTTGCCAATTCGACTATGCAAGATAGGTTTCGACAACATATATTTGAAAACATCAAAATGAGACGAAACGTAAACATCAACTGGTTTTATATATTGTTTGAGCTTTGTACAAGAGAAATACAGACATAGACACAATTTTTCAACTTCGCTATATCTAGTTTCTGCATCATTCAAAACTCGACTGAGATAATAAATGGGTCTTTCGACTCCATTCTCATCCTCTTGGGCTAACATACTTCCCAGAGTTTTGTCAGATGCAGCTATGTACAATCTCATACTCCTATTGCTACAAGGAGGCACCAAAATAGGTGGCTTAGTGAGGTACCCTTTGATTTTGTCGAAGGCTTCTTGCTGCTCTTGCCCCCATTCGAACCCCTCCTTATTCAGTCGAAGTAAGGGTGAAAAGGCCTGAGCTTTCCCACTTAGGTTAGATATAAACCTTCTCAAGAAATTTATCTTGCCCAAGAGAGATTGCAATTCCTTCTTATTCGATGGCGCTTTCGCTTCCAAAATTGCCTTCGTCTTGTTCTGATTTATTTCGATTCCTTTCTTGTGGACAACGAAACCCAAGAAATCTCCAGCTTTTACACAGAACGCACACTTCAAAGGGTTCATCTTCAGACCATGTTCTCTCATTCTTTCGAATGATTGTCGAAGGTGGTCAATGTGGCTCTTCCTGGAAACAGATTTTATAACAATATCATCAATATAAACTTGCATAAACGTGTTAATAAAATCATGGAAGATAGTATTCATTGCTCGCTGGTAAGTTGCCCCAGCGTTCTTCAGGCCAAAAGGCATCACTACCCATTCGTAAGTGCCTAAGGCCCCAGGGCATCGAAAAGCTGTTTTCGACACATCCTCCTCAGCAATGAAAATTTGATTATATCCTGAATAACCATCGAGCATACTCAGGTATTCGTAGCCAGCGGCAGAATCGACTAGCATTTCCGCCACAGGCATTGGATATTCATCTTTGGGGGTGGCAGCATTCAGATCTCTGAAATCTATGCACACCCTTAATGTGCCATTTTTCTTAATTACTGGCACAATATTTGCAATCCATTCGACATACCTTGTAACACGGATGAATTTGCATTTCAGAAGTCTTTCGACCTCCGTTTTGATCTTCGACAAAATTTCTGGAGCGAAGCGTCTTGGATTTTGCTTGATTGGCTTCTTTCCAGGCTTGATTGGCAACTGAAGTTCTACCAATTCTCTGTCGAGACCAGGCATCTCGTCATAATCCCATGCAAAACAGTCTTTAAACTCTTTCAGCAATTGGATTACTTCCAACCTAAGTTCTGGATCAATTTTGGCACTAATGTAAGTTGGCCTATTCTCCGATCCTTCGCCTAAGTTGATTTCTTCTAAAGGGTCTTGTGCTAACATCTTAATGTTGTTCGCCAAGGGATCCTTTTCGAAGCCCAAAGGCTCATCGTCATAGATCGCGTCGAGCCTCTGTTCCTGCATTCCGTCTGGCATGATATCAGGAGGTCTTGGATCGAAGTCCTTTCCTGGGCCAACAGCAGATAATTGTTGATCCTTGGCCTGAGTGGCCATGTATTTTACTTCGGCTTCGAGAGCCGTTATCATCTTGGTTTCAGCCACATAGGCCGAAATTCGCTTCAGAGATTGTGACTCAGTCATTATCACTGAATCCACCTCCCCAACCAGTTGGTTGGATACCAGTTAGCCCACTGAATTCTATGTGGGACACGTCCTCTCTGTCCCATTGGAAACCATGCTCAGGATGCAGGTATAGGGAACAGAAGGTGTTTGGCGCTGGCGCCATGTCGAAATCAGGAGCTGGACATGGCCCTATGTGAGCCAAGTTTTTGTCGAAATCTGTTACACCCAAGTGGTTTACTTCGCCAAGGTAGTAACTCTGATCAGCCTCTATGTTTTCGACCAGCCCGTCTGGGCGCCATAGAAGCAACCTTTGATGCATCGATGAAGGCACAGCACCCACACCATGTATCCACTCACGACCTAACAAAAGGTTGTAGTTAGGTTTGGCCGAAATGACCATGAACATTGTTGGTCGAAGGATCGACCCAACTTTTATGTCGAGCTGGATCACTCCCATGGTGGTCCCAATGCCTCCCTCATAGTTGGAAAGGACCATATTGTGAGGTTTAATTTCTTCATCCCTTTTGCCAATCTTTATTAGCACAGAATGAGGGATAATATTGATAGTGGCCCCACAGTCGACCAATATCTTGTTCACAGTGGTCTCTTCGAGCTTGGCCCTTATGAACAAAGGTTTGAGGTGATTCTTCATTGCCTCAGTAGGTGGCTCGAAGAAGCCATTTTGTTCCTCTGTAGTGCCATTGTCCATGACAAAGTAGCACACTGGCCTGTGTCTGGCCATTTCTTGTTCCATCTCCCAGTCACTGGTTTCGACTTCTACTTGTCGATTGAATTCCCTAGGCAGCATTGAAACAACGTTCACCATTATATCCAGAGTATCGTCGGACTCAGCATCATCTTCGTCTTCGACTTCGCTCTGGTTAGGCCAAACTAGCCTGTTGGTAACTGGTTCTCTCTCAAGAGGCTTTCTTTGTTTCCTTTGAGGCACATTCGAACTAGTCTCAGCCTTAGGCTCGTTGGCAGCCTCTCTTTCAGCTTTTCGCCTTCTTTGATACCTCCTCCATTGGGATCTCGACATAGGATTTTTTCCCTTGTAGTTGCTGGACACTTGAGCAACCTTGGGTGCAGCAACTTGAGGATCTTTCTTCTGAATTAAAGAGGAACCTCTTGGCACTTCGAAAGAATGCCATTTGTCTTCACTTGGCCTTTTCCGGCCAGATGTTTTGTACCAAGTGTCTACTGGTACATTTGTTGGAGGCCTAAAAGTCAAAGGCCTCTTGTCTTGATTAGAACCCCTTCTGGGATCACGTCGAAGGTCAGAATTCTCCCTTCTCTTGTTCGCTGCTCTCACTCCTTGTATGTGCTCAGCAGCCTTTTTATCAAAGATAGAACTACATCTTGGACATAGCATAACCTCTGATTTTTTCTTCTGGCATCTTTGTAAAAAATCTGCCAAGTTTTCGTTTTCCTTAGGGAAAGCCGTTTTATTTGCCTGCTCTTGCCTTATGGCTTCTTCTGAAGCTTTAGGGTCAGAAAGTTCAACCATGTTGATGTTCATGGTATCCTTATTAGCAAGAGTTAGTTGTTTCATTTGTATTTCCAGTTTCTCCGTCTGGCCTTGTACAGTGGCCAATTGGGAACTGGGCTTTGGTCCAGTTTTTTGTACTTCAGCAGTCTTCGACTTTGGGTCTTCGACCGCTTTCTGGACAGCTTCAATTGTCTTCCTGGATAAGTTTCCAGAAAAACTGCCAAAGATTGGCATGTTGATGTGGTCCTTAGAGACTTCGACCATGTTAATGCCTGGCTTCTTCGACTGGATCTTGGTAGCCTCTATCATGTTCACCTCAGAGGGTTCTGCATAGTGGGCTTCAGCCTTCATTGGATTGGAGTCGACAGCCATGGGGGATTTGTCAGCAAACTTTAATCTCCCTTCCTCAATAGCGTCTTGGACAAGATTCCTGAAAAGAAAACATTGAGAAGTTTTATGGCCCAGAAAATTATGATATTTGCAAAAACCTCTCTTCTTTCTTTGATCAAGAGGAGGCACTTTTACCCCAGGGGGTACTATCATTTGGCCATCTTTAACTAGCAAGTCGAATATTTCATCACATTTTGTGATGTCAAAACTGTAAGTCTTTTTTGGGAACCTATCGTTGGTCTTGTCTGGACCAATGGGATTTTTCCCATTTGAGGGGACTAACTGTTTACAAGAGTATGGAGGCCCTTGTTTTAGTTCTGCTAAATCGACTTCTCCTTCTTCGACAGCTAAAGTATCGTCGAAGGATTCTAGATCTTCGTCATCCATCTCAACGTAAGCTATTCTTTCTCTCTTGTGAGTTTTTGTTGCCTTAGCTTTTTCAGCTTTAAGGCGTTCGACTTGTCGAACTCTATCGGCCAGTTGGGCCATGTCTCTTAGGTACTGTGTATCTAGCTTCTTCCTAATGGAATAATCTAAACCGCCTGCGGCCATTTCGACCAGTTCATGTTCTGGCACTTGTGTAAAACATCTCGCCTTAAGCAACCTAAACCTATTCAGATATTCGTCTATAGGTTCAGTGAAACGTCTCTTAACACTCGCCAGTTCTTTCAGGCTTATCTTGGTTTGCCCCATATAGAATTGTTCATGGAACAATCTTTCCAACTGGGTCCAATGGTGGATCGAGTTGGGGGGGAGAGTTGTAAACCAAGTAAAAGCGTTCTTGGTTAAGGAACTTGGGAAGTATTTGATCCTTAGGTTTTCATTATTTGAAATGTCTCCTGCTTCGATCAAATACCTTGCCACATGTTCGACAGTAGACTCTGTCGTGTCCCCAGAGAACTTAGTAAATTTGGGGACTTTGGTTCTAGGGGGTAAGTCAGTTTGTAACACATATTCTGACAATGGAGATGTAAAGTTGGGCCTTCGAAAGCCCATGTTCATTCCATTCTGTGTCATGATTCTTTCGATCATGGTTGCCAGATTGTTTTCCAAACCCATGTTTTGGTATTGGACATGCTGAACCACTTCGTCAGCATTTTGGTTTCTGTTAACTAACCTTACCTCTGGGGCTATTACCCTAGGTTCTTCGACAGGTTGTTCTACAGGCTGTTGAGCCTGATTGATGGTGGTTTCTTCCTCTACAAATATCCCCTGATTTCCTCTTACTTGCGCCCTTTGGGGCTGTCGAATAGGTGGGGGTACTCCAAAGAAGTCAGCCAAACGTGTCATTTGCGCTGTAACTTGCTGATTCGACTGAGTAGTATTTTGTATTAGAGGATTTAGCACTGTACTCAAGGTTTGTGCCAACATTTGCACCATGTCATGGTTGCTTTCGTCCATCTGTTGCCTCAAAACTGCTGTCGAGGCATTTGTAAGGCCATGGGCTACTTGGGACGTTCCTCCTAAGAGTTGGGTCCTATTTCTATTCGCCATGCCTACTCCAGAGCCTTGGAGTGGCGAAGTGGCACTCACGAAAGGGTCTGAATATGTGGACGCAGCATTCGTCAGGCTTGCCAATTCAGACGTTGGCATACCATAGAATGGAATAAATCCTGGGGGAACCACTGGCCTTGGACCAGTATTTCCCCTTGGAGGGGGGGTTCCCAAAGTCACTCTGGGGCCTGCAAACGAAGTCGTTGGCCCCGTGGTTGTGACTGACACTGCTGGCATCGAACCAGCATTCGTCGCTTCACTCACGGTCATATTAACCGTTGCTCCCACACTCGTTTGTGGAATTTCATTGTTATTTGGCGGATTCGCCATCTCCTCCCTTCTTCTGGCAGTATTATTATCGTTGGTGTATATTCTACCACTCCTCAATAACATACAACTCGAAAAGATGAGATTTTTTTCAACAATCAACACACAGTCCCACCGGGTGTGCCAATTTGTTTACCCGTGGTTTTGGTAAACAACCGCTGATCCTCCAAATGGTTACTTATTTGGTTACTCGCAGGATCGATCAGATTGATCCTATGGACATAGGTTGATTTTGAAGTTTAATTAATGTGGATAAGGCTTTAAGTAAATTGTTTAAAGTAAATTGCATAAAGGAAAAGGCTTGGTAAAATAAACAAGGCTTGAATGTAAAGGTTCGACAGGAATCTTAAAGGGGAAAAGCATGTAAAATACTGGAAAAGTAAATGACTTGAATTAATAAATTGGTGTTTCACACATACATTTCTCAACAATTCGTTCGCTCACACTGGGTACTTGAATCTAAATGAGTGACTATGTATCTATTGTGAACACACGCGAGAAACTACACGTCTACTCCTATTTATACAGAAACATTCCAAGTAACCGTCGGGCAGTTACACTGCTTCGAGATCAAGCCACTTGTCACGTTCTCCATGCTCGACGCTCCAGATCCTTGCACGTTCGCACGTAGTAACTGCTGGAAACCGTTTTCCCTCCAAAGCTTTGAATTTCAAACTGCTCCACTCTGGACCATCAAACACGTTCGTCAAGAGACGTCTTCGACGAAAACTCCTTCGACGTCGAAGGCAATGAGCCTTCCTCCTGGAAGAAATCTTCTAAGTTATTTTTCCATCTTTCGACGGGTACTTCGACAAGCTTAGCCAGTCGAAAGCATCTTTCAGCTTTTAATGGCTGTCATCAATCAAAACAAAGGTGTCGAATTTAGGAGCCAACAATTACACAAATAAAAAACTAAATACAAAATAAAAATAAAACTAAGCAGAATCATTAGAGTCGTCGGAAAAGTCGGGAAGAAAGTCATCATTATTTTAGTGGTTATTATTTTGGCCACCACTATTGAGATTTCTACCAAATGCTTGCATAAATTGTCGCATTTGCTCCTCCATATCAGTCTGCCTCTTCGCCATTGCCTCAATTTATCTATTATGTTCACCCCTCATTGCCTCCATTTGGGCATCCATTTGGGCCTTCAATGCCATCTCACGATCTTCGGACTCGCGTCTAGCCAATTGTCTTACCAGTTCTAACTGATCTGGTGTCAAATTTGTTTGACGTGACCCTCCTTCACCGTTTGCAGCTCTCTGATACAGATTTCTATCCCCACTCCTCAAGGTGCCCGCCAAATTTCCACCACCAAAAAAATACCCGTTAGGCCCCTTTCCCCCAACAACTTGACTCCAAATATAGAAATCCACATCTGGATGAACCGGTTTTCCTGGAGGACGCGTATACTGAGGATTATGGGTCAGAAATTCTACAAGCAACGCCTGATAATCCTCTCACACATACAATAAAAAAATCAAGTTAAATTTATAAGTAACATTAATGAAATTAAATGAAATAAAAAAAATAAAAAACAAATAGCCACGTGATTGTAACGCCACAACTTATCAGTTGCCACTCAATTTTCACGCCACAACATGTCACTTGCTACATGAAAATCACGTCACAAAATTGCTTATATATATATATATATATATATATATATATATATATATATATATATATATATATATATATATATATATATATATATATATATATATATATATATATATATATATATATATATATATATATATATATATATATATATATATATATATATATATATATATATATAAACATAAATTTACTTACCAGGGCTTTTTTTTTGCGCTCGTCAATAAATCCTCCCGATTTCTTTGTCCGAGTTTCCTTAACCAGCTCAGTCATCAATGGTTGTCTCCCCAAACGCTTAGCCTAAATAAAAAAATTAACTTAAATTAATAATATGTTATAAATCCAAATATGACTTTAAAAAGTGGTAATAATTACCATGCGTCGAGCATGCTCAGCAGTACTAATACTTCCAACAACATTAAGGCAATCCCCTTTTTCCGATGCCCTCATCTTCTTTGCAGTTTCAGATTTAGCCTTAAATTCATCTGATTCCCAATACTTAAGAAGTTGTTCAAAAACGTCTTTGCCTATCCATTTGGGACGAATGCCCAAAAGGTGCCAATTCTCTCTAACATGTCGTAGCATGTCAGATAGTCGTCTTGAACTCCTGCCAAATTTTTTTTTTTTTACTTTGTTATGGTTCAGGGGATCCCAAACACATTTTGCCTGCAATGTTGTATGACATTAAAATAAATAGTTAGATAAATTATAACAATAATGAAAAGGTCATTTAAATAAAAATAACTTAAGAAATAAATTAATTATACCTGAAATTGCTTGAACCATTCTTCTTTATCGGAAACTTCTCTAAAACTCTTCAAAAATTTTGTATAATTCTGCTGAATTATATGATTGATAACCTTAGCAGCAGTCTGGCTCGGCCCGAAACTAAAACAACAATAATTGAATTAGCATAATTAATTATATAAATTTATATTAAAAATGGAAATGTGTACTTATAAATAAAAATCAATAAATAAGAAACTTACGAGTTCCCTTCAGGCCAAATCCAAAATCTCCCATCAATGGTATGAATCTCACTCGGATCATCATCCCCTCAAAGATCTCTCCCATCTATCTGAGCATCATCCACACCAAGATCGTCATCATCCGACTCTGTGTGGGATGTGGGGGTGCGACCAGTCTGTGTGGGTCGTGAAGAGGTGGATCCTTCAGACTGCTGGACGGATGGGGGCATCTGTGTAGGAAGTGGGGTGCTGGATCCTCCAGGCTGCTGCACGAATGAGGATGTACCTCATCAAAGTGCTTCCATGCATGGCCGTCAGATGGGTGTCGCATATTGCTTGGGCTTGTTTTGTTTGTATGATGCCATGTCATTTGACTTGCACTGTGCATTGAAGAAAACATTCTTTTTAACCTTGGTATTATCGGAAGATAAAACATGGACTTTACTGCTACACATTTTTGGTTACTGTTAATGGCTCTATTGTGAACTTTATATCTTGGACTATGACAAAACTTACATTCCTCTGACGATCCATCTTGAGTACCAAACTCGTTGTCATAAAACAACATACAACCATTAATGCAACAATCAATCTTTCTTACTCTTAAATCCAACTTCGACACCAACTTCTTTGCATCATATAAACTCGCAGGCAAGTTGTCTTTCGTTGCAGTTGAGTCCAACATCATTTTTGCGAAGTGCTCCAAACACTGATCAGGAACATTCCAATTTGACTTGGCGGCCAATAATCTCACACACATTGATAGCTTTGAGTCTGACGACCCCTCGAACAACGACGTATTCATCTCATTTAACAACTGATAAAATCTCTGCGCTTCCTCATTCGGTAACTCTTCTCCGTCAAAGTCTTCAGGTTGATCATAGGTCACGTTAACACCAAAAGCATCACCAACCATGTCACCTATCAGATTAAAGTTTTCTTCAAATTCCATAGGTGGTTGCATAACCGGTTGACTACTTGAAGCATCTGTGTTGCTAGTCTCTGGTACATTACTCGGCAGTGTTTCACCATGATACGTCCAAACCCAATAATTTTCAATGAAACTTTTCCTATGCAAATGACGTGTTATTTCCTCTGGGTCACTAATTATATATCTACATCCACATTTAAGACAAGGACACCTAACTCCTCCTTCACTTCGACAATGTTCCTGGGCAAACGTCCACGCGATAAAACCATTAACTCCGTCTATAAAATTGGGTTTAAGTGCGCGTCTTCCTGGATATAGTCTATCGTACATCCAACTACGATAATACCTATAATATTCCATTTACTGCAAATTTATATAATCAAAACCTATTTAATTAGAAATATTAATTAATCAACTTAATAATAATCCTAAACATATACAATTAAAGATAAATATATGCTTTCAAAAATATTTATAAACTCCTAAAACTATTTATTTATTTTTAAACACTTAAAATTTAATTTAAACACCTAAATTTTATAAACTCCTAAAAATTTAAAAACTTAAACTCCTAAAAATTTAATTTAAACACTTAAAATTTATAAACTCCTAAAAATATTTATTTATTTTTAAACACTTAAAATTTAATTTAAGCACCTAAATTTTATAAACTCCTAAAAATTTAAAAACTTAAACTCCTAAAAATTTAATTTAAACACTTAAAATTTATAAACTCCTAAAATATTTATTTATTTTTAAACACTTAAAATTTAATTTAAACACCTAAATTTTATAAACTCCTAAAAATTTAAAAACTTATTAAACTCCTAAAAATTTAATTTAAACACTTAAAATTTATAAACTCCTAAAAATATTTAGTTATTTTTAAACACTTAAAATTTAATTTAAACACCTAAATTTTATAAATTCCTAAAAATTTAAAAACTTAAACTCCTAAAAATTTAATTTAAACACTTAAAATTTATAAACTCCTAAAAATATTTATTTATTTTTAAACACTTAAAATTTAATTTAAACACCTAAATTTTATAAACTCCTAAAAATATTTATTTATTTTTAAACACTTAAAATTTAATTTAAACACCTAAATTTTATAAACTCCTAAAAATTTAAAAACTTATTAAACTCCTAAAAATTTAATTTAAACTCTTAAAATTTATAAACTCCTAAAAATATAAAAACTTAAACTCCTAAAATAATTAAACTCATTCATCACAAATTAATAATTAATAACTATTATAAACTAAATAATTAAACCTAAAATTTAACCTAAATACAGAAAATATATATAACCCAAATTCAACAATTTTAACCCAATGCAAGTTCATGAAATTCAGAAAATATATATAACCTAAAAATTAATCAAATTCAGAAAATATACTAATTTCAAAAAAAAAAATTCAAGACATACATTTTATCTTGTAACTCCTTCAATCTTCTTGTCCCTTTTTGCAATCTATACTTCTATCAATATTCTTCTTCTCTATTCAAAGAAAAATTGAAAAAAAAAATATATTCAAATAACACATCAAAAGCTGTTAACAAAGTATAAATAATATTGAATTGAAATTACCTTACAACAACAATGTATGGAGATTGTAGGAATTTAAGTGTGGAGAAGAAAAAATTTTGGAGAAGAAAATGGGTATGAAGGAATATGGAAGGAGGAGGTTGAAGAAGAAGTTTAATAAAAATTAAAACTAACGCTACTGTGTTTGTGAAGCGTTTTGATAAAACATATAAAGCAAGTAGCGACGTGAAAATCACGCCGCAACGTTGCCACGTGATTTTCACGTCGCAACAATCAAACAATTGTTTTCCCTTTCTTCAAAACCTGAACACGTCAGTGTTGGAAGTTGTGATTAATTTATTTTTTATGATATTTTAATTAGCGACGTGAAGTCCACGTCGCAACTTTTTTTAAAACAAAAAAAAAAACTGACACACTTAATGCTTCTTTATTATATTAGTAAAACATGTTGCCACGTGATTTTCACGTCGCAACTGACTTTATTTAGCCACATGAAAATCACGTGGCTGGATAAGCATTTTCTTGTAGTGAGAATCGGAAAGGATTAGAAGAAGTGGATGTAACGTTTTAGGCATGTATCACTATATGGTTTAAGTATTACATCACACACAGTTTATATAATATATTATAAATCTTAATGTTATAATTTCACTACTATATTTTAATAACATATGTAGTTTAGTTTATATATAAAAAAAGCACATCAGTATGAAAGAAAAATACAGTAACGTTACACAAAAGGAGAGCGCTACAACATGAATAAATGAATCTTTGCCACTGTAGTTGAAGTCGTATTTCAAAATATATAGTTTCACTGCGAAAGCAAGAAAACGATCAGAACACTAAATAGATAAGGATTTAAGATGAGAATCTATTAAGAACTTGAAGGGTTTTGTCGATATATATTGTTTTAAATTCTAAATTTTGAACAACATGAACATTAAAAGGAAACTGTTATCAAATGATCAGTAGTTCATTTGTTATGATTTAAAAGGATAGAATTATCAATAAACCTCTAGAAATTGAGAAGATTATACCAGTGGAAGTCGCTCCTGTCAAGCTTGTCATTCAAGGCTAGTTTCAGCTGGGCCAAAGGAATGACTTGCAAGAAGAATGATTCCAGTTATTGTAGTGGTTCCCAATACTTCAATTCGCGGTATCAGTCATATACACAATGTATCTTTTATCAGCAACCTAATGTCATTTTGGTGTCAAATTTATAAATAGCAATTATGTCAAGACAGTATGATTTTTCAGAGTAGGGGTATAATATTTTAATAGTCGAAGGTTTCACGAGAGACAATCTATTTCGGTTGTTGTATAGTTCAAGTTCAAGGATGTTAAGTTCCTAGAACTTGAATATATAATTGCAAGACTAAAAAGAGTTACTTCCAAAAGTTCAAATTGATTATTGACCTCCACTAAGAAAGATATTCTTGAGCTATGTAAAGCAACTAGAGAAAATAAATTTTAAAATAATGAAGTCGTCATTGAATATTTATTTATCTCACTGAAGGGCAAGGAAAACATAAAAGAAAATCTGGAAAGGAAGAAATCAAGGTCTCGCGACCAAGAGATCGGGTACGGGAATCGATTACGCAAGAGAAAGGTATTAACACCTCTCACGTCATTGATACTCCACAGAATCCACTCCTATTGTCTAATCTAAAGGGTGTGTTTGAATCTAAAGCTAAGTTGTAAAGGGAATGCATGGATGCAAAGGATTATATACAAAAAGAAAATGTTTTATTAGCGCACCCACTACGGTTGTGAATCTTTGTGCCTACATACCCCTTCCGTGCAACGAGAGATCACGGCACTCACAGTTCGCCTAAAAAATGTTGGTTTGTTGTGTGTTTTTTTATGGATAATGCTATATTCGTATCCTTGCAGTTAGGATTGCAATTCATACTTGGCGTTGAAGCTCGTAAAGAGACTCATGCTCGACCACTCGCACACTTAGCATTTCCATGTTACTCGAACTTGAAACAACACACCCTTATTGAAAAGGTTTTAAAAGAAAAAGTTTGAAGACAAAAATATTTGAATTGGTTTGTGTTTTTTACCTTGAAAAGGATTTGTCTAATGTTAGAGTGTTTTATGAGTTTGATTAAAAATAATAATTTTAGTTTTAGTAGGGATGCCAAAAAGAAAAGACTAACAAAAGAGGAATCTTGATCCTACTTGTTGTCATGCTTGTGGACCTAAAAGTTAGATCAAGGGAATTCTACCTAATATTGTCATGCATGGATATCAATCTAAGGCCTACTTAGTTCAATCTTGACCAAGAATGAACTAAGAAATTCCTATGGGGAGCATGTCAATACTCACAAAGAAAGAAGAAAGAAGAAGGCAAGCAATCATATACTTAAACAAGATATGAAAGCAAACACACACTGTGATACGGTGGGAGAACTGACTATGGTTTTGCGTTTGTTTTCGCAAATGTTTCGGTTGAGCAAGAGTCGCCACCGACTTTTTATTTTATCCTAAGGAAAGGTTTAAAAAGCACAGCAAAAACCTTTGAGATTTTTCTTGGGTTCGGGGAGTAGATTATAGAAAGGGAAGGTATTAGCACCCTTTCTATCCATGGTTATCCATGGGCTCTTAGGTACTTACTTAGATCAACTTGCCTTGGTTTTCAATTGTTTGAAATGGTGCTTGATGTGTGGTTTTGAAAATGTTTTGAAAAGATGCCTTGTATAGGCTACCCTTGTAACAATTCTTTACTCGAATGTTTTACAAAAGGTGTTTTGTCTTTAGAAAAGATGTTTCAAGGTTTTTGAAAGTTGGTTTTGAAAGTGTTTGTGAAGTGGATTTTGAAAATAGGCAAGTGTTTTCTTGACAAATTGACAAGTACTTAAGAGTTGTCTACCCTAAAGTTTTCTCAAAGATTTTTATTATGTTTTAAACCTTTTGACAATTTTGTTCCACCATTGCATTTGGTGGACAATCTTGTATTAGGAGGTGAAAGGGACAAGCGAGGGTCATCGTTTTTAGACCATAATTGCAATAGTGTTAAATGTCTTTGGGCAATTTTTCTTTAAAAGGGACTTGATCATTCATTTAGGCAACATTTTGAGGGACTATGATCATTTGATTGTTTGTTTTACCCAAAGAAGTTCAACATACAATATGGCCCAATTTATTTGAAGGCAACAAAGTGGAATACCCTAGGGGTGCAAGTGTGAAATGTGTTGTCCATTTTCATGCTTTTTTGTCTTGCATTAGGTCAAACTATTTTTTGTTCATTTTATTCGCATGCAAACCCTAACTCTAGCATAGTATATTTAGAAAGCGATAAAGTGCGAAATTTAAATTCCTACGCTATTACAACACAATAATATGGGGAGGGGGGTACAATGTCTCAAATGGGGTATATTTAGACAAAAATTTAAACCTAACTATTACATCATTTTCTTTGAATATCTACAAGATAAATAATTGTATAATTAAATGGAAATTGAAATAAATATGCAAAAATATAAAAAGGGGAATTTTTATATGTATGCAAAAAAGATATTATTTATGTGAAATAAAAAGAGAAATAACAAGGTATTATATTTTGGAGTATTTTCAAATTTAGGGCAAAACCCTAATTTTAATCAAAATGGTATTAGTTATTTAATATTTGTAATATTTACTATTTATATACAAAAATAAGATAAAAATATAATATGCTTAAAAAATATATTTTTTTAGTATTAAATATTAAAAAATAAAATATGTACATTTTTTTGTATTTATATCCTAAGTGTATTAATATATATCTATTTATTTATATTATTTACAAAATATGTATTATATATATTAATTAATAATATTTAATATTAAGATAAAAAAAGTATTTTTTTCTATAAAATATTTTCAGGAAGTAAAAATAAGATAAAAGTATGTAAAAATGTATTTCCAATATTTTAATATTTTAAACAAAACATATATATTTATTTATTTATGTTCAAATTAAAAGAAAAATCAAATAAATACCTAATAAAATCAAAAATGGTGAGAAAAAATATTTTTAAATTTTTAATATGCTGAGAAAAAATAAATGAGCCAATCAAAAAAAGCAAAAGTCAAAAATATTAAAAAATGAATGAAATGGGCTCAGGGGGTGCAAAACAAAAAAAAGTGGTGTGAATAAGAAAAACACTCAGGCCCAGCCCAAGAAGCCACTGTCTTCAACCTTCAGACAGCACCAGTTCAAAAAACGCGCGCCCTTCTTCTCAACTTCTAACTCCTGATTCCTGGCTTTTCAATGAAAACTCATAACATAAGAAATGTTCAGCATGAAGAGACGAATCCAACCATATGCAGAACTTGATCTAACTCTCTAAGATGAGGGAGAATTTCTTCTCCCCCAAATCCTAACCTAGATTTTCTGCCATTTTCAAACCTCAAATTCTCACAGCTCAAGCAAAAGAAATGAAAAGTAAAAACATGTACATGTTCAGTGGCATGAGTAGAACATTGTTTATTCACAAACTTAGAGCTAATGATGCTTGATAAGAGAGATAGAAGTTCACCAAGATACCTGTTCAGCTGAAGTTCTATCTGGCAATGAGGGAGCTTTCAGTGCAAGGTGATGATTGGAAAAGCTTCCTTGAGGTCCAGGGATGCTATTCCAATGTTTACTTTGTCTTGAAAGCTTTTGAATCGTGCTAGAGCCCCTCACCTGCAAAACAAGAAACTGAAAATGGTGGAAGTGGTTAGAGGGATTACAGGTCGTGTTTCAAGTTATGGTTAGCTTGCATAGATGCTAGGGAATGTATGTGAACTGGTTTGGGCAAGAGAGCTTGAGGGAAATGGAAGATGGCACTCAAACTGCAGGCCTGACCCTGTTTTTGCAGTTTGAAGATGATTCTGAGATTGGGAGTGTATGAGAGGTGTTAGGGTCGTGCAATAGCTTGGTTGAGATGTCTTGAGTATGTTTGTCAAGTTCACTTAAGGGTTTGTAAGCTGATATGAGAGTTGGTTTGAGTTATGATGTGTTTCTTACACTTTAAGCAAGCAATGGTTACTTTGTGCCTCTAGCCTGTACAGGCCCTCATACTATGCTGCATAACGCCTCCTTGATCAGTGTGATTAACACATAAACTTGTGCCAATTAGATATGGATTGTACTTCTTGGATTTGTAATTGGACATAAAGCTATCTTTTGCAAAAATAGAAAGAATGCTTTATCTATTTTGGGATAAATCCTTTATGCAATGCTAGAACACAAAGAACATGGCCTTGGCACAAAGAATATGCATTAAATTTATGAGTGTTGGATGGTTTAAGGACCTGTAATCAAGATATGCAAGCTGAGATTGAAATGCATAGTGTTATGAACATGTACATGGCCAAGAACAAAAGTGACTTTTTCCCATTCTGCAAAATTCGATTCTCCCTAACCATGAGGTTGTTTGAGAAGTTCTTGGATATTTTGGAAAGCTTGGAATGTGTACTACAATCCATCTTTGAAGTGCAAGTTGAAAATCCAAGTGAAAGTGTATGGAAAATGGCCTTGGAGTTAGGTAGAAAACCTTGTCAAAATAGGTTAAAATTTCACTAAGTTAAGAATGGTTTAGTGCCCTTATTCAAAAATTTGTAACTTGAGATACAAGCTTCAAATGGGAAAACTTTGTGAATCAAAGTTGTAGATTATGCAACAAGCTACAACTTTCATGTTTTGACTTTTGTTTGAATCCAAATGGATCTTGGTGAAAAAGTGGGGCAAAGTTGGGAAAAAATTAGGGTTTTTTATAACTTAGAAAAATTCTAAGTTATGAAAAATTCTAATTTCTAACCCTAATTTGCATTTTGTGATTTCTTGGTGAACAAGTTTCATGATTTGGCATGTTTTGATGAAAAATGAATCTTGACTCTTGATTTTGACCAAAAAGTCAAAGTTTGACTTTTCAGTATACAGTCAAAATTGATCAATTGACTGGGAAATTCAACTGTCAATCTTGTGTACTTGGGATCTTTAGAGTTTGTTGAGCATGTCAAGATAATTCCATGGGGTCCTTGAGTCCATATATGAGCTTGGTTTGCAATTGGCTAGGTCAAACAGTCAAAAATTGCCTTTGTGCAGTCAAAACCCTAAAAATGACCATTTTGCCCTTTTGGTGATTTGATCAAATTTCTTGTGGAATTGTGGTCCAAACTTGATCAAATGGTTCATAGGAGTTCATAATGTTGATGTGGGTCAATTTTCATGAGGTTTGACTGTCAATTGGCCAAAGTTGACTTTCTCCCCAATACAACTGATTTCTAGGTCAACTGTCCAATTGACTGAGCAAAACTTGGAATCAAAGCTTGAAACTTGGTATGGATAAACTTGGGAGTCCAATATGAAGCATGAAAGTCATCTTAGGCATTTTAGGTCAAAACATCTTGGTGCAAACACAAACCCTAATTTGGGTCAACAGTGCAAAGAGAAGTCTTGAGCAGATGAAACCCTAACTGGATCTTGGGCTTCAAAGGTTTTGTGATGAGAAATCATTGAGAAATGGGAGGGCAAATTTTGGGGTACAACAGTTGCCCCTGTTCAATCTTCTTGAATCCGAAGAGTTATATTGGCGAGTTTGCCTTTTATGACTCGAGGGTAAAAGGAGATTGGACACTAGAGTGCCCGGAAATTTGCACTCGTCAAAGCAATGAATGCGGGAATGGGCTTAGAGATGCCATCTTGAGAGTGACAGAAACTTGTCGGGGATGGGCTTAAAGATGCCATCTGGAAGAGTGACAGAAAGGTGTCCATGTTTAGAACCAACTCTGAACTGAGGTCTGAATAGGCAATAGATTGACATCCGTGTCTGGAGGTATCCGTAAACTGTTTTCAAAAGGTGCATTTGAACAAGCGATAGATTAACATCCGTTGTTGGGAAGAATCCATAAACTGTTTTCAGAAGTCTGGAGAAGAAACTGAACAAGCGATAGGTTAACATCCGTTACTTGGCGAACCCGTAAATTGTTTTCAGAAATCTTGAAGTTGAATAAGCAATAGAGCAGCATCCGTTGTTGGGAAGCGTCTGTAAACTGTTTTCAAAAGGTTGCGTCTGAACAAGCGATAGATTAACATCCGTTGTTGGGAAGAATCCGTAAACTATTTTCAGAAGTCTTGAAGTTGAATAAGCAATAGAGCAGCATCCGTTGTTGGGAAGCGTCCGTAAACTGTTTTCAAAAGGTGCATCTGAACAAGCGATAGATTAACATCCGTTGTTGGGAAGAATCCATAAACTGTTTTCAGAAATCTGGAGAAGAAACTGAATAAGCAATAGGTTAACATCCGTTACTTGGAGAACCCGTAAACTGTTTTCAGAAATCTTGAATTTGAACAGGAACCGGTATAAGGTTGCTTGATGATGAGTCCGTGTAAAACTGCATCTGAAACTGTTAAGGATAGCTTTTTACTCTTATCCTGAAAAGGACAAAATGTTAGCTAGACACAAAATTATGTTGTATGAAATGTATGATGCAATATATGGGATATCAACGGTATGATATGAATGTAATGAATGCGCATGTAAGCTGATGAGCTGTCTTGCTGGGGATAGATGAATCCTGGATGGCTGAAGATAAAAAACATCCTAACTGCTGCCGGGAAGAATAATTCCTTGGCTGTGACTGGGGAATAAGGAGCTTGGGTTGTATACCAAACCTCTGGGGAATTCCTGATGACTTCTACTGGGGAGCACCAATCTAGCAGGCTTGTGCTTGGGGATACAAGATCGGGAATCTTCAGTTCGGTGGGAAGTGTCTCTGGCGACTTCACTGGGGAACTCAATATTTATTCTCCTAAAACTCTGTGGGGAGAAGGTTCATTAGTCTGGCTCCGCTGGGGATTGATAATTTGAAGCTTTAGCTCGGCTGGGGACACTGAAACTTATACTCTGAGGGGAATTGAATTTCAGAGGATTCTCTGGCTGGGGATTTGCAAAGATAAGTTACTGCTGGGAATTTTGATGAACTTCGCTGGGGATAGGAAGAATTTTGGCGAGTGTGATCTTCTGTGGTTGTTAGCTGAGGATAACCCAGTTATAAGGCCTTGTGAGGAATAACTTTGAATAAAACTCGGGAGAGACGTCCGTACTCTGCAGGGAATAAGCTTCCAGCATCTACTGGGGGTGAGTTTCAAGATTTGCTAGGGATATGGATTCCAAATCTCCCGGGGGTTTCCTTTGAAGGGTATCAAGATATCCAACTGTACCTTTGACCTATCGGTAATCCTCTTTCCCGACTCATAAGAAAATGATTATGTTTCAAATGCATATGCCTATTTAACAAAACATTGGACGTTTCTCAAAATAAAACAAATAGTGCAAGAGAAAAGAAAAGGAAATGACACAAATTTCTGGGAAAAGTATTTGTATTGATTTTCTTTGAGTATATTTGTACAAAGGAGACAATCATCCTAGTAAGAGGATTTTGTCGTAAATATTTGAAAAATTTATACAAAATAAAGATGGCTATGTGAAATAATTCCATGGGATTCCATTCTGCTACAGCCTTCACAACTCTGAATATCTGTCCATTCAATGCTTTGTTTGCCGATGACTGGATTGATCAGAAACCCGGAACTAGTTGATGAAGAGATTGTCTTTGAAGTGATCCGACGAGACATATTCATACGCTTTAATTCCCTAACTTTTGCCTGAATCGCCCTTTCGGGTTTTCGATCCACCGGGAAACCCCTTTTTGCCCAAGCCGCCCTTTCGGGTTTTCAACTTGCCGGGTGTACAGATTTTTTTGTTTTTACCCCTTTTTTTTGCTTGAATCGCCCTTTCGGGTTTTCGATCCACCGGGATGCCCATTTTTGCCCAAGCCGCCCTTTCGGGTTTTCGACTTGTCGGGTTATTTTATGCGTAGTATCTTTTGACTATGTCTGCGTTTGCAGGGTGCGGCAAATCGTCGCCGTCCATGGTGGTCAGAATCATTGCACCACCAGAAAATATGCTCTTGATCACAAATGATCCTTCATATGTAGGAGTCCATTTGCCCCTGGGATCACTTTGCGGTAAGATAATCCGCTTGATTACGAGGTCTCCGACTTGATACACTTGACGTCTGACTTTCTTATTGAAGGCCTTGATCATCCGCTTTTGATACGTCTGACCATGACATATAGCAGAAAGTCGCTTTTCATCGATCAGATTGAGTTGATCAAGTCGAGTTTGCATCCAATCATCTTCATTCAAGCATGCATCCTTCATAATCCTTAGAGAAGGAATCTGGACTTCCATAGGCAAAACAGCTTCCATGCCATAAACCAAAGAAAATGGGGTTGCCCCAGTTGAAGTACGTACCGTCGTACGGTATCCATGCAGAGCAAACGGTAACATCTCATGCCAGTCTTTGTAAGTGACTGTCATTTTCTGAATGATCTTCTTAATGTTTTTGTTCGCAGCTTTAACAGCACCGTTCATTTTCGGCCGATAGGGAGATGAATTGTGATGATAAATCTTGAACTGTTCGCACAATGTAGTGATCATTGTGTTATTCAGATTTGTACTGTTGTCTGTGATGATCCTGTCTGGAACACCATACCGACATATGAGATTTTGCTTGATAAAGCGGGCAACCACATTTTTAGTAACAGAGGCGAAGGAAGCTGCTTCGACCCATTTGGTGAAATAGTCAATGGCAACCAGGATGAAGCGATGTCCGTTGGAAGCCGTGGGCTTGATCTCTCCAATCATATCAATGCCCCACATTGCAAAGGGCCACGGAGCAGTCAGGACGTTGAGAGGAACCGGAGGGATATGAACTTTGTCAGCATAGACTTGACACTTGTGGCAAGTACGGGAATGTTGATGGCAGTCAACTTCCATGGTAGACCAGTAATAGCCTGCCCTCAGGATCTTCTTAGCCATTGTGTGCCCGCTCAAGTGAGTGCCAAATGTGCCGCTGTGTATATCAGTCATGATCAACTCTGCTTCAGCTTTATCTACGCACCGGAGCAATACACAATCATGGCTTCGTTTGTAAAGGATGTCGTTACTCAGGAAGAACTTAGCAGCGAATTTCCTTAAGAACTTCTTGTCATTTACGGAAGCTCCTCCAGGATAATCTCTAGTCTCGAGATACCTTTTGATTTCATGGAACCAGGGTTGTTCCACTACTTCTTCGGTATTGATCTCGTGACAATGCGCAGGTTCATCCATTCGCTCGATGGTGATTTGGGGAGCCTCGTTATCCTAGTTGAGTTTAAACATGGAGGACATTGTGGCTAGAGCATCTGCTAGCTGATTCTCTTCTCGCGGGAAATGCTCGAAGGTAATTTGCTCGAAATGAGGCAACAATGTCAAGACATGTTCTTTGTATGGGATAAGATTAGGATGCTTGGTATCCCACTCTCCTTTGATTTGACTGATAACCAAAGCCGAGTCCCCAAATACGATCAGAGATTTGATCCCCAAGTCTATAGCAGCCTTGAGACCAAAGATGCAAGCTTCATACTCAGCCATGTTGTTTGTGCAGCTAAAGCAAAGTCGGGCCGTGAAAGGTGTGTGACAACCTTCCGGAGAAATGAGTACTGCGCCAATACCGTTTCCAAGCGCATTTGAAGCACCATCAAAGTACAGGATCCATCGGGATCCCTTTTCGGGTCCGTCATACGGTCCATTACCTTCAATGTTGTCCAAACTCATGATGTCCTCGTCTGGGAAGTCAAATCTCATGGGTTGATAATCTTCGATAGCTTGATGAGCCAGATGGTCAGCTAGTACACTCCCTTTTATAGCTTTTTGGGTGGTGTACTGGATGTCATACTCAGTTAAGATCATCTGCCATCTAGCTATCCTTCCAGATAAAGCGGGCTTTTCGAAAATATACTTGATAGGGTCCATTTTGGAAATCAACAAGGTAGTATGAGTCAACATATACTGTCTTAGTCGGCGAGCAGCCCATACCAAAGCGCAGCAAGTTTTCTCGAGCAGTGAGTAGCGAGTCTCACAGTCGGTAAACTTTTTGCTAAGGTAATAAATAGCATGCTCTTTTCGACCAGACTCGTCATGCTGGCCCAAAACACACCCCATTGAGTTATCCAAGACGGTCAAATACATGATCAATGGTCTTCCTTCGACGGGTGGCATCAGAATAGGAGGTTCTAGCAAATACTCCTTGATTCTATCAAAAGCAGCTTGACAATCGTCGTTCCACTCGACTACCTGATCTTTTTTCAAGAGTTTGAAAATTGGCTCACAGGTAGAAGTCAGATGCAAGATGAATCTGGAAATATAGTTCAAGCGCCCCAAGAATCCTCTAACCTCCTTTTCATTATGGGGAGCAGGCATCTCTTGTATTGCTTTTACCTTTGCGGGATCGACTTCAATGCCTTTGTTGCTTATAATGAATCCCAGGAGTTTACCAGACCTAACTCCAAAAGTGCACTTACTTGGATTCAGCCTGAGCTTGTATTCTTTCAACCTGGCAAACAACTTTTCTAGATGTTCAAGGTGCTCTTCCTCTGTTTGTGACCGAGCTATCATATCGTCTACGTGAACTTCAATCTCATGATGTATCATATCATGAAATAAAGCTACCATGGCGCGTTGATAAGTTGCCCCTGCGTTCTTCAGCCCGAACGGCATCACCTTGTAACAGAAAGTGCCCCATTGTGTGACAAAAGTCGTTTTCTCCATATCCTCGGGAGCCATTTTGATTTGATTGTAGCCCGAGAATCCGTCCATGAAGGAAAACACTTTATGCTGAGCTGTATTATCGATCAAGATGTCAATATGAGGTAGCGGGAAATCATCTTTAGGGCTGGCCCTATTCAAATCCCGGTAGTCCACACACATCCTGACTTTGCCATCTTTCTTAGGTACTGGCACAATGTTAGCGACCCATTGAGGATAGGACGTAACAGCCAGAAAACCAGCATCGAATTGTTTCATTACTTCTGCTTTGATCTTTTCAGACATGTCAGGCCTCATTCGGCGAACTTTTTGCTTGATTGGTGGATAGTCTTCTCTTGTGGGGAGACGGTGAACCACGATGTCTGTGTCTAAACCCGGCATGTCTTCATAAGACCAAGCGAAGATCTCAACATACTCATTCAACAACTGTATCAGGCGCTCCTTGACTTTTGGTTCCAGATTGGCACCCACTTGCACCTCCTTCCGGTCTTCCTCGGTCCCTAAGTTGACAGTTTCTAATGGCTCCTCATGCAGTAGGGTGGCCCTTTCCTCTTGTTGCAGAAGTCTGGCTAGTTCCCCGGGTAATTCACAACCTTCGTCATCTTCATACTCGGCTAGATTGACCAGATCTTCAGAGTTATTGAAAGATATAGCAGAATAGTCACCCATGGAATCCGGAGTGGATGGGTACCTGCATTGGTGAGTGTGGGTGTGTGTAAGGGATAGCCATCCTTAAACAAAATGCAAAAGGAAAGAAAATGAACATAAGCAGTTTATCAAATGAAAAACGTCCAATGAATCATTAAACATGGCATATGGATATGAAAAATAATCAAAACCCTTACAAGTGGACCTACATGCCTCGGGCAAGGCAGGAGGTGAAAAGATAGTGTACAGATTGTTTGAAAGTAAATATTACAGACCAAATAGGAAATGTTTAACAGGTAAATTACTGATGAATAAAAGTGATGGGGACAAAGTCCTTAGCCTCCCAATTGCTCAATCCTCCTTTGACAGTTGGATAAATCCACTCTTCAATGTTGCTTTCTTTGTCCTCCCCTTCCAGGGCGTTGATTCCGTAGGGAGAAATTTTGACTGGCGCCCTTTCAATCTTCGACCGACGCATAGCTTTCTGGCCAGCGGCTGTGAACCGTAATCCAAACTTGTCAGTCTTATGCGGAAAGTCGGGTAACTGCCCCCATGCTGAATTCTTCCCTTCTTTTATTGCGGCCCTTGCATCCTCCAGAGATGCCATCCTGGCCATCTGTCTTGGTGTCTCAGCCGTCAACTTCGCTACTGCTATTTCAGGAAGGACTTCTTCGAAATGTTGAAACGGTGTCTCAATGAACTCTCCTTCAACCTCCACATACCGGAAAGAATTTAAGTGGCTAATCATGTATTCTTCTTCGCCATGGATGGTAATGATCTTTCCCTTAACAGGATACTTCAACATCTAATGTAAGGAGGAGGTGACTGCCCCAACATGGTGTATCCAAGGTCTACCCAGCAGGCAAGAATATGATGGACGGATGTCCATCACATAGAAAGTGGATTTAAACACCTCGGTGCCTATCTTGATGGGAATTTCAACCTCTCCATGGACCATTCTCTTCGAACCATCGAAAGCTCTGACAACAATATCACTTGGCTTCAATTCCAATCCTTCGCAATCTAGCCGGTCCAAGGCCTTTTTAGGCAAAACATTCAGCGACGAACCGGTGTCAACCAAAACATGTGCAAGAGTGGTTCCGCGACACTCGATTGAAATATGCAAAGCATCACTGTGGTTTCTGCCTTTAGGGGTTAGGTCGGCATCAGAAAAACCTAGTCCATTGTCCGTAGTCAGGCTAGCCACGCAATTTTGAAATTGATCCGCAGAGGTTTCCTGGGGCACATGGGCTGCCTTCAGGAATTTTATCAGGGCTTTAGCGTGCGCTTCTGAGCAAAGTAGTAGTGCCAGCATGGAGATCTTGGAGGGGGTTTGCCCTAACTGTTCCACCACATCGTAATCACTTCTCTTGATTATCCTCAAAATCTCGTCCATTTCCTTCTTGGAGGTTTCCGGGATTACTAAGGGTTGAGCCCTCGTCCTGACGGGCTCATCTTGGATTCCCTTACCTTTGTCAGTAGCGGTAGGAGAGACAGTACTAGGAACAACAATGTCTTCAATCAGAGGAGTTCTAGCAGAGAGTTTTATTGGTGCAGGGATGACCTCGTTAGCTGATGAGGGTCCAAAGACTGCTCTTGGAGGGGCAATCTCTGGAGAAAATATTCTCCCGCTCCTGGTGATTTTGCTGGTGCCCGCAATGTTACTAATGCTGGCTTCTTCATCATCCGAATTTTCTTCAATTACCTCGATTTGCTTGATACCATGGTAGTAGATGTCACCGCCATAGTTCCAAGGTATCGACTTCTCAAAAACATAGGGAACAGGCCCTGGCATTGTTATCTTCAAAGGAACAGATTTTGCAGCTGGTGTAATCTTAACAGGCTTTTTGACGGCCTTGGAAAGATTGGCGTGAATGGTTATGATTGAGACATCTTCAGTATGAACTGAAACAGCAGAAACTTTTTCAAACAAAATTTGTCGACTATCCATAAGGCCTTGGATGCCTTTCTTCAGTAGCGGACAATCAAACGGCAGAGAGTAGCAACAATAGCAGTCTTCTTTACATCCCGGGAAGATCCCGGCCCTTAACAAATTCAACTTAATGGTTAGCAGTGGAGTGGTCAGATCACTGACATCAGCAACATACAAATCTTCTTCAATGGCATTGACATTTCGGCCGTGCTTCGGCATAGGTGCAGATATCACATTAGGCTTCTCTGGAGCGTCAAACTCTACCTCCTTAGCCTCTATCAGGTCTTGGATTTTATGCTTGAGTGCCCAACAATCATTGGTGTCGTGTCCAACACTGTCTGAATGGTAGGCGCATTTAGCATTGGCATGATAATGCGGAGAGAACATATTCACATTCTTTGGTGCCTCCTTGATGGTGGCAAGATTCAACTTCAATAGATGGGGAAGCACTTGCGCTGGAGTCATATTAATACGGGTGAACTGCCGTTGTGGCCGTTCCACTCGTTGCTGATTTGGTCTGGACTGGTTATAGCGAGGTTGCTCACCTGGAGTGTTTTGAATCATTACGGCCCCCACATTTGGCCGACGCTCCATCTTCCCTGCTCTCCTCTGAGAATATACCATGGTTGTCTCCTTCTTAAAAGGCTTTTTCTCAACACTTGCAGCAACACCCTTCTGAATCTTTCCTGACTTGATGCCAACTTCTATTCTTTCGCCTGTTAAGATCAAATCGGTAAACCCCGCGGAAGAGTTACCAATTAGATGATTGAAAAATGGCCTAGATAGGGTCCCGAGGAACATATCAACAAGCTCACGATCGGTTAAAGGAGGCTGCACCCTGCCAGCCAAATCCCTCCATTTTTGTGCATATTCTTTGAATCCCTCGCTTGTTCCTAGTGACATACCCTGAAGTTGGGTACGAGTAGGAGCAAGGTCAGAATTATACTGGTATTGTTTGTAGAAAGCGGTGGCCAAATCTTCCCAATTTTTGACACTGGTTCCTTCTAGCTGATAAAACCACTCCAACTGAGCTCCCGACAGGCTGTCTTGAAAAAAATGAATCCAGAGGTTTTTATCTGCCGTATAGGGTTGAATCTTTCTCACGTAGGACCTGAGATGCATTTTGGGGCAGGACAGCCCATCATACCTCACAAACACTGGCACTTTGAATTTTGGGGGAATCACAATCCCGGCAACCAAGCCCAAGTCTTCAAAATCCAAACCCGGTACTCTCTGTAGTTCCATGGCAGCCAATCTGTCTTCTAAACCCTTGTATTTATCATCAGCTGGAGGATATTGTTGGTCAGAATAATCTTCATCCTCTTCAACCTCTTCTTCCTCCGCATCAGACTCGGAAGGCACCGCAACTCCATCTCTTTTACTAGTCCCTTCATCAGAAGTAGGAGGAAATTCAAGCACTCTCCGAGCTTCTCCGTCAAATCTTCTCCCCAAAGTAGCCACCACAATCCTCTTTTTCTTCTTCTTCACTGGGTCTTTATTCCCCAATTGAGTTTTGATATCCTCCTGACTTTTAACCAAGGTCATCAGGAGTTGCTGGAATTGTGCATTCTGAGCTTGTAGGTCTTTGACTGTTTGCTCGAGATCCATCCTACTGAAATAAACAGCAGACAGATAAGGAAACCTGGAGTGAGACCTGCTTATGCACATGATGAATGGTATGCTTATGTATGCAATGCATTCAAGGATTTGGGACATTCAAAATTGTTTCAGACAAAGAAGAACGCATGTCATATTAATAAGAAGAAATTTGTTAGTACATAAATGCCCCATGGGCCAAATATTACAAAATAAACTTCTTAAGGCAGAAAGACATTGTGCATCCTCTTTGGTGCGATGTAGGTGTTGAGGGCCTCTTGCTCGTGGAGTCGGCGGGTGAGCTCTAGAACCTTATTTTCACTGGCGTAGTAGCTAGCTTCAAAAGTATTTTGTTCCTCCTTGAGCTGAATCCAACTTTTCTGCATTTCCTCCCACGATGTAGGCATGTCTGGATGTAGGATGGTGTAGGGGACCTCTCCTTCATTGACGGGCTCTTTAATCACTGGGAGTACATGAGGATAAGGCATCATTAGACTTTGGGCTCGGGCTCGTACCCACTTGAGATAGGGCTCAAGAGGGATGGAGTTCTTGTGTCCCAGAGTCTTGCTATCAACCTTGTTGAGTTTTCCCCAAGCTCTGATGAATCTTTGGCGAAGTCCTTGCGCATCGTTGTCGAAGTCAAAAACTAGGTTAGGAATCAACATGTCATGAGGGCCATCCCTCCGTGCATATCCAAATTGCCTCAAAGCTAGGCAAGGGTTGTAGGTGATACCTCCCCTAATTCCAAGTAAAGGAACATTAGGAAACTCTCCGCAACGATCGACGATGATGACATTTTCTCTGGATCAAGAACACCAATGCACATCAGAATGAGTAAGAGTCATCAACCGTTGGGACCACCTTGAGCCTTGGTCATTCTTCAAGACAGATTGTGGAAGGTGCGAAATAAACCACCTTGCAAGGATAGGATTACAGCACATGAGAACACCCCTCTTTCTCATTGTTCGTGTGTAAAATGAGTGAAGGATGTCCCCAAGCAATGTTGGTATTGGGTTTCTGGACAAGAAGATTTTGACGGCGTTGACATCTACCAATTGGTCAGGATTTGGGAACAAGACCAACCCATAGATAAGGAGTGCCACAATCTCTTCGAAAGCTTGCAGGTCCAATGAATTCCAACATTCTTGCGCCTTCTCAAACAAGAATTTTGCTAAGAATCCCTTGACGCCGCTTCTGGTTTCCCAATGCCCCTTGATGTCGGATGGTTATAGATGTAATGCTCGAGCAACATCTTCCGGCTTTGGTTCCTTTTCCGTACCGTTGAAGGGTAGTTGATTAAGGATAGGAATTCTCAGGAGTTGAGAAAACTCCTCCAAAGTGGGTACCAACTGATAATCAGGGAAAGTGAAACAGTGGTGAAGAGGGTCAAAGAACTGGAATAGCACTTTCATCATGTCTTCTTCAATGTTGGTGTTGACTAGGCTGAGCAGTCTACCATGTCTTTCACTGAAGGATGAATTTTCTGGAATTCTTGAGGTGAGCTCCTTGAGTTGAGGAGAGATTCTCACAAGGTTGACTTGAATGGTTTTTCTGCGAGGAATTTCCATGACCTACAAAACAGGAACAAAGATGAAGATCCAAACCCTTGAAATGGTTAGTAAATGCATATGATGCTTCATGATGTTTATGATGTATGCACAAAACATATGTACAAGCAAATCACACCAAAACCCTAGTTTCAAGCTTGCATGGGGTTTCATAGGTAAGTACCCTCTTGAGTGTAGTTGGCTTAAAAACCTGTCCTATAAATAGTAACCGGGTTCTAAGGAGCTCAATATCACTGGATTGTTTTCAATGTTCATTGTTTTGGTTTAGCCACTTAACTAGCGACCAAAATATTCCAAGAAAACAACCCTCAAAGAGTGTAGTATCGAGTATCTACCAACTTCGGACTGCACCAAAGCCGGTCATCTCACTACCCCTAATAAAAGGCCAAGATGGTCAAGTAAGGTTCTAGGTCATTAGTGCTTAGTGACATCACTCAGCGGCCCCGTACTCTCCTTGATTGAACTCAAGGGTTACCGGTACTCACAAATATGTCGCACTAATATAGCTATTGCTTCGACCGTGTCGGTATACCCCGCACAGTTTCCACAACGTATTGCTATCTATGAATGTTTCCCAAAATCCGGGTGTAGGATTGCAAACCCAAACAATAGAGCCAAGATATAAAGCAATCAATTCAAACAATTAGTCATGCAAGAGGGTGATCTAAGCCCTAAGGTTACTCCACTTTTAAATATTGTCCCCAGCAGAGTCGCCAGTTCTGTGATACGGTGGGAGAACTGACTATGGTTTTGCGTTTGTTTTCGCAAATGTTTCGGTTGAGCAAGAGTCGCCACCGACTTTTTATTTTATCCTAAGGAAAGGTTTAAAAAGCACAGCAAAAACCTTTGAGATTTTTCTTGGGTTCGGGGAGTAGATTATAGAAAGGGAAGGTATTAGCACCCTTTCTATCCATGGTTATCCATGGGCTCTTAGGTACTTGCTTAGATCAACTTGCCTTGGTTTTCAATTGTTTGAAATGGTGCTTGATGTGTGGTTTTGAAAATGTTTTGAAAAGATGCCTTGTATAGGCTACCCTTGTAACAATTCTTTACTCGAATGTTTTACAAAAGGTGTTTTGTCTTTAGAAAAGATGTTTCAAGGTTTTTGAAAGTTGGTTTTGAAAGTGTTTGTGAAGTGGGTTTTGAAAATAGGCAAGTGTTTTCTTGACAAATTGACAAGTACTTAAGAGTTGTCTACCCTAAAGTTTTCTCAAAGATTTTTATTATGTTTTAAACCTTTTGACAATTTTGTTCCACCATTGCATTTGGTGGACAATCTTGTATTAGGAGG
The DNA here is from genome assembly GCA_948472305.1 of Vicia faba. Classification (NCBI taxonomy): domain Eukaryota; kingdom Viridiplantae; phylum Streptophyta; class Magnoliopsida; order Fabales; family Fabaceae; genus Vicia; species Vicia faba. Next base: position 1,380,462,432 of record OX451737.1, on the reverse strand, counting down.
TGAAAGGAACAAGCGAGGGTCATCGTTTTTAGACCATAATTGCAATAGTGTTAAATGTCTTTGGGCAATTTTTCTTTAAAAGGGACTTGATCATTCATTTAGGCAACATTTTGAGGGACTATGATCATTTGATTGTTTGTTTTACCCAAAGAAGTTCAACATACAATATGGCCTAATTTATTTGAAGGCAACAAAGTGGAATACCCTAGGGGTGCAAGTGTGAAATGTGTTGTCCATTTTCATGCTTTTTGTCTTGCATTAGGTCAAACTATTTTTTGTTCATTTTATTCGCATGCAAACCCTAACTCTAGCATAATATATTTAGAAAGCGATAAAGTGCGAAATTTAAATTCCTACGCTATTACAACACAATAATATGGGGAGGGGGGTACAATGTCTCAAATGGGGTATATTTAGACAAAAATTTAAACCTAACTATTACATCATTTTCTTTGAATATCTACAAGATAAATAATTGTATAATTAAATGGAAATTGAAATAAATATGCAAAAATATAAAAAGGGGAATTTTTATATGTATGCAAAAAAGATATTATTTATGTGAAATAAAAAGAGAAATAACAAGGTATTATATTTTGGAGTATTTTCAAATTTAGGGCAAAACCCTAATTTTAATCAAAATGGTATTAGTTATTTAATATTTGTAATATTTACTATTTATATACAAAAATAAGATAAAAATATAATATGCTTAAAAAATATATTTTTTTAGTATTAAATATTAAAAAATAAAATATGTACATTTTTTGGTATTTATATCCTAAGTGTATTAATATATATCTATTTATTTATATTATTTACAAAATATGTATTATATATATTAATTAATAATATTTAATATTAAGATAAAAAAAGTATTTTTTCTATAAAATATTTTCAGGAAGTAAAAATAAGATAAAAGTATGTAAAAATGTATTTCCAATATTTTAATATTTTAAACAAAACATATATATTTATTTATTTATGTTCAAATTAAAAGAAAAATCAAATAAATACCTAATAAAATCAAAAATGGTGAGAACAAATATTTTTAAATTTTTAATATGCTAAGAAAAAATAAATGAGCCAATCAAAAAAAGCAAAAGTCAAAAATATTAAAAAATGAATGAAATGGGCTCAGGGGGTGCAAAACAAAAAAAGTGGTGTGAATAAGAAAAACACTCAGGCCCAGCCCAAGAAGACACTGTCTTCAACCTTCAGACAGCACCAGTTCAAAAAACGCGCGCCCTTCTTCTCAACTTCTAACTCCTGATTCCTGGCTTTTCAATGAAAACTCATAACATAAGAAATGTTCAGCGTGAAGAGACGAATCCAACCATATGCAAAACTTGATCTAACTCTCTAAGATGAGGGAGAATTTCTTCTCCCCCAAATCCTAACCTAGATTTTCTGCCATTTTCAAACCTCAAATTCTCACAGCTCAAGCAAAAGAAATGAAAAGTAAAAACATGTACATGTTCAGTGGCATGAGTAGAACATTGTTTATTCACAAACTTAGAGCTAATGATGCTTGATAAGAGAGATAGAAGTTCACCACGATACCTGTTCAGCTGAAGTTCTATCTGGCAATGAGGGAGCTTTCAGTGCAAGGTGATGATTGGAAAAGCTTCCTTGAGGTCCAGGGATGCTATTCCAATGTTTACTTTGTCTTGAAAGCTTTTGAATCGTGCTAGAGCACCTCACCTGCAAAACAAGAAACTGAAAATGGTGGAAGTGGTTAGAGGGATTACAGGTCGTGTTTCAAGTCATGGTTAGCTTGCATAGATGCTAGGGAATGTATGTGAACTGGTTTGGGCAAGAGAGCTTGAGGGAAATGGAAGATGGCACTCAAACTGCAGGCCTGACCCTGTTTTTGCAGTTTGAAGATGATTCTGAGATTGGGAGTGTATGAGAGGTGTTAGGGTCGTGCAATAGCTTGGTTGAGATGTCTTGAGTATGTTTTTCAAGTTCACTTAAGGGTTTGTAAGCTGATATGAGAGTTGGTTTGAGTTATGATGTGTTTCTTACACTTTAAGCAAGCAATGGTTACTTTGTGCCTCTAGCCTGTACAGGCCCTCATACTATGCTGCATAACCCCTCGTTGATCAGTGTGATTAACACATAAACTTGTGCCAATTAGATATGGACTGTACTTCTTGGATTTGTAATTGGACATAAAGCTATCTTTTGCAAAAATAGAAAGAATGCTTTATCTATTTTGGGATAAATCCTTTATGCAATGCTAGAACACAAAGAACATGGCCTTGGAACAAAGAATATGCATTAAATTTATGAGTGTTGGATGGTTTAAGGACCTGTAATCAAGATATGCAAGCTGAGATTGAAATGCATAGTGTTATGAACATGTACATGGCCAAGAACAAAAGTGACTTTTTCCCATTTTGCAAAATTCGATTCTCCCTAACCATGAGGTTGTTTGAGAAGTTCTTGGACATTTTGGAAAGCTTGGAATGTGTACTACAATCCATCTTTGAAGTGCAAGTTGAAAATCCAAGTGGAAGTGTATGGAAAATGGCCTTGGAGTTAGGTAGAAAACCTTGTCAAAATAGGTTAAAATTTCACTATGTTAAGAATGGTTTAGTGCCCTTATTCAAAAATTTGTAACTTGAGATACAGGCCTCAAATGGGAAAACTTTGTGAATCAAAGTTGTAGATTATGCAACAAGCTACAACTTTCATGTTTTGACTTTTGTTTGAATCCAAATGGATCTTGGTGAAAAAGTGGGGCAAAGTTGGGAAAAAATTAGGGTTTTTTATAACTTAGAAAAATTCTAAGTTATGAAAAATTCTAATTTCTAACCCTAATTTGCATTTTGTGATTTCTTGGTGAACAAGTTTCATGATTTGGCATGTTTTGATGAAAAATGAATCTTGACTCTTGATTTTGACCAAAAAGTCAAAGTTTGACTTTTCAGTATACAGTCAAAATTGATCAATTGACTGGGAAATTCAACTGTCAATCTTGTGTACTTGGGATCTTTAGAGTTTGTTGAGCATGTCAAGATAATTCCATGGGGTCCTTGAGTCCATATATGAGCTTGGTTTGCCATTGGCTAGGTCAAACAGTCAAAAATTGCCTTTGTGCAGTCAAAACCCTAAAAATGACCATTTTGCCCTTTTGGTGATTTGATCAAATTTCTTGTGGAATTGTGGTCCAAACTTGATCAAATGGTTCATAGGAGTTCATAATGTTGATGTGGGTCAATTTTCATGAGGTTTGACTGTCAATTGGCCAAAGTTGACTTTCTCCCCAATACAGCTGATTTCTAGGTCAACTGTCCAATTGACTGAGCAAAACTTGGAATCAAAGCTTGAAACTTGGTATGGATAAACTTGGGAGTCCAATATGAAGCATGAAAGTCATCTTAGGCATTTTAGGTCAAAACATCTTGGTGCAAACACAAACCCTAATTTGGGTCAACAGTGCAAGGAGAAGTCTTGAGCAGATGAAACCCTAACTGGATCTTGGGCTTCAAAGGTTTTGTGATGAGAAATCATTGAGAAATGGGAGGGAAAATTTTGGGGTACAACACACACCATGTGAGAAGTAACCACTCACTCATAAATTAGGCACTTAACCAAGATGCCTAAAGCATACTTACTTAAACAAGTAAGTGTCGACGCAAACACACATGTTATAGGTAAACCACCTAAGCATTAAGCATGAGCTAACAAACAAGGATCCAAGGTGGATTTTGGCATGGGAGTCGAAACACTCTCGGAGTTGAAAGACTCTCCTTCCACTAGAATAGCTTCAAGCATAAATCGAGTAAAAACTCGAAGCATCAACGTTTAAGAAACACGAGCTAAGTATCATCGAAACAAAGACAATGTGGGGGCTGATTGCGGGCCCTCTTTCCACTTTATTGACTCGATAATAAGAGAAGCATTATTTAAAGCATCAATTTACAATGTGAGCTAAGAATAACCAATGGAATTGAAATGTGGGGCCGATTGCGAGCCCTTCTTCCACTTTTATTGACTCGATTGCAAGCACAAAGTAAAAGGAGAACACAAGCTAACAATCATAAAATATTACCTACAAAGTAGGGATTGAATTTAAGATATGCATCTTGTTGTACCCCAAAATTTTACCTCCCATTTTTCATTCAAGATACTATCCTAGGGTTTCTCGAGTACTCAATTTGGCTCAGAAATTGATCAGACAGATTCTCTTCCTAGGCAGTAAGTCAACAATTAGGGTTTGTTATTTCCCAAAGAAATTTGAGTCTCCAAGGTTTCAAATGGTTTTCATAGATCTTCATGTCTCCTCAAGGATGTTCGTGCTAGTTTTCAAACCCTGCATTGCAAGTTTGCTCAGTCAATGGTTCAAATGATTGAAAATGACTCCATTGACCCAAAAGTTGACCTTTTGTGAGACCAAGTTCAAACGATTGTAACTTCTTCATTAATCGATATTTTTGAGCGGTTCTATTTACGTATGACTCTCCTTGACGTCATCTCCAATTTCTCTTCACAGGTCAAGAGTTGATTATGTGCGAAAGATCATCGGAAATTCAAATATTTTAGAGGTCACTTTCTGTTTCTGACCTAATTTCAGATAATTGTGGTCTGCCTTCCAAGAGTCGTAATGTCCTCAATTTTCAAGATCTCGAGACGTTTATTTTTGCACATTGTCATGAGCGATGTCATCAACAAGTCCTCTTTAAGAATCGAAGGAAATTGTGTTTAAAAGACCTTGGAGATTGTCAATTTATCATAGGTCATTTTCTTGATTTAGAATGTTTTCAACTTCCAATTGTTTTCTCAAAGGCTATGATTCTCATGTTGAGACTGTCCATGGAACGAGATGTTGAATTCAGAGATTCATATTGAGTTCGAACAAGATGTTGCTTATAATACAAGTTACCATGTTGAAAATCGATTTATGATCTTGGTGAAAATTATTTGAGGATTCATTTGAATATTGTCTTGATTAGCGAAGAATTACATGATATCACATAGTTTTCGTCCAAATCTTCTACAGTTCATTCGCGTGGTTGGTTTTGAATTCAAGGTATCAAAGAACGAGTTCGCTAAAGTTTTCTCAAATTCATTCGAACTTTGGAATGCAAACATGATTAAAGCTATGTTTTGATTTATGGTTTATCTAAGTCACAATTCTCATGAATCAAATCAAATTGTCAAACCTAATTTCTTCAAGCGCGTCATTATTCAAATACAAGACTTTTTTAAGCCACTTTGGAATTCAAGATTATTCAAGTTTATTCAAGAATTCAAGACTTACAACAAGGCGTCATTTTTATTTGAATATATTTTACAAGTCTCCAAGTCTTAAAATTCAAATTACAAATGAAAACCGCAATGTTACAAAAGTTGCAATAATACAAAATTCCTAAAGAATTGATTTTTCGTTATCTTCAAGTCTTCATCAAGCACGACAAGTCGCTCTTCATCAATTTTCTCCATTGTCCAAATTGCTCGTACATGTAACAAAAGAAATAAAAAGTTAGCTACATGTGAAAATTCAAGAACTAATTGTTAAGAGTTTTTTAGTCTCATTATTAGAGCTTGCATTTTGGAATCAGAAATTAAGAGGTTTTTTAATCATGGTTTATCTCCTCCTACTTTTGCAAATCACAAAAAAAGTGTGGATTTATTTTGGTTCACAAACAGGGAAAAGAATAGCAGTGCAAAAACCTGTAACAACAGTGCAAAAACATGTAACAACAGTGCAAAAAAACGTGTAATAGCAGCATGCAGCAGCACAACCCAAGGCAACACGAAGACAGCAGGGAAAAAATGCAAAACAGCAAGCAAGTCAACAAGGCAGCAACAACATAAAACAAGCAAGGCAGCAATAAGCCAATAACACAAAACAAGCAAGGCAGCAGTAACACAAAACAAGCAAGGCAGCAGCAACACAAAACAAATAAGGCAACATCAATTCAAATACAACAGACTAACAAATAGCCAAAACCCCATGTCATCATTTTCCCTAATCTATGCAAACTCTTCAGAATTTTAACAAAAGCAAAATTGCTTTGTATCATAGAAAGATGAAGAGGGAAAGAGAAAGAGACAAAAAGATATCACTTAAGCCTGTAAAGAAAAGAAACCTGCTACAAACCAGCAAAACAGTCTAAAACTTGCACAAATTTGCACCAAAATGGACATGCCCTAACCTATACTCAAAAGGCCACAAAACAGTTAACTAAAATTGTTCAAATCTCTCATATTTCCCCCCTATTTTTTTCATTTTGTTTCAATATAAGGGAAGGAGAGCATAACAGTAAAGGAGAGGTTTTTTGTCCATCAGTTGGGCAAACAAAACATCAAAAAACCAACAGTGAGAATAATACACTCTAAACCTCTGTTTCAATATGCAAGACAATTCACAAACTTCAAATTCAAAAGCATAGCATAACTCAAAGAGGAAGCAATAGCAAGACGATATCATACCTATTCTTAAAGAACTCCATCGGAGAGGCTCCGATTAGGTACTACATTCGAATCCATGTTCTATTGTTTACTTATGTCTGCATTCTTTTTCTTTGCTCTTCATGACTGATTTTTGTTTCTACCATAACCATTGACTTTGAGTAAGATATTGTTGTTGGTTTCTTCCTGGAATAAGGAGAGTAAAATATAACTGTCATGATTACTATTAAAAATGTGAAACAGTAATATAAAAGCTACACAGGTAAAAACCTTACATCCTTCATACCTTCGTTCTTATTGAAAATCACTGTGTAACCAACCTTCACTCCGAACCAAAGCTCTGCTCAAATCCATCACATGAACTAAAGCGTGATACTGCTCCTATTCGCGAGAAACCGTGATTCCATCATTATCACTTGCAACTTGTCACAGCATCGACGCGGTCTGTACCTGCTAGCAGTAGTTTCGTGAGAAACTGATTCATAAGAACAAATTAAGGAAAATAGAGATGAAAAAAACGTTACCCTGTCAAAGTGAAGCTTCCCCAAGAAATTTCGCCATCCGCCATGTACCGCTTCCCTGAACCCATTTATGTTCTTCTCTTTTCTCAACTTTTCTTTTGTATCTACCTACATCTTTTGAAATCCACGCAAACACTAGGCCACTGAAACTTAAATTAAATGGTCCATGCAAAATCGTAAAGCTCACATCGTTAAGGTTTTGGTTCCTCTCGGTTTACTCTACACATGTGTATCGAGAATGAGGTGAAACAGTGAAGAGTTGCGATAGAGATGAACAAAGTGGAATCAAAGATCACTGAGAATGATTGAGTTGGAGGTCGCTGTAGAGAGAGGAGGGGAGACGCAAACTATTGTTGATGAAGGGAAAGGTGAATTTTAAGAGGTAAAAAAAAAGGCGAGTGATTAAGATGAGGATAAGGTTATCCTTGATTCAGAAACGGAGGAATAGTATTGAAGCCTGAGTTTGTTTTCATTGGGATTAAGAGGATAACATTTTGATTTGGGAATTAGCGATATTAAACTTAACTTTTCCTTTCCCAATGGTCTAACCCGCGACGCATCCTTAGGATTAAGGTTTACCCAATTTTTCCTTGTTCCCTTCATCTAAATCGGGTCAGCCCTTTGGGCCTTTTGGCCCAGTCCAATTATCATCATTCACCTTATATTTCAATTAATACTTATTAATAACGAATGAAACAGAATAGCGTAGTGGTTGGAGTGTTGGTTTGCAAGCGTGGTTGTTGTACCCCAAAATTTTCCCTCCCATATTCATCAAGAAATTGCCAAGTCAAGGTCACAAAATTCCCCCAGGGTTGTGCAGCTCAACTGTCTCCTAGACAGTCAAAACTAGGGTTTGAGTTCTGATCAAGATAATGAACTTTTCAAAGGCCCAATCAAGTCTCATATGCCTACAAAAATGGTCAAGCATCCTCATATCAAGTTTCAAGGCATTCAGCTCAAAATTGCACAGTCAAAACCCTAGATTGCACTACAGTCAACTGTAGGGGCAAAATGGTCATTTGACAGTCAAAAGTTCAAATTTTTGGTCAACATATCATTTTGAAGCCACAAACATCATTTGATCAATGCTTGATCATGATTCTCAAAATTTGGCTCAGAAATCATCAAAGATGCAAAAGTTGCTATATTTGGACAGCTGAAAAAGTCAACTGAAATTGACCAGGGCATAACTTTCACATGGATTATCAGAAAAATTCCATCCAAAGCTCATTTTGAATAGAAAGACATTTCCTACAATTCATCTTCATGTTCCAAGTCCAAGAAATGCTCTCACAAAAAGTTATCAATTTCAACATTATAGGTCATTTTCAAAAGTCAACAAAAAGTGACTTTAAGTCAAAGGCCATAACTTGAGATTGGTAAATCAAAATGACATGGGACCAAAGGCATTGGTTAAAGGACTCAAAGACCTTTCCAAAATGTCCAAGAACATGTGAAAAGCTTAAAAATTGACCAAGTTATGCCTTGTGGAAGTTGGGAAATTTTTGGAAATTTTTGAAAGTCAACATTGATGCAAAAAGCCTAAAAATGCAAATGGGCCCATTTTTCTTCCAAGTTTCTTCATGCCAAGCCTATGCACGACCATTAGGCCCAAAGGGAAGTATTTTCATATTTTTTAATTATTTATTTGAATTAATATTAATTTATATTCATTTAAATCATTTTAATTCATGAAAAATATAACCTTAACCTAAACAAATCTTTTTATGCATGATTTGAACTTGAGATTTCGTGCACATGCTAATATAGAAGGTTTTGGCTTGATTGGAACTAATTGACACAAAAAAACATGAAAAAAGATTAGAAAAGATCCTTAAGCAAATCAAATCTTCAAACAATGAATTCAATGGATTTTATTCAATCTTTTTGACCTAACATGCTCTATACATGCTCAGCATCACAACCCTAATGATCCAAGACTGAAAGCTGCGCCCAAGAACCCTTTTTACACATTGAAATTTTTCATAAAAAACTCAAATCTGAAATCAAGGTTTTAGGCCGTTCCAAGCTTCAATCTTCATCCCATTAGCATCCTGAGACATCCTTGGACACATTCCACTCATTAACAATAAGCAAAACCTCAAGAATTGCCACATATGCGAATTCGCCATTGTCACATACTAGGGTTACAGGTTGCTTGAATTGGGGATTTTGCATAGAAGAAAAATCAGGACCCCTGAACACCATGGTTGGGTTCAGCACCTCAAGACGAAGATGTCTGAACCCTCGCGATGAATTTATGGTCCATAGGGAGCTATTCGCTATTTTCTGCTAGCCCCTCTAAAACCACGCTTCAAAAACCGTTCCCATTGAGTTTTGTTTTACAGGGTGGGGAAGACGAAGGCATCGTGTCCATCAGCCATTGGCTAGTTTGAATTTCGCGCGAATTTCCAAAAGCGTTAGCGTGTTCTTTTTATATTATTTATGTTATATTATATGTTAAATGTGAACGTGATGGCTCAGTGGTTGAGTGCTACGCTTGTAACCTTCAAGACCTGGGTTCAAGTCCCAGGTCTGGCAAAATCTCAACATTATTTTTCAATACGTTATTCCATGCTACGCTAATATCCAGGTATACCATAGTCTCTCCATCATCAACATGCCACGTCCGCTTGGAGGTCAATCTAAAGGTTGGAAGCTGAAGAACACCTACGCCTGGTCAAACGCATCATATGGAATCATGAAAAGTCAGCAAATTCAAATCTTGTTGGGCCAGAATTTCCAGGCCTATACCTCCTTATTTGGGGCAACACCCCACCCTGGTTTGCATTTTATATTTTTTCTTCTCACTTTTATTTTTGTTGTTTTATTTATTTTATTGTCTTAATTCAATTAATTTATTTTTTCTATAAAATATAAAAACATTATAAAAATCAGAAAATACAAAAAAATATAAAATTTATTTTATTATAATTATTTTCATAAATAAATTAGAATATAAATTATGTAGTGTAATTAGGTTTTAATTTTAATTCCTTTTATAATAAAAATCCAAAATAGAATTAGGTTAATTGATATTTTTTTATTCCTTTTAATATTTTTTCCTTTTTTAGAATAATAATATTATTTAGTTATTTTCATAAATTAAGAATTGTGCATAAATAAATTAGGGTTTAATTTAGATCATATTTTAATTCTTTCTTAACAAATAAAAAATATTAGAATTAGGGTTTGCCGTTTAATTTAATTTCAATTCACTTCCTTTTTTCATTAAATCTAAAAAACACAAATATCATTTTCATTTAATTTTTTCATTTTTAATTCCTTATTAATTTTAATCATTTAATTTTTAATTGTTTATTTTAATTCATTAATTTAATTATTTTTGCAAAAGGGTCCAACGCCCGTCGTTTCAATTATTTAATTTGCGCATTTATCTTATGTCGTTTAATTATAATTTTGTAATTGTCCCAAAGCCATGTAATTTTACGTTTCGCACTTTTATTTACTTCGCATTATTTATTTTCCGCTAAATCGGGTCCGGTTTAATTTTGGCGATGTGGACCCGCGCCATTTGTAATAGCTTAGATTTATTTCCTCGCAAAATACTTAACTGTTAACCAAGCATGAAAGAATGAATGTCTTAATAAAATCAAGCGTAGATCACAACAAACATGACAAGACAAATAACTGAAACATGACACACAATTCGCACACACCACCCCTAGGGTACGCCTCACTGTTGCCTTGCCTTCGAAAGGTGATCGTCGAGTAGAGGATGTCTTAGTAAGTCCTCATGATCCGGGAACCTGGCATGAGGGTAGCTTCTAAGGTGTCTTCCCATTGCTCTGGTGATCACCATGTCCCTACAAACTCGAATTGACCCGAACACCTCCAACGGTGGTGCTACCTACCTCTCAATGGTGGGATGGCACTACTTTAAAGGACATTTACACAGACGAATTCCTTAGGGTAGGTAGGTTCTCAAGGATACTTGCTCTAATCTCAAAACAAACTCAAAAGGACTTGTCACACTGACACTTTTCAAAAGCTTTCAAAGCAAATTTTTCAAACACTCTGACGTACGAGTCGAACTGAAATCTTTCAAAGAAACTTTTTAAAACCCACATTGAAAAGCAAACAAACAATTTTGAAAACACCTTGAGCAAGTATCTAAGAGCCCATGGATAACCATGGATAGAAAGGGTGCTAACACCTTCCCTTTCTATAACCTACCTCCCGAACCGAGAGCAATCTCTATAAGGAATTTTTCTGTGCTTTTGTCCTTTCCAATTGGAGAAAATAAAAGACGGTGGCGACTCTTGCTTCCGCGACATTTCGCGAACCAGCGTTAAACAGTCAGTTCCAGATCCACCGATCACAGAACTGGCGACTCTGCTGGGGACCAAACTATAAAGTGAGGTGTACCTTAGGGCTAGGTCATAACTGTGTTTTCACTTGTATTGTTTTGCTTGCTTTACTATTGTGGGTTGCATCGGAGATACATAGATCCTAACCCGGATCTGGGGATACCCTGTTTAGGTAGCATAAGCTGTGAGGGACCTGTCCGGCGTAGACCGACACAGGTGAAGCAGTGGCTACGTTGGTGTGGCACCTTAGTCTGTACCGATATCCCTTGTGTCGCAACGAGGAGAATATGGGTCTTCTAAGGAGTCATTAAGCACCAACAAACTTAGAACCTTAATTGACACAACTTGGCCTTTAGAACAGTAGCAGTATGCTACGCCCATTGAGGCTAAACTCTCGTGATGGTTCTGGCCGCAAGAAAAGATTGCGATGCTGGAGTTATGACCGATTGAGGGTAGTCAATGATATTGGGATCCTCTAAGAACCCGGTTACTTTTGATTAGGACAGGTATGAACCAACAAACTGAAAGAGGGTAGTACCTAGACCTCATGCTGGCCTAAACTTTAGGGGCTTGCCTTGTGTGACTTGTGTGCCTTACCATGTTTGCCTTTGTATCTGTATGGGGTGTGCTTTATCATAACATCATAGCATCATGAGCATTGCATGCATAAGAACTGACCATTTCAAAGACAAGAGGGTTTTATCTTTGCTCTGTTTTGTAGGACACTATGATGCCTGTGCGAAGGAATACTATCCGGTTCAACTTTGTCCGTTCACCTGAGTTGCTTGATGAGTTGGTTAGCAGAATTCCAAACACCACTTCCTTCATTCAGAGGCATGGATCTCTTCTCAGTTTAGTCACTGCAAAGCGGGATCAACAGTTGATGAGTGTTCTGACCCAGTTCTATGACCCTCAGTACTAGTGCTTTACCTTCCAAGACTTCCAGCTGGTCCCTACCCTGGAAGAGTTCTCTAATCTGCTTGGTATCCCTATCTTGGATCAGACTCCCTTTACTGGTTGGGAAAAGACCCTCAGGCTTGAGGACATTGCTGCAGCTCTTCCTTTGACCCATCAAGAGGTAACAGACAACTGGGTAACTAGAAGCGGAGTTAAGGGTTTCTTGGCCAAGTTTCTGATTGGTAAAGCTAACAGCTTCTGGAATGACTTGGACTTTAGAGCATATGAAGACATCTTGGCTCTCCTAATCTATGGGTTAGTCCTGTTTCCTAATCCTGACAACTTCATCAACGTCACTTCCATTAGGATCTTTATGTCTCAGAACCCTGTGCCCACTCTCTTGGGTGACATCTTGCAACAACTTCATGCCCGTACTACCCGAAGACGAGGAACCCTATGGTGTTGTATCCCTTTATTGGTGAGGTGGTTTATTTCGCACCTCCCTAAGTCCGTACTGAAGAACCAAGAAGGAAGAGGTTGGGCTCACAGGTTAATGTCTCTCACCGATAAAGACATCATTTGGACTTGCAGAGGTTTGGATGAGATAGCTATTATTGACCGATGCGGGGAGTATCCTAATGTTCCTCTGATTGGTACTCAAGGAGGGATCTCTTACAATCCATGTCTAGCACTCCGTCAGTTTGGAAGAGCAAGAAGAGCAGGCCCCCATGAGATGTTGGTGCCTCACATCAGTTTCGAGTTTCAGGTGGACAGTGACGAGTTGCGTCGTAGGTTCATCAAGGCTTGGGACAAAGTTCATAAAGCTGACCCACAAGAGCTAGGGCCAAAGACTTCTCTACCTATGGAAGCCTACTACAAATGGGTCCGCATCCGTGCTCAGAAGTTAGGTATGCCATATGAAGCTGTCAGACCCGTCCTTCTTGAGTGTCCTGATAAAGATGGTGTTCCTCCAACTGTCCTTCCTCCTCAGATACCTACTGATTATGAGACATTGAAGAGATCTTGGTCGCAACTGCAAGAAGAACGGGATTCTTACCGGGAGAAGTTCAACGAGCAGGAATCAAAGATCCAGAAGCTGACAAAGCAGTTGGAGAATGAGAGAGCTCTGAATGCCTACCTCCGTACTGAGAAGAGGAGACCATGGGATCAATGAGGAATTCTGAATGTGCCTTTTATAGTTCTATTTCCTTTCCAGTTGTTTCATTTCATGTAAACGCCTAAGGGCAACTTGTGAATAATTTCAGTTGCAAAGTTGAATCTAATGAAGTGTGTTCCTTTTTGTTTACAAAGTTGATTCCCGATTGTCTTTGAAAACATAATTCATACGCATTTCATACATCATGTGCATAGCAGGTTTTTCCCTTTTCAGGTTGCTTACAGTTCTTCGCTGTTTATTTCAGCATCATGAATCCCGGATCTGAATCAACTGAGACATCAATCAAGGCTCTCCAGGCGCAGAATGCGCAGTTTCAAGAGCTAATCCTGGGTCTAGCTAAGGGCCAAGAGGAATTGAAGACTATGCTCCTGAAGAAGGAGAAGAAGAAGAAAAGAAGAACTGTCCTATTCAACTCGGGCCGAAGGTTGGGTAATACTCTGCAGCGTGAAGAGGCTGTTTCTTCTGTTGGCAAGAGTCCTTCTCAGGCAGAGGTAAAGCTTCCTACTCCAGAGGTCTCCGACAACGAGACAGACTTTGATGAAGAGCAATATCCTCCTGAAGACAACAGATACAAACAACTGGAGGACAGGTTGAAGGCTATGGAGGTGCAACAGGCACCTGGGCTGGATTTCGGAGATCTGGGTTTGTCGACTGGTGTGATCATCCCGCATAAATTCAAAGCGCCCACCTTCTCCAAGTATGACGGGGCATCCTGTCCCAAGCTGCATTTGAGGTCCTATGTGCGGAAAATTCAGCCGTACTCTGCGGACAAGGATCTATGGATCCACTTCTTCCAGGAGAGTCTTTCAGGGACTCATCTCGAATGGTTCTATCAGCTGGATGGGACCAAAGTTCGTAACTGGGAGGAGCTGGCTACTGCTTTCTACAAGCAGTATCAGTATAATGCCGACCTTGCCCCCACACGTACCCAACTCCAGGGTATGTCGTTAGGTGTGAGTGAAGGTTTTAAAGAGTACGCGCGGAAGTGGAGAGATCTGGCTGGCAGGGTGCATCCACCTTTGACTGATCGAGAGTTAGTGGACATGTTCTTGGGGACCCTGTCTGGGCCATTCTTCAACCATCTCATTGGGAATTCTTCTGCTGGTTTCACTGATTTGATCTTGACTGGAGAAAGGATTGAAGCTGGGCTGAAATCTGGGAAGATTGCAAAGGGGGCATCATCCTCTAGTTCAGAAAAGAAGCCGTTTAAAAAGGAGTCTAGTGCCGTGTATGGTTCTAGGAGATCAGAGAGACCGGAGCACCGCCAATCTGTCAGTGCGGTGATGATTGCTAAGCCTGCTGCCGCTCCTCGGCCAAACAATCCGCAAAGGGCTGATAGACCCCGGAGAGAGTTTACCCGGCTAAGCATGACCCTATCGCAAATCCTGCCACAGTTGCTATCCACCAATTTGGTGACTGTCAAGGAGGCGCCAAAGTTCTCAAACACTACCTCTCCTAAGTACAACCCGAATGCTCGTTGTGCTTACCATTCAGACAGCCCGGGGCATGCTACTGATGACTGTTGGGCACTAAAGAATAAGCTGCAGGACCTCATTGATGCTAAGGAGGTACAGTTTGAAGCATCTGACAAACCTAATGTGGTGACAGCTCCCCTGCCTGCTCATGGAGTTAATGCTATTGGTGATGAAGAGGAAGTGGATGAAGCTGAGTTCGATAGCTGGATTTACCCGGCAACTGATGGTGGACCCAACAATTGGAGCGCAAAGGACAACCTCCATGTTTCTTTGGTTACTAAGTAATAAATTTCTTTGTTTTGTTATTTTGTAATAAACAATGATAAACTCTATGGCCCAGTGTCTTACCCGAGGCACCGTGGTCCTATTTGTGAGGGCATACAAACTGTCATTTTATACATCATGAATGAGATTTTTGGACGTTTTTCGCATTGCAAATATTGTGTTCCTTTTCTATCTTTCCTTTCCTTTACATAATTTTCAAAACAGCTGTATTTACACACACACTCACTCATACAGGTTCCAATCCACTCTGGATCTCACTGATAACAGCTCTGCTACTGCCAATTATGACTTCGAAAATCCGATCAACTTAGCCGAAGACGAAGGTGAAGATGATTGCGAAGTGCCTGGCGAGCTTGCTAGACTGTTGCTTCAGGAAGAGAGGGCAATTCAACCCCATGAAGAGCCAGTGGAAACAATAAACCTGGGTACTGAGGCAGACAGAAAAGAGGTAAAGATTGGTGCTAACCTAGAGCTCAGCGTGAAGCAACGGTTAACCAAGATGCTGCATGACTATATGGAGATCTTTGCCTGGTCCTACGAAGACATGCCAGGGTTGGATACCGATATTGTCGTCCATCATTTGCCGACTAGGGAAGACTGCCCTCCAGTTAAACAAAAGGTTCGTCGGATGCGTCCAGAGATGTCTGAAAAGATTAAAGCCGAGGTCATGAAACAGTTTGATGCCGGGTTCCTTGCAGTAACGTCTTATCCTCAGTGGGTTGCTAATGTGGTGCCGGTACCAAAGAAGGACGGTAAGGTCAGAATGTGTGTCGATTACAGGGATCTAAACAGGGCCAGCCCCAAGGACGACTTCCCCTTACCTCACATTGATGTCCTTGTTGATAATACGGCTCAGCACAAGGTATTCTCTTTCATGGATGGCTTTTCAGGCTACAATCAGATCAAGATGGCACCTGAAGACATGGAGAAGACTACATTTGTTACTCAGTGGGGCACCTTCTGTTACAAGGTCATGCCGTTCGGATTAAAGAATGCTGGGGCAACCTACCAACGTGCCATGGTTGCCTTATTTCATGATATGATCCATCATGAGATCGAAGTGTATGTGGACGACATGATCGCTAGGTCCCAGACTGAGGAAGAGCATCTAGATCATCTACAGAAATTGTTTGACCGATTGAAACTGTACAAGCTGAGATTGAACCCGAACAAGTGCACCTTCGGGGTAAGATCTGGGAAGTTGCTAGGCTTCGTGGTCAGTGATAAAGGTATTCAAGTGGACCCTGCTAAGGTCAAAGCTATTCAAGAGATGCCAGTTCCTAAGACAGAGAAGGAAGTCAGAGGTTTTTTAGGACGCCTGAATTACATCGCTCGATTCATCTCTCATCTGACTGCTACCTGTGAGCCAATCTTCAAGCTGTTGAAGAAAGATCAGGTAGTACGCTGGAACGATGAATGTCAGGCTGCCTTCGACAAAATCAAAGAGTATCTCCAAGAACCACCCATCCTTATGCCACCGGTTGAAGGGAGACCTCTGATATTATACCTGACAGTGCTTGACAGCTCAATGGGGTGTGTGCTGGGGCAGCATGACGAGTCTGGCCGAAAAGAGCATGCCATTTATTACCTTAGCAAAAAGTTTACCGACTGTGAGGCCCGATACTCACTGCTTGAGAAAACTTGCTGCGCTTTGGTATGGGCTGCTCGCCGGCTGAGACAGTATATGCTGACTCACACTACCTTGTTGATCTCAAAGATGGATCCGATAAAATACATATTCGAAAAGCCTGCTCTGTCTGGGAGAATTGCAAGATGGCAAATGATCTTGACGGAATACGACATTCAGTACACGACCCAGAAAGCCATCAAGGGGAGTGTATTGGCAGACCACTTAGCTCATCAAGCTGTAGATGACTATCAATCAATGAACTTCGAGTTTCCGGATGAAAGTATCATGATTGTGACTGATTGTGAAGTACCTGGACCGGATGAAGGACCTGAACCAGGATCCCGATGGTCTATGCACTTTGACGGAGCTTCCAATGCTTTGGGAAATGGTATCGGCGCCATTATCATATCTCCACAAGGTACTCATACTCCACTCACTGCCCGGCTGTGTTTCAACTGTACCAACAACATGGCGGAGTATGAGGCGTGTATCATGGGTCTTCAGGCTGCGATTGACCTAAGGATCAAATTTCTAAGCGTTTTCGGAGATTCCGCTCTTGTGATCAATCAGATCAAAGGAGAGTGGGATACGAAACATCCAAACTTGATTCCTTACAGAGAATGTGTGTTGACCCTGATTCCCCACTTTACAGAGATAACTTTCGAACACTTTCCAAGAGAAGAGAATCAGTTAGCGGACGCGTCAGCTACAATGTCTTCAATGTTCAAGGTTAAATGGGATAATGAAGCTCCCCGGATCATCATCTGGAAACTGGACGAACCGGCATATTGTTGTGATCTCGAAACTGAATTGGTAACTGAGAAGCCTTGGTACCACGAAGTGAAGAGATATCTGGAAGCTCAGGAATACCCTGAGGGTGCCTCTATCAACGATAAGAAATTCCTGAGGAGGTTCGCAGCCAAGTTCTTCCTAAGCAACGGCATCTTGTACAAGCGAAACCATGATTCAACCTTACTGCGTTGTGTGGATAAGACTGAAGCAGAACGAATCATGGAAGAGCTACATGAAGGGACCTTTGGTACGCATTCCAGTGGACACACTATGGCTAAAAAGATCCTACGGGCAGGATATTACTGGTCCACCATGGAAGCTGATTGCTACCAACATTCTAGGACATGCCACAAGTGCCAGATCTATGTAGATAAGGTGCATGTTCCTCCGGTTCCCCTGAATGTTCTAACTGCGCCTTGGCCGTTTGCAATGTGGGGCATAGACATGATCGGCGAGATAAAACCTACAGCATCCAATGGACATCGCTTCATCCTAGTAGCGATTGATTATTTTACGAAGTGGGTCGAGGCAGCCTCTTGTGCTACGGTAACCAAGACTGTTGTAGCACGGTTTATTCGGCACAACCTGATTTGTCGATACGGCGTCCCTGAGCGGATTATTACAGACAACGGTACCAATCTGAACAATAAGATGATTGCTGAGCTTTGCGAACAGTTCAAGATACAGCACCACAATTCTTCTCCTTACAGACCGAAGATGAATGGGGCTGTAGAAGCAGCAAATAAGAACATCAAGAAGATCGTGCAAAAGATGACAGTAACGTACAAAGATTGGCACGAGATGTTACCGTTCGCTCTGCATGGGTACCGTACCTCAGCTAGGACGTCAACCGGGGCAACTCCGTTCTCTCTGGTTTATGGCATGGAGGCAGTCTTGCCAATCGAGGTGCAAATTCCCTCTCTACGGATAATGAAGGATGCAAATCTGAATGAAGATGATTGGATTCAGACACGACTTGACCAACTCAACCTCATCGACGAAAAGAGACTTGCTGCTATCTGTCATGGTCAGACGTACCAGAAACGAATGATCAGGGCATTTAACAAAAAGGTCAGACCTCAGGAATATCAAGTTGGGGATCTGGTGATCAAGCGAATCATCCTTCCTCAGAGTGATCCAAGGGGCAAATGGACCCCTACGTACGAAGGGCCATTTGTGGTTAAGCATGTGTTCTCAGGAGGAGCAATGATCTTAACTAACATGGATGGTGACGACCTCCCTCACCCCGCCAATGCAGACATAGTTAAAAAATACTACGCATGAAAAAGACCCGCTAGGCTGACATGCCTAGGCAAAAATTAGGGCTTCCCGTCGAACCAAAAGGGTTCGGGCAAAATGAAGGGATGAAAATGAAAAAATCTGTACACCCGGCAAGTCGAAAACCTGAAAAGGCGGCTTGGGCAAAAATGGGTATCCCGGTAGACTGAAAACCCGAAAGGGCGGTCCAGGCAAAAGTTAGGGATAAAAGCGTAAAACTATGTCTCATTGATCACTTTGCATCCAGAATCCGGTATCTACATCAAGCTCAAACGGCATCGATCAGTCAGCTTCACCTTCAACCAAGGTCATCAAGTGATGAGACGCTCGGAGTTATAAAGGCAATAGCAGAGTTGAAACCCAGTGGATCATTCATCTTTCACACAGCTGTTTTACTTTCTTTTGTACAAAACTTGTATAAATTCTTTTGATCGGCAACGTACCTCTTACTAGGACGTCAGCCTCTTGTATACAAAACGCCTATTCAGGCCATTCAAAAATCAATAAAAATATATTTCCAGTTAAACGTGCCCAAGTGTTTTTCTTTTTCTGTTTTGTTTTGCGAAGAACGTCCAAGGTTCAATTTGTAATGTATGCATTGACAATAATTTGCTAACTCATAAATATTTGCATACGAAACAAAGGAATTAATTGCAGGTGACACTAGAAACAGGGGCAATAAAGAGTTGTCTGAGCAGTCTAATTGTTCTATCCTCCAAGGTAACAAGGTAGGTTCAGCCAAAGAACATGACCGAGTATCTTAAATTCCCCAGAGAGTAGTTCAGTAAAGCAGTACATCTCTCTCCAAGCAAAATTGTCAAATATCAAGGGAATTGAGTATCCTCCAGCCGATCTTAAACATTCCTCAGCAGCAATACATATATTCTTAATAAGTATCCCCGGCAGTCTTGGTCTAAAGATTGTTCCCCGGCGGTATAGCAACATTCAAAGGAATCACTTCCCTACAATTCAAATCTCCCCCAGAAGAGTCCAATCCAGCTTCACCAGCAAAATTGGAAGTCATATCCCCAAGCAATAAGCTTATCCCCAGTAGATTCTGGAAGCTTACCCCCTCGCAGAGCACGAACGCGTCGTCCCGGCTTGATTTAAAGAGTTATTTCCGTAACCGGATATAACTGGGTTATCCTCAGCCAAAAGCCACGGAAAGAGCGTCCTCGGCAAAGTATCTTCCTACCCCCAGCAAAGTCTATCAACACTTCCAGCACAACGAGGATATCCCCAGCATAACTCATCAACGGTATCCCCAGCGGAGTTATCTTCATCAACTCAGCAAAGCATCGCTATCCCCACAGAATAGCACTCCCCAGCATGATCGCTAGAGTATCTTTTCTCCCGCAGAATCATTTCATTCCTCAACGGTATTCTTGCAACGAATCATCCACAGCGGAAGCAAAATCTCTTCCTCAACATCAGCCCAGGATATGACTTCCCGGCACCCGTCAAGGATTTATTTTCCTAGACAAAAACATACATGAATCATCACATACATCATTATAGCATGCATATACGCATCATATCCTATAAATCGCATCCATGTTGAGAACATCATTGCTGGATCCATATCAGGCATCGCATATAACTGACCTTTACCTTTCAGGAAATATGCAGTTGAAATTCTCAAGGACTTCTCCAGTCCAGTTAAATCGACTCCAAACAGATTTTTCTGATAAAGACTCAGTAGAAGTTCTCTTATGGTCCCCTCTCCAACGGCGTGTGAGGTGGTAATTCCTTCTTCAGATGTTTCCCTCTCCGGCATGAGCGTGAGGTGATACTCTCTTATGGTCCCCTCTCCAGCAGCGTGTGAGGTGGTAATTCCTTCTTCAGATGTTTCCCTCTCCGGCATGAGCGTGAGGTGATATTCTCTTATGGTCCCCTCTCCAGCGGCGTGTGAGGTGGTAGTTCCTTCTTCAGATGTTTCCCTCTCCGGCATGAGCGTGAGGTGATATTCTCTTATGGTCCCCTCTCCAGCGGCGTGTGAGGTGGTAATTCCTTCTTCAGATGTTCCCCTCTCCGGCATGAGCGTGAGGTGATATTCTCTTATGGTCCCCTCTCCAACGGCG
This sequence comes from Vicia faba, assembly GCA_948472305.1. NCBI lineage: Eukaryota > Viridiplantae > Streptophyta > Magnoliopsida > Fabales > Fabaceae > Vicia > Vicia faba. The sequence goes on along the minus strand of OX451737.1, from coordinate 1,380,441,542 downwards.
TGTGAGGTGGTAATTCCTTCTTCAGATGTTCCTCTCTCCGGCATGAGCGTGAGGTGATATTCTCTTATGGTCCCCTCTCCAACGGCGTGTGAGGTGGTAATTCCTTCTTCAGATGTTCCCCTCTCCGGCATGAGCGTGAGGTGATATTCTCTTATGGTCCCCTCTCCAGCGGCGTGTGAGGTGGTAATTCCTTTTTCAGATGTTTCCCTCTCCGGCATGAGCGTGAGGTGATATTCTCTTATGGTCCCCTCTCCAACGGCGAGTGAGGTGATATTTCCTTCCAGATCATAATTTCCTATAGTTCCCTCTCCAACGGTGAGTGAGGTGACTCCCTTTGAGATTATAATGTCCTTTGGTTCTCTTCCTGACACTACGAAGATGGTAATTCTCACCAAGATTTTCTCAACGAGCGTTGTTGAGGTTGAAATCATTCAGGATTCTCTTACCATTCATACTAAGGCAGTAACCATCCCTGGTTCATTCATCAGCGTTTGAAGCTCCAGATTCAGCTCCTGTAACCAGTCAGGACACATCTGTACCAAGCATCTAAAATCAGCTCCTGCAACGTGTCAGGTACTCATTTTCTCTTTTGCAGGTATGCAGGTTCTCGCTAAGGAATCTCCTACGCGATCAAAATCCCGATGGCATCTATAAGCCCATCGTCCCATCCAGCAACCTCCAAATGGCATCTATAAGCCCATTCCCCCATCATTGCTACTATGTGAGCGCAAATTTCTGGGCACCCTAGTGTCCAATCATCTTCTACCCTCGGATTACGAAAGGCACGACAGCCAATCTGCATCCTCAGGTCTAAGAAGATTGAACAGGGGCAACTGTTGTACCCCAAAATTTGCCCTCCCATATTCATCAAGAAATTGCCAAGTCAAGGTCACAAAATTCCCCCAGGGTTGTGCAGCTCAACTGTCTCCTAGACAGTCAAAACTAGGGTTTGAGTTCTGATCAAGATAATGAACTTTTCAAAGGCCCAATCAAGTCTCATATGCCTACAAAAATGGTCAAGCATCCTCATATCAAGTTTCAAGGCATTCAGCTCAAAATTGCACAGTCAAAACCCTAGATTGCACTACAGTCAACTGTAGGGGCAAAATGGTCATTTGACAGTCAAAAGTTCAAATTTTTGGTCAACATATCATTTTGAAGCCACAAACATCATTTGATCAATGCTTGATCATGATTCTCAAAATTTGGCTCAGAAATCATCAAAGATGCAAAAGTTGCTATATTTGGACAGCTGAAAAAGTCAACTGAAATTGACCAGGGCATAACTTTCACATGGATTATCAGAAAAATTCCATCCAAAGCTCATTTTGAAGAGAAAGACATTTCCTACAATTCATCTTCATGTTCCAAGTCCAAGAAATGCTCTCACAAAAAGTTATCAATTTCAACATTATAGGTCATTTTCAAAAGTCAACAAAAAGTGACTTTAAGTCAAAGGCCATAACTTGAGATTGGTAAATCAAAATGACATGGGACCAAAGGCATTGGTTAAAGGACTCAAAGACCTTTCCAAAATGTCCAAGAACATGTGAAAAGCTTAAAAATTGACCAAGTTATGCCTTGTGGAAGTTGGGAAATTTTTGGAAATTTTTGAAAGTCAACATTGATGCAAAAAGCCTAAAAATGCAAATGGGCCCATTTTTCTTCCAAGTTTCTTCATGCCAAGCCTATGCACGACCATTAGGCCCAAAGGGAAGTATTTTCATATTTTTTAATTATTTATTTGAATTAATATTAATTTATATTCATTTAAATCATTTTAATTCATGAAAAATATAACCTTAACCTAAACAAATCTTTTTATGCATGATTTGAACTTGAGATTTCGTGCACATGCTAATATAGAAGGTTTTGGCTTGATTGGAACTAATTGACACAAAAAAACATGAAAAAAGATTAGAAAAGATCCTTAAGCAAATCAAATCTTCAAACAATGAATTCAATGGATTTTATTCAATCTTTTTGACCTAACATGCTCTATACATGCTCAGCATCACAACCCTAATGATCCAAGACTGAAAGCTGCGCCCAAGAACCCTTTTTACACATTGAAATTTTTCATAAAAAACTCAAATCTGAAATCAAGGTTTTAGGCCGTTCCAAGCTTCAATCTTCATCCCATTAGCATCCTGAGACATCCTTGGACACATTCCACTCATTAACAATAAGCAAAACCTCAAGAATTGCCACATATGCGAATTCGCCATTGTCACATACTAGGGTTACAGGTTGCTTGAATTGGGGATTTTGCATAGAAGAAAAATCAGGACCCCTGAACACCATGGTTGGGTTCAGCACCTCAAGACGAAGATGTCTGAACCCTCGCGATGAATTTATGGTCCATAGGGAGCTATTCGCTATTTTCTGCTAGCCCCTCTAAAACCATGCTTCAAAAACCGTTCCCATTGAGTTTTGTTTTACAGGGTGGGGAAGACGAAGGCATCGTGTCCATCAGCCATTGGCTAGTTTGAATTTCGCGCGAATTTCCAAAAGCGTTAGCGTGTTCTTTTTATATTATTTATGTTATATTATATGTTAAATGTGAACGTGATGGCTCAGTGGTTGAGTGCTACGCTTGTAACCTTCAAGACCTGGGTTCAAGTCCCAGGTCTGGCAAAATCTCAACATTATTTTTCAATACGTTATTCCATGCTACGCTAATATCCAGGTATACCATAGTCTCTCCATCATCAACATGCCACGTCCGCTTGGAGGTCAATCTAAAGGTTGGAAGCTGAAGAACACCTACGCCTGGTCAAACGCATCATATGGAATCATGAAAAGTCAGCAAATTCAAATCTTGTTGGGCCAGAATTTCCAGGCCTATACCTCCTTATTTGGGGCAACACCCCACCCTGGTTTGCATTTTATATTTTTTCTTCTCACTTTTATTTTTGTTGTTTTATTTATTTTATTGTCTTAATTCAATTAATTTATTTTTTCTATAAAATATAAAAACATTATAAAAATCAGAAAATACAAAAAAATATAAAATTTATTTTATTATAATTATTTTCATAAATAAATTAGAATATAAATTATGTAGTGTAATTAGGTTTTAATTTTAATTCCTTTTATAATAAAAATCCAAAATAGAATTAGGTTAATTGATATTTTTTTATTCCTTTTAATATTTTTTCCTTTTTTAGAATAATAATATTATTTAGTTATTTTCATAAATTAAGAATTGTGCATAAATAAATTAGGGTTTAATTTAGATCATATTTTAATTCTTTCTTAACAAATAAAAAATATTAGAATTAGGGTTTGCCGTTTAATTTAATTTCAATTCACTTCCTTTTTTCATTAAATCTAAAAAACACAAATATCATTTTCATTTAATTTTTTCATTTTTAATTCCTTATTAATTTTAATCATTTAATTTTTAATTGTTTATTTTAATTCATTAATTTAATTATTTTTGCAAAAGGGTCCAACGCCCGTCGTTTCAATTATTTAATTTGCGCATTTATCTTATGTCGTTTAATTATAATTTTGTAATTGTCCCAAAGCCATGTAATTTTACGTTTCGCACTTTTATTTACTTCGCATTATTTATTTTCCGCTAAATCGGGTCCGGTTTAATTTTGGCGATGTGGACCCGCGCCATTTGTAATAGCTTAGATTTATTTCCTCGCAAAATACTTAACTGTTAACCAAGCATGAAAGAATGAATGTCTTAATAAAATCAAGCGTAGATCACAACAAACATGACAAGACAAATAACTGAAACATGACACACAATTCGCACACACCACCCCTAGGGTACGCCTCACTGTTGCCTTGCCTTCGAAAGGTGATCGTCGAGTAGAGGATGTCTTAGTAAGTCCTCATGATCCGGGAACCTGGCATGAGGGTAGCTTCTAAGGTGTCTTCCCATTGCTCTGGTGATCACCATGTCCCTACAAACTCGAATTGACCCGAACACCTCCAACGGTGGTGCTACCTACCTCTCAATGGTGGGATGGCACTACTTTAAAGGACATTTACACAGACGAATTCCTTAGGGTAGGTAGGTTCTCAAGGATACTTGCTCTAATCTTAAAACAAACTCAAAAGGACTTGTCACACTGACACTTTTCAAAAGCTTTCAAAGCAAATTTTTCAAACACTCTGACGTACGAGTCGAACTGAAATCTTTCAAAGAAACTTTTTAAAACCCACATTGAAAAGCAAACAAACAATTTTGAAAACACCTTGAGCAAGTATCTAAGAGCCCATGGATAACCATGGATAGAAAGGGTGCTAACACCTTCCCTTTCTATAACCTACCTCCCGAACCGAGAGCAATCTCTATAAGGAATTTTTCTGTGCTTTTGTCCTTTCCAATTGGAGAAAATAAAAGACGGTGGCGACTCTTGCTTCCGCGACATTTCGCGAACCAGCGTTAAACAGTCAGTTCCAGATCCACCGATCACAGTGGTGTTTTGAGTTCGAGTCCTAGAGGGTGTTTTATTTCTTTTTCTTTGTATTTTTTCTTAAACACATACTTTTCTTCTTTTCTACAAATAACTTTGGGCTTTACAATTCTTTTCTGGCTCATCTAGATTTCTACTTCACACACCCGTAGTCAGTTTAACACCACCATTTTACTTTGTTTTGTTAGTTTTGATTTTATTTGTTTTAATTTAATAAATCATGTAGTTTTGTTAGATAATTTTCTTAATTAGCTTAGTTCTAAATTTAATTTAGGAAAATTTGTGAATAATTTTATTAATTAACATTTTATCATTTAGTTAATATTTTATTAATTTATTTAGTTTCTACATAATAAAAAAATACTAAAAGCTAAAAAAAATATACATTTGATTTAATTTCTTTAGTTAAATATTTTCTTTAATAGAATAAAAATTTATTTTTCTTTCCAAACTTTTCAAGCAAATACCTAGAATTTTATTTCCATATTTTTATTTTATTAATTAATTTTTACTTCATAGATTTGTTGTAGTTTCAATTAATTGCTCGATTCGATTTAGTTGTATTGATTGCTTATTTGGACTTTTTAATCGCATTGATCCATCCCCATTTGTGAATTTATACCCTCATTCCCGAAAGCTCTGTAATAGCGTAGAATTTTAATTTTTGCAATTTATTGTTTTTTTTATACTGTATAGTAATTAGGCGTGCATGGCAAGATTTAAAATCAATCGCTAGATAACCCTAATCAAAGACAAATTAACTTGAATTTAACACACTTTTCACACGCACACCTCTAGGGTAACCTCGCTTTTTGCCTCGGAAACACAATCATGTCCCTCAAATATGGGACGCTTTAGCAAAGACCCTTCGATAAAAAAAGATCGTAGTCCCTCGATGTTACCTTCAATAAAACGATCTAGTCCCTTACGAAAATTGCTAAAGCGTCTCACAAGTTGCCTTCTATGACTGTACGATTGACCCGCGCCTGTCCCTTCACATCCAACAATGAGGCTTCTTACCAAATCATGGTAAGATATCAACATCTAAAGGAGGAGGAAAAGAATATTTAAGACCTTTTGAGTAGGTAGGTTGCTCCTAGTTGCTCGCTTGCTCACAACAACAAAACATTTTTACACCAACACTTTCATCTTGGAACATTTTTCAAAAGAAAAAGTTTTTTTTGTACGCCTTCTTATAGAGAGAGAACCATTACAAAGACATTATTTTTCAAAATACTTTCAAAACCCACATCACAAACACATTTTCAAACTAAAGCAAGTGATCTAGCAAGCAACTAAGAGCCCGTAGATAACTACGGATGAAAAATGTGCTAATACCTTCCCTTTTCATAACCTACCCCCCGAAATCGAGAAATAATCTTGAAAGGTATTTCATGTTCTTTTCAACATTTCCTTATTGGATAAAAGAAAAGTCGGTGGCGACTCTTACTATCCACAACAATTGCGATCAAACGCAAAACACCCAAGTCAGTTCTTCCACTGCGTTACAGAATTGGAGACTCTGCTGGGGGAAACTTAAAAGTGGGGTTACCTTAGGGCTAGATCATATTTATTTGCTTTCATTGTTTGACTTGATTGCTTTACATTTTGGTTCCTTGTTTGGGCTTGTTTTGATCCTCTACCTGGATCTGGGATACCTTATAGGTAAGTAGCAATACGTTGTGGAAATTATGCGGGGTATACCGACATGGCCTAAGCAATAGCTATGTTAGTGTGACATATTTGTTGGTACCGGTAGCCCTTGAGTAGTCAAGGAGAATACGGGACCGCTGTATGGTGTCATGAAACACTAACTGACTTTAGAACCTTACTTGACCAACTTGGCCATTAGGAAGTAGTGAGGTAGCCGACTTTGGTGCAGTCCGAAGTTGGTTGATACTCGATACTACACTCATTGGGATAGGACTTTCAGGATATTTCGGTTGCCATTAAAGAGGCTTGCGCTAAAATAATGCCCGATGAAGAAAGATCGGTGATATTGAGATCCCTTAGAACCCGGTTACTATTACTAGGACATGTTGAGCCAACCAAACTTCAAGAGGGTACTTACCTATAAAACCTCATGCAAGCCTAAACCTAAGAATTTGTTTGATTTAACTTGTGCATATGCTTGTACATAACATCATACCATAGCATTTTAGACTAACCATTTCAAGTATTTTGAGATTCATCTTTGTTCTGTTTTGTAGGATATGACTCCCACTCGCAGGAACACAATCCAAGTCAACCTTGTACGAGTACCTTTTCAGCTCAAAGAGTTAGCTACAAGGGTTCCTGAGAATTTCACCAAAAGACATAGACGACTTCTTAACTTGGTTACCTCTAGCTTTGATGAAGATATGATGAAGGTGCTTTTCCAGTTCTTTGACCCTTTGCACCATTGTTTTACCTTCCCCGATTACCAGCTTGTACCAACTATGGAAGAATTCTCTCAGCTCTTGGGAATTCCTATCCTCGATCAACTACCTTTCAACGGTACCGAAAGAGAACCAAGCTCTGAAGAGGTTGCCCGAGCTTTACACTTGCAAAAATCCGATGTCACGGCTAATTGGAAAACAAGAAGTGGTGTCCAATGGTTCTTAGCCAAGTTCTTACTGGAAAAAGCTCAAGACTGTTGGAACAACCTGGATTTACAAGTTTTTGAAGAAATTTTGGCTCTTCTCGTCTATGGGTTGGTACTATTTCCAAATCCTAACCAACTTATAGATGTGAATGCTGTCAAAATATTTTTATCTCACAATCCAGTGCCTACTTTGTTGGGAGATATCTTGCATTCTCTCCACGCTCACACCATGAATATAAGAGGAACCCTCATGTGTTGTACTCCTCTGTTGGCTAAATGGTTTTTTCACATCTTCCCCAATCCGTTGTGAGGAATGATCAAGGTTTGAGGTGGTCCAATAGGCTGATGTCACTCAGGCATTCAGATATCCACTAGTGTTCTCGATCCTTGGAGGACATTACTATCATCGACCGTTATGGGGAATTCCCTAATGTTGATGGTGAATCAAAGTTTCGGTTTATGTTTTGGGATACTGATTGTGCTGATATTATTGGAAAGTGTGCTGATACTCTGTATAAGTCAATGTTGGAGGTATACTATCGTTTATTTAACTATTTTTAAAACTACATAGCTTTACATTATTACTTACATAAAAATCCATTTCTTTGCAAGGTGAAGATGACCATATGGTATATCCTGATGAGCTTGACATGTTTTTGGATAAACAAATCGCTTTAAGAGTAAAAGTTAAGCCAACATTTGGGCAAGCATCTGTTTGGAAACTGTGAAAAGATGAAGAATTTATCAACCATGTTGAAAAAGATTATATTACTGATGAGGTTTAAACAGATTCATAAATATACACATCAAGTTTACAATAATATAGACATATTATTATTCTTATCAGACTATTTGTTAATGTCATTTTTAAATATGCAGGCTAATAGTATACCTTTGACCCAAATTCCAATCAAAGATCCTATCGAGGCTTCCATGGTTTGTTTAATACCTATTCTAAAAATCAAAATATATTTCTTTATTTTATGTGTATTTACTAGAATTTGTTTAATATCGTTCAAGGAGTCTTTATCTGCATTTGGAGAAAGTGATCCTGAGAAAATATTGGCCAATACACCGACCAAGGATGACTTAATTTCCAATGATCTTGAAGATTCTGACTGTCAAGTTTATGGAGCTACATAATTTTCAGGAACCAAGCCATCAAAGAAAGTGAAGGTCGGACCAAAAGATTGAGGACTCACATGGGATTCACATGCTTGAAATTTTTTGCATTTCCAATAGTTTATATGTTTTATGCGAATTCTTATATTTTGAACAACAACTTTATCAATATTCCTTTGTTTTGTGTCAGTTTTAACAATCTCCATGTAATGTACATTTGTGTTATTATTAATGAATTTCTTATTGCTCTTTCAACTCTGATTTGTATTGTATAAGTAGATTCAACTTACAATTTATAACTTTTACATTATATCAAAAGTATATATTCATGTTACAATGGCTTAAATAAATCATTTTTAATCATAATGCACTTGATCATAATTTTATATACTTCTAATTAGTAAGCACTATAAACTGGCCTTTTGTTAAATACACAGGGTAACAACATATACTTTAGTTGTCAATCTCAACAACAATTAAGAAGTATTTTCATTTCCAATTGTTATTAACTTCCTGCATCTTTCCATATGTATTGAACAACAACTTCATCAACATTACTGTGTTTCAATTGGTTGTGCTTATTCCCTTATTTATCCACTAATTTTGCATTTTATTAATATCAACTCAGTATTTATACACAAAAGATACAATCTTGTGTATCTACATCAAATGAAAGTTGCAATCATTAAACCTGTTAAAACCAATACACCAATAATTATTACAGATTCATATTTATGCATGGTTGTAATTTACCAATGCAAAAACAATTATGTTAGTTATTATGCATGTTTTACATAGACAATGTATTACATGATTACATTTTAATAAACCCTTTGGTTACTTGACCATTGCGTTTACCAATATATTAACTAAAAATCCGTATCGTATTTATGCACCACATTTAATATGCATCATTTAATTACTCTAATTTTTTTTGGAGGGAACATTATTTAACTCTATAAAATTGAGTCTCCATGTTCATCCATTTTATTACATCCTCTCACCTTGATACTCAATAGTAATGGATAAACAAAAAGCTCTTGAGGATAAACACTTCATTACTATTCTCAACAGAAAAGATCAGCAGAGGCTAGACTTCATAGAAAAATTATACTTCAATTCAAAAGAGCAAAAAGATTAAGGTAAATGAATAAGGAAAATGAACAACAAGCTCAACCAAACACTGATCAAGAATTTTCACACATCAGAGTACCACTGTCTACAATTTCTCCTAACATCCCAAGTTGCATCATGTCAGCTCGAAATACATTGCAGAAAACTCACCCTAACTCAGTTTTAAATATGTTGCCAAGTACTTTAACCAAAAGGCGAACAAAAGTGATGTCTCGCAGGAACATTAACAATATTGGAGTGGATTTGGCAAGGATATTTGATAATGTGTTTAGTCATGGTGCTTCTACGTCTTCAAACAAGCCCCCACAACTAATTTCACAAATCAACAAACTTTTTCTACATGACAGTGGAGACGACAAAAGGAGTGAAGATTCTTCAGAAGGCATGTCACTATTTTCAATTATATTTATAGCTAATATATTTCTTCACGCCAATTTCTTCTAACTATGATGTATTTATATATTTTCACAAGTTTTAGTTCCGATTCTAATTCTTTTATGGATGAAGAAGAAGAAAGTTTTGGCAGTGAATCAGTTCAATTAAATTTACGGATTTCAGGTATTTTAATATATAACTTAAATCTTATAACCCAATTTTTATTATTGAATAAATGTTTTCTCTAACAATTCTATGTCATCATTTAGGAGAATACTATGATATAAATGATCCAATGTTTGAGTGTCGACAATGTGGTGTACATATGTGGTATTTAGAAGGAAGAACAAGTGTCGACATGCAGCTAATCCTAAGTTCTCAATGTGTTGTGGAGAAAGAAATGTTCAACTTCCTTTGTTGAGACCACCACCACCAGAATTGCAGAAACTGTTGTTTGACCAAGCCAATAGCGAATCAAAACTATTTCAACAATAATTTCGTGTATACAACATGATCTTCACATTTAATTCTCATTGTTCCAAGATAGACAACATATTTAACAATGGTAGAGGATTTCCTAATTACTGAATTCAAGGTCAATCATGTCATCATATAGGAAGCATGTTACCATTGCCAGGTCAAAATCTACGATTTACACAACTCTATATATTTGATACCGAACATGAAATTCAAAATAGGGTTGACGGAGTCATGTTTGTTCCTTTATTTTACTAAATCTATTAATAGTTTATTAATATGTTTCAAAGCATATATCATTTGACTTATATTTTGTTACATTTCAGAATAAAAAGTGGAGTTGATATTAATAAAGTGCAAAAACTATCTTCAATGTTATATGAATATAGCGTGCATGCTTAATGTTTTAAAATGGAGAGGGATAAACTTTATAAAGGCAATGTTTGTGACCTAAAACCCTGTCTCATTTTTTAGCGACGTACTGATGGACGAGTATATAATCAATCGACTATTTCTGAAGTAGTTGCGCTAATTGTCGTGATGTTGATACTGCACAAAGAAGAGACATTATAATGCATAAACAATGTGGTTAACTTTAGAGAATAGATGAATATCATACTTCATATTTGGGATTTCAATATCCATTACGGTTCCTGTATGGTGAAGATTGTTATAGGCCTAACATTAAGCATCACAATAAATTTTCAAATAATGTTTGTATTTCAGAATCAACACCTTCAGTAGTGTGCAATGAGGATGTTCCATGGGAGCAAGCAACTAAAAGAAATAGACTAACAATTACGGAATGGTTCGCCTTTAGGATCCAAGCCAGGAAAAATGAGGCACATACAATTATCAGATCAAGAAGGCTATTCCAACAGTTTTTGGTTTATGGTTTTACAATGATGGAATCTGAGAGACTTCGATGGCTAAGAAAAAACTAGTTGAAGCTACGAGTAGGCAAGTATCACTATCTCACAGATGCTAGAACAAATGGACAAAATCAAGGTGCAACTACAGGGAAAAGGGTTGTGCTACCTTCGTCCTATGCTGGTAGTCGCAAATACATGGATCAGTTTTACTTTGATGGTATGACAATTTGCAGTTATGTTTGATTTCCTGATTTGTTTATTATGTTCACATTTAACCCAAACTGGCCAAAATTACAACATGTACTAGGTTCTGTTAATCTAAAAGCAGCAAATCATCTGAATCTCGTATCAAGAATCTTTAAAATGAAATTTGATGAGTTACTGACAGATTTGACCAAAAAGAGTCTAATGGGGAAGGTTCTTGCGTGTAAGTTAATGTTCATGTGCAGTATTTCATTACTTTATCGTTTTATCACTAAATTTTTATGCATAACTTCTGATATTTTGTGTGTGTGTGTGTGTGTGTGTGTGTGTATATATATATATATATATATATATATATATATATATATATATATATATATATATATATATATATATATATATATATATATATATATATATATATACCATTGAGTTTCAGAAAAGAGGCATACCACATGCTCATATTTTAATTTTCCTTCATCCATCCAATAAGTATCTAACACCCACTGGCATTGATCGTATCATATCGGCTGAAATACCAAACAAAGACATTGATGAAGAGTTATATAACCTGGTCAAAAATCGCATGATTCACGGCCCGTGTAGAAATGCAAATCGGTCTTCGCCGTGTATGAAGGAAGGTAGATGTTCAAAATATTTTCCTAAAGACTTCCAGCATGATACGATTGTTGATCAAGATGGATGTCCAATTTATAAAAGAAGAGACATCGACTACACTGTCGTTAAGAATGGAATCGAGATTGACAATAGATTTGTTGTTCCGTACAATTAAAAGTTGTTGGTGAAGTATATAGCTCATATTAACATGGAATGGTGCAATCAAAATACATCCATTAAATATTTATTCAAGCACATCAACAAAGGTTATGATAGGATAACTGCAGCAATTATCATGAATCAAGATGAAAATCATGTTCAACATCAAAATATTGATGAGATCAAGCAATATATTGAGTGCAGGTACGCTTCTCCAAGTGAAGCATCCTGGAGAATTTATGCTTTCCCCATTCATGGAAGGAAACCAACTGTAGAAAGACTATATTTTCATTGTGAGGGTCAAAATTCAGTCTACAACATTGATATCAGCAGTATTACCATAGTTCTTGATAAACCAAGTGCTATTGATTCAATGTTTACATCGTGGTTTGAAGCTAATCAGAGATACGTAGAAGCACAACAACTAACGCATAGCAATTTTGTTTCAAAGTTTGTATACATAAAAAAAAAGAAGAGAGTGGAAACTCAGGAAAAAGGGTTATACAATTGGCAGGCTAATATGGGTTCCTCCAACTACCGGAAAATTGTACTATCTCAGAATGATGCTTACACACGTTAAAGACCCACAGAGTTATGCTGAAATAAATATCATTAATAATGTCAAGTACGATACATTTCGTGGTGCATGTTTTACTACGGGGTTTATCGATGATGATCGCGAATTCATATCTGCAATAACAAAAGCTTTTCATTGGGGTTCTGGCTATTACTTGAGATTACTTTTTGTTCACATGTTATTATCAAGTAGCATTAACAAGCCAAAGCATGTATGGAGTAAGACTCGGCATATGTTATCCGATGAAATTCTTTATTCTCAGTAACTGATTGCAAACAACATGGGTAATGATTCAATAAATTTAATCTTTTCCAAATTAAGATTATTATACTTTTTATTACAAGTATACATTCTTTGATAATATATTATTTTGTATTAGATTTACGATTATCAAATGAAGAAATGTTGAATTTAACCTTGATTGAGATTGAAAAACTTCTTGAACGAAGTCGTAAGAGTTTAAGTGACTTTCTTGAAATACCAAAACCACAAGGTTATGTAGTTTATGAGCTTGGAAGCAAGCTTATATATGAAGAGTGGAACTACAATCCTGCAGAACAACTTCACGAGTTCAACATGATGTACGAAAATCTCACATGTATCAACAATAAAAACATCATACTACTTATAAGCAATTCAATTATATAAATTTTACTATACATGTGTTTGGCCAAGCATATTTCCATGTTCTACTACATATTAATACAATTAATATTATCTTAATATGTTGTTTCCATATTTTCTGTTTATTGCATGATAGATGAACAAATAGATGTTTTCGAACAAATCATCTCTGCAGTCGATACCCATGATGGAGGCGTGTTCTTTCTGTATAGATACAAAGGGACGGTAAAAATGTATATGTGAAGAACATTAGCTTCTTACATAAGATCAAGAAAACAAATATGCTTGGCAATTGCTTCCTCTGGTATTTCATCCATCTTGCTCTCTGGTGGTCGAACGACACATTCGAAATTTAAGATTCTAATTCCCATGCTTGAATCTTCCATATGCGATATAAACAAGGGAAGTGACTGAGGCGACCTACTAAAAGTATCAAAATTAATAATTTGATGAAGCTCCAATGTGTCACAAATTTTGTTTTGAAGCATCGGATAAAACACTCAGAGACATGATGGGTGGATCCAAATCATCAGATAAAATATTTGGTGGTAATGTAATTGTGTTTGGTGGCGATTTCAGGCAGATTCTACCGGTTATTCCAAGAGGCAACCATTCAGATATAATTCATGTAACAATCAATTCATCATACATATGGGATCATTGTAAGGTTTTGAAACTCACGAAGAACATGCGACTTTAATGGGACGACACCAGTGCCTTCTGAGTTAGAATAATTTTCAAATTGGAAATTAAAAGTTGGAGATGGAAAGTTAGAAAAACCTAATGATGGTTACACGAATATTGATATTCCAGTCGATCTATTGATTACAAATTTTGATGATCCCCTTGCAGCAATATTTCAAAACACTTATCCAAATTTTGAAGTTAATTTCAATAATGTAGCTTTTTTTTTGCATTCAAGGGCAATATTGGCTGGAACCATCGAGACAATTGATCAAATAAATTAGTATGTATTAGAATGTCTTCCAGGTAATTGGCAGACTGTATATTTAATTATTGTCATCTATCTGTCATTTTTAACGCTCTACATAATAATACAAGTTTTTGTATTTACAGGCGAAGAAAAGGAATATTTAAGCTCTGATTCAGTTGATACACTTGATGGTGACAACAATGAATCTTTTGATGTTTTAACTCCTGAATTTTTGAACAAACAAAGAACTTCTGGTCTTCCTAATCATAAGATCAGATTGAAAATTGGTACTCCATTCATGCTTCTTAGGAATATTGACCAAGCAGAAGGTTTATGCAATGGAATACGACTCATTGTTATAAGATTGATTGATCATGTTATTGAAGCAAAGATTATTTCTGGCAAGAACATCAGGGGTATCATTTATATCGTAAGAATGGACATTACTCCTACTCAATCCCCATGGCCCTTCAGGATGACATGAAGACAATTTCCTATAAATGTCTGTTACGCAATGACTATTAACAAATCACAAGGTCAGTTGTTAGATCATGTCGGTATATATTTGCCGAGGAGTGTGTTCATCCATGGTCAGTTTTATGTTACAGTTTCAAGAGTAAAAAGCAGAAAATGCCTTTAAATCTTAATTCATGACAAGGATAAACAACCATTGACAACCACAACAAATGTGGTTTTCAAAGAAGTCTTTGAAAATTTATAGAGTGTATGTTGAACATAATTTCCATTATAAGGTCGTTATTGATTACAATGTATGAAATTTCTGATTTTACATTGATGATTATATTAACCTATTTGCATTAACCGACTTTTAATTGTTTTAAAACATAGCTTGAACAATGTATTCTCTGTTTTCAAATCAGATAGAATATTCACTTTGCTTACCAACGACTATCTTTATTGAACGACAACTGACAACATTTATTTTTGTAAAATTCCAGGATCGTAAAATTCTTAAGGGAAAAATGCCACATACTGAGATGTATCTTGGAAAGGGTTGGTATGGATATGCAAATTCAAGAAACTTAAATGTTGGAGATGTCTTGATTTTTCATTATCTATCTGATTCTAAGACACTTTACGTTAAGCATGTGAGAAAGGACATAGTGAAGTATGTAATAAGTGATGACTCCGATTAATTTTTCTTTATCCCTTTGATGTTGTTATGTTGGTTTTAACATAATCTTTTTATGCTTTTGTCAGTAGTTTTTATTTTAGAAGGTCAACATCAATGTTTTAGTTTCATTCCTCATGTAATATAAGTTTAATCAAGATCCATATTACATATTCTACTTTCCGTAGCATATACAACATTGCGTGATCCGTTTAAACGCACAAGTCTTTTACTAGTTTTCTCAAAAGTAACACTCCTCTCGATTTACCAATTTAGATGAGAAAGAATTTTTTTATTTTTCTCTATATGAATATATAAATTGTAATCTTTTCCATCTAAATCTAGAAGGGAGTGGTTTTAAAGAAACTTAAAAAATAAACTTTTGTTAGGCAACATTATTGGGCCAAATTTGAATGGATTATGGGCCGAATTGGATATTATTGGGCCATATTTGAGCCCAATTCTTTTCGCCTTTTCATATAACAAAAAAGTTGTAAAACCCTAGGTGATTCAGGTTTGTGACTGTGAATTTGTGATCCTCTCTCTGCGGCCGTCACTGATCTGCGATTTCACCATGGTACTTTCTCTTCAACCTTCGAGATTATCTCTGTTTTTCTTCTAATCATTGCTTCTAATTTTCGTTCTGTGTATGTTTTGATGGTAATTTCAGGCTCCAAAGAAGGAAAAGGCTCCTCCACCGTCCTCCAAGCCTGCAAAGTCTGGTGGTGGCAAGCAGAAGAAGAAGGTTCTGTTTTCTTGTTAAAGTTTCAATTTTTTACTGATTAATTGTTATTATGAAAGTTGGGTCAGATTGGATTTGTGAGATGGATGGTTTTGTTGTGTTAGTGTGATGTTAATGTTGAATTTTTGTGATTTTAACAGAAGTGGAGCAAGGGTAAGCAGAAGGAGAAGGTGAATAACATGGTGTTGTTTGATCAGGGAACTTATGATAAGCTTCTCACTGAGGCTCCTAAATACAAGCTCATTACTCCTTCGGTTCTATCTGATCGTTTGAGGGTAACTCTTGTTTGACCCTTTTTCTCTTTATTACTTGAATATTACTTTTTTGGTTAAGAATGTTTATGATGAGTATTTTTGGTGGTATTTTGATTGGTTTTATATGTCAAATTTGTGATGTAACTAAGGAGTTGCTTACAAATGTTTTTTGTTTTGTTATTGTAATCTTATATAAGGCCTTTATTTCTTATTTCTTAGTGTTTTTTGTTCTTAAATTGTGATGTATTATGTTTATCTAGACTTTAATAATGTCATACTTGAAACTTATGCATTGGTTTTTTGTGTTACCCGAGTCGCGATACAATCTTGGATCTATTATGAGATGTGTTAAATCCTGTTTAATTGTGTATCCTGTCTGCATAGCTTTATGCTGATGATATCCTATTATGTATTTTATATTTATAAATGTATAATCCCTCGACTCTTGTGTGAGGCATTTTTATCAATTTTGTGAGGCATATGTGGGGTGGCATTGTCAACATTATAGATTATAGATTTAGAAATACAAAACTAGTTTGTATTTGTCAACTTTTTGTTTGGTGGATTAAAATATGGTCATGTTGCTTGGTGGATTAAAAACTAGTTTGTATTTGTGAACTTTTTGTTTGGTGGATCAATGTTTTCATGAATGAGGGTTTACTTTTTGCCCAAAATTGAGAGAAATGAGAAATCTTTATTGCTGGTATCAAGAAAGTAGGTGTAAGTTTTGCTTAACTTGTTGATTGTGAATCTAGATTACATATTTTCACTTTGCTTCGTGTCCAATGTTTATATTTATGCCTAGACTATTCTTTGCTGTTTTGATCATACTTTGCGCAACATTCTCAGTATATACAGCTCAAGATACTATATAAGTATATGCCCGTGCAAGCACAAGATTACAATCAATGTACGATATTGGTTCAACTGGCATTGCTTAGAATATCTTGAGCTGTAAATAGTGTGAATGTTACCAATATTTTCTGTTTCTGTATTTGTGGTTATTTGTTTTTATATGAAGAACATATTCTCATGATTTGTATAATTCAACGCGTTATGCAGGTTAATGGATCACTTGCTAGGAGAGCAATAAGAGATTTGATGGCTAAAGGTTTGATCAGGTTGGTATCATCCCACTCGAGCCAACAGATTTACACCAGGGCTACAAACACCTAAATTTATATTCTCATGTTGTATTGGTATTTTGACGAGTCATGATTAAGTATTTTTCTCTATCCATGGGCGTATGTACCTCATTCTAGTTTACCTTAAATGGATGTTTTTTCTCCTTATCATCAGTGAAACATACTTGACTTGGATCTTATTGTTTCTGTTTATTGAGCTACTATTACTATTCTTGCTAAACCGTATTTTGTGTGAAACTGATTTGAGTGAGTCCATATTAAGATGTGAAACTGATTGAGTGAGTCCATATTAAGATGTGAAACTGATTGAGTGAGACGCCTAAACAGAAACTCTCCTTTTTCATAATCTTTAATGCAAAACTCCATTTTGTAACAAGCTAATCAAAGCCTCTGTTTGTCTGTTGGCAAGATCTTGCAATTTTTGGTATTTTCCTTCGAAGTTTTTGTGCTGTTGAGTCGGCTTTTCTCACAACTTTTCCTGGTGTGAATATTTCTTAGCTCCTTAGTCCATCACTTAGGGCTCTTATTGCATGTCTGTGTCTGATAGTAATGCAATTGGCAGGACAGAGTATAATAAAACTTGTCTCTATTTGCAGTTTGACAAACCTTTGTTACCGTACAAATAAAAAATAAACCAGTAAGTGATAAAATAGCATATATTAAGTTTTTGAAGAAGTTTTTAAAGATTTTATCGTTGAATGTAGATGTTTAAATAGAAGTATAAATGAAAGTACATAAAATGTGGAATATTATAATAGGGATATATTTTTTAAAAGATGTTATGACATTTTTATATAGTAAATATGAATAAAAATACAGATATTAATATTGTTTATCTAAGTTGGTAATTGATTTGTCCATGTGTATATCTAAGTGGGCTATAATCTAATGATGTGCAAGACTGGATTCAATCGTTGAAAGTTCAAAGCATGCTGACAGTTTTTATGTGAACATTGTCTTTTTCTTATCCATTTGGTGGAAAATGAAGGACATATATAGGGAAGCACAAAGACACAAGAAACGCATGTGAATTTATTTCAATCTGGTACAACATTATAGTACAGTAATACAATACACAGATGAAGATTATTTATTTAGTACATAGTACAATAATATTTTCACTACACAAATTTATTTGATAAAAACACAAACCATGGCCACGATCTCTGATCATGGAATCTTGCTCCCAGCATGAGCCTTAGCAGCTTTAGCTGCGGTGGTGTCGTGATCTTTACACTTCTCAAAGTACTCATAACAAAACTTATGATCAACATAATAACACAACTTATACAATTTCAAGCATACAAAATAATTAAAATGCTTATCTTTGAAATCATAACCATCATCTTTCTCAGGTGGATAACCACTTTCTACCCTCTCAGCAGCATTATAGCCATTCAGAAATAATGCCAGAACAAGAACAACTAGAACAATTGAAACACTGGTTTTTGCCATAGCACTACTAATTTTCTTTCTTATCAATAATATTGTTTTGCATGGAATAAAATCGGCTCCATATCACTCCAATTTATAGCAATATTGATTTCCTGAAATGAGGAAATGAACTAATTAATATGGCTTTACGTGAGAAAAAAATATTTGGACAAAATTAAGTTAAATATCAAGGTTAATTTAATTAAATGGCCAGTTGAT
Organism: Vicia faba; assembly: GCA_948472305.1. Classification (NCBI taxonomy): domain Eukaryota; kingdom Viridiplantae; phylum Streptophyta; class Magnoliopsida; order Fabales; family Fabaceae; genus Vicia; species Vicia faba. Next base: position 1,380,422,497 of record OX451737.1, on the reverse strand, counting down.
TGTTATTAGATGGAATAAATAGAAATTAGTTACTTCAATGATAGAATTGGCTAACAAACTAATGAAAATATAGGTGATGAGATAAATGATTATACTTGTATTGGTAATAACATTAATAAAAGAATTCTGAGGTAGAGTTTTAGAGTAAATTCTTTTGTTCATCGTTATATTAAGTTAGGTATTCTATTAATACTACAATGCTGGTTGAAAGGTCATTTTTACTATGATGTTATTTAATTTCATATGATGTTTTAACTCATATCTACCAAAAAAGTATATTTGATGAATGGTTGAAATTTGTATAGCAAAGATTATAGTACAGTACACAGGAGATGATTAGAATCTAAGTTTGTTTGTTTTAAAAATAGGACCATAGATTGAATCGGTGAGATCGTTGAATCAGATTCAACCTCTTAAATGTGGTCAAACTAAATAATCAATATATTAATCAATAAATTACTACACATAAAATTATTACTACACAGTCATCATTTCATGCTAAAAACTATCTTAATTACAAGTCTTAACATTAAGTAAAAACAAAATAATTAGTCATCAATTTTTAGCAAATTTATCTAAATCAAATAATTAATGTTAAACTAGGGTTATTCAAATCCAAATCGACTCAAATAAAAATTGTAAATCAATTCAAAGAAATCAAAAATCGCACAAAAACAAATATTTTTTGGATATGTTTGTATTTCCTTTTATAACACTGTTCGGTTCCGATTAAATTTTAAATTGATTTTCTAAAATCGATCTAAATTAAACCGAACCACGTGTATATATATATATATATATATATATATATATATATATATATATATATATATATATATATATATATATATATATATATATATATATATATATATATATATATATATATATATATTTTAATACATATTTAATATTTTTATTAATATGACATATTGTATATTGTATTAATTTATTATTCATAATATTTCTTTTTTTTTTTTAAAATTATTTATTAGTTTAATTTAATCTATTTATTTTTATTATTTTATTTGTTTCAACCACAATCAACTCCCGTTTGTTTCGGTTTTTAAAAAAGTGAATTTTTTCTTTTTATTTTTGAAAATCGGTTTTTAAAATATTAAAAGCTTTTTTTATATTCTTTTTTTCTAAATTAAAATAATAATTTTGACATCCTATAACTTAAACATGTTATATTATTGAAGATCAAAATATATTCAAAATCACATTTTTTTTAAAAGTTGTATTTCAAAAATAATTTTTATGAAAATCTACTTGAAATAATTTCAAAATTAAGTGATTTTTTAAAATTTTAGTATAAAAAAAAATTTCAATAAAAAGATGGAATACATAAAATAATATTTTAAAAATAACTATTCAAATTCAATTTTCATTCGAATATTTTATAAAAATTTTATTTATAATTTTTTTTACACAAAATTATGTAACACTATAAAAATCATTTAAAAAAAAAAGTCAAAAAAAATTGACCCTCAAACAATTTATTTTATAATATTAATTTTTTATATACTATATGTTATATATATATATATATATATATATATATATATATATATATATATATATATATATATATATATATATATATATATATATATATATATATATATATATATATATATATATATATATATATATATATATATATATATATATATATATATATATATATATATATATATATATATATCAAATCTATTATTTATTAATATTTTTATAATTTTAATAAAAAATATAATTTATAATTTAGATATTCAAAAATCGATCTAAATTAAATCGGATCAAATTAAATTTTGTTAGTCAATCATTTAAAGTCAAACCAAACTTGTAAATTTATCTTTAAATTATATGAATCGTTATCTCAAAATCGATTCAAACTGAACCGCGAATACCCATTAAATGGAAAGTAAAACTGTAATATTAAAATTGAATAATAATAACAATAATGCAAATGAAAGTAGTAAATTCAACAATTATAACAAGTTAAATAACAAGATCTCTTTCTATAATAAAGAAGGTGATTGACGAGGACTAAAAGATGAAAGGTATACATTTTGAGAGAGAGAAAGAGGAGTTATTATTTCAATTTTGAAAATTTTTCACTCCTTGCAAAATGTATTAGTAAAAAATACGCTATTGGTAGGAAAAAACATTAGGTTAGCTAAGCCAAATGACAATGCATCCAAAGTCTTTACGGTTATTTTCAACTAATTTTCAACTAACTTATATTTATCTACTACGTTTTAATTGATATATTTGTTGTATTGGATTTGTTCTGTTAATTACTTTCTGTAATATATTTGATTTTGTTTTAGTGAAGATTGAGATTTAGTTTTCTATAGTATTTAGATTTGATTTGGTAATTGATTTGTAATATTGTCACCGAAAAAGATTTGGTTTTTTTAGTGAATTTTTAGACACTTTTTGATGAAAAATACATAAAATAAATTAAATATTATTATTAAAAATTGCCTAAAATAGAAAAACGAAAATAATATTTAAATAATAAGAAACATGATTTTTGGGAAGATTTGAATGTAACTTGAAAATAAAATTAACAAAAATAGAATAAAATAAATCATCAATCCAAATAATTAAAACCCAAAAAGAAATCAAATTTTTGGATTTATAATTATTGTAACCAATTACATTGATTCTCTCCTAAAACAAATATTACCACCTAAAATACAAAAGATAACAAAATATTTTTAAATATTTTTGTATTTTAGATTTTTTTGGTTATTTTTAGAATAAAAGGTGAAAAAAATAAAAAAAAAACTATTTTTTAAAAATTCATTGATTGAAAATACGAAATTTAATATTTAAATATATAAAAAATGATTTTTTTAATGATTTTTATAAATGAAAATAAAATTAGTAACAATAAACAAAGAAATATAAAAAATGTACAAAGTGAGATTTGAACTCGTGACCTTATGCTTCCAAGTTGTGTTTTCTTACCAATTGTGCTATGTTATTTGCTTGAAATAAAAAGTCAATTGAAAGTATATGAAGACGAACAATTACTTGCTATTTTAAAAATACAAATAATTAATATATTTTTACACAGACTTGAAAGCGAATATTTATTAAAACCCCCAAAATATTAACGCAATTAAACCAAAGAATTTTACCCTGTAAAACCCAAGATTGAAAATAACTTTGATGGTAGCACTATGGCGGGAAAATTTGGGGTATGAGATCTCCCTTAAGAGGAGTCTCTTTACAGACCGAAACTTTCGTCTCTAGGTCATGAAAGGTCTCATCACGAGTTTTTTGGTTTAAAGACCGTACAAAGAGTCATAGGTATCATTCCAAAGTCCTAATTACCAAGAGGATATTTCTCGAGAGGTATTCCTTTTGCGGAATTCTATCGACTCTAAGCGAAGTCGTCACATAAACTCATAGAGCTAATGTAACTCCTTGGCTAATAGGCTAACCTTCTTTCTAAGGGTTTTTAAATTTTTTTTTTTGCAAAATTATAAATCCCACCACGGATATATAAATATAATATATAAATATAATAAATAATAATAAATAAGAAAGAAAATGAATAAATAAATAAAATAAGAAAGAAATAAAAACCCAATAAATAAGAAAACCCTAAAACCTAAAGGTGAGGCTTCTAAACCTAGGGTTGACTCCCCAGCAGAGTCGCCAGCTGTTGCAACTGGTTTTTAAATCAGAGTCGCCACCCTTAATTTTTATCCTAAAGGAAGGGAGTATAAAGGAATAACCCTAAAAGAAATTCAGAGGTTCTAGGTTGGACTCAGTTCAAGACGAGGGGAAGGTGTTAGGCACCCCTTATCTACCTTGTTCGCAAGGATACTAGTTTTAAAAGAGCAATGTTTAGAAAATAGTGTTTTTATTGTTTATTAAGAAAAAGGGGTTTGAATTTTAGTTAGCGGGAAAAAAGGTTTTAATTTTAATTAGGGGAAAATGGTTTTAATTTTAAATAGGGGGAACTCACCACGATTTTTGATCGTATGCCTACGCATCCTCCTAGGAGGACTCAGAGCCCCATTTCGTAGTTTGCGATTGGTTTTTATTTTTTATGGATTACACAGATATTTTAATTTTCCCCGTACTTAGTTCGAACGTGTAGGTAACGGAGATTTTGAACTAAGCGCGAAGTTAGTTAAAAACTCCTTGTATTCTTTTTTGAAAGTTAATTATTTTAATTTATTACAAAAATAGTTAGACGTTTGTTTGTGTATTTTTTAGAGTATGAAGCTGAAGAGTCTGATATAGTCCTCTTATCACGTGGCCAAATATTGGCCACATGTCACTCGCAAACGTAGAGTTTTAGTGAATCGTGCGGGTTTTAATATCTTGATATGAAATATTAAAGTCAATTATATGCTGAGAAATATTTTTTTAGTAATAACTTAGAAATGTGATTTTATGTAAATAAATAATATTACATTTTTGCTAAGTCTAAAATAAATAATTATTTAAAATAATAAATAATAAATAATATTATAATTATTAAAATATATATATATATATATATATATATATATATATATATATATATATATATATATATATATATATATATATATATATATATATATATATATATATATATATATATATATATATATATATATATATATATATATATATAAATACAAAAAAAATAAATAAGTAAATAAACATATAAATAAATTTATAAAGAGAAAAAATAATAATTAGAGAGGGGGGTGCTGTTTACAGTGAACTAGTAAAATGAAGGGGGGTGCGTACAACAGGGCCTGAATTCAGATATTGAATTCAGGTCCATAAGCAAAGGGGTGCGCTGTTGTACTATCTAACAAAAGTTAGGGGTGTAAGGAAGTAGGGTAGAAGTCCAGATATTGGACTTGGCCTGTTTTGGCCTGGGGGTGTGATTTTACATTATGTAAGAAAAACAAAAAACATGAGGGGTGTTGTTAGTGATTGGGCTAGGCCCACAACGGTTTGAGAGGGCCCATTTGGATTGCATGTGATGGTGCGTACTGGATTATCATGGTCATGCATATTCTGGGCGTTGGATGAGGATCACGTGGTTGATAACGAGGGTGCATTGTAGCAGTCCTGGGTAGGCGCACACTGGATTATATAACATTTACATTTATGTTTTTTCATCAAACGCTCCCTCGCTTGTCCCTCCCTCAACGTAACATCTTCTCTCTTCTCTCACACCCAAAAGAAAACCCTAGTTCTACTATAACAGCGGCGCTCTTCCACGTTTACTCTCCACGCAACCATAAAATATTGCAAACCCCGTATTCTGAAATCAAAACGCTACAACGATCAAGGCAACGAAAAGAAAAAAAGCTATGTGTTTTACCTTGGGGCTTTGAGAGGCTTTCGAATCTAACGCTTGCTTTCGATCAGAGTTCTGATTCTTCTTTTCTTCTTCATTTTCACAGGTAATGGCGGATGGTGGTGCGACGGAGGCGGCGTGACGAAAGAGGCAACGACGGTGATGAAACAACTCTCCAAACCTCCTCATTAAGCTTCTGTAAAAACAACTTTTTCTGTATGACTTCCGATACCTCCCTCTCTACTGGAATTCTGTAAATTTTCGTCTTCCCTTCTATAATCTCCCTTATGTCCCTTTTTTATAGTGAATTAGGGTTTGCAGATTTAGGAAATTAAGTCGTCTGCAATTATGCGTTTGAAATTGTTTCCCTTTTTTTTGATTTGCTCTTGATTGTGATTAACAAAGTTTCTGTATTTACCGATTTCAAAGTTTTTTTTCAAAATGCTTCCACAAATATCCAATCATGTCCTGATTATGTTTTTGTACTTGCCAATTTTTTTAATGAGTACTGATTCAGCTGTAAATGCATGATTCTGTGCTTTTGATTCATTGAACATTTCCCTGTTTTGAATTGTAACACATTTTCAAATTGTGAATTAAGTTCTCTTTTGGTTCGACACTTAACGGTCCTGGTTTAATTCCTTTCTTCTAATTCTGATATGAAAGGGATAATCCATTTTGATAAATCATGCACTGATTTATTCATCGCAAATTGTTTTTACTGGTTTTTGAAGTTAACTGGTTTTTCTTTGGTGACATACAAGGCACTGAATTGATTAAAACTGATTCAATTGGTATAGTAGTTTTATGCAGGTTATTGCTGACTATTTGATTGGATTTTTATTCTGTCAGTGGATTGATATGAGGATGCAGGCTGGATATTTTAAAAAGATCTGATATACAAATGCTTACTTGATGCAGGTCTATGCAGAGCTGCTGGGTAAATCAATGGCATGAGGTACGGTTTAAGCAGGCTGCTTCATGGTTATCATTGCTGTTTTTGATTTATCCATTCTGTTTTGTTTAATACTGATGCAAGGCTTTTCTGGTAGGTGTGACGACATGACCAGAAGTTTTCCATGGGGGAGGATTCAAACTTTAAAGGAGAAAAAACATAAAGATAGCTTAAAGATTGGAAGTTTGGCCCTGGGGAGGTTGAAGTTGTCTTGCCACTATTAGGAAAAATATATGTCCTATTGATTAGGTTTTAGGATAAGTAGTTTTATGTTAAGCTCTCATCCTGTAAACCCTTATATACATGGCATTGTAATGATGTCATTCAATACTGGTTTTGAATTTGAAACATTCTCTCTTCTTATTTTTACTGTAAGTGAACAAGAAAGTAATTACACCTTGTATTAATTCAAGAGTAAAAAAATACCAGAATCAACAAGTACTTCAAGAATTCTCTTTTACATTAGGAAACTCCTCCTTCTGCCTTTGGATAATCATATCTTGATAGCCTTTATGCTGGACTTGGATAGGTTTGAATGAATTTAATAAATGGAAAGAATGGTAGAAGTTTGTGCTCATACTTGAAAAAATGTTACTTTCAGAAAAATTCTCATGTCTTTGATGGAATAATATTTGATCATCTCATGACCCTCTTAAAAAAAGATACTAATCTCAAATTTAGTCTCTACTTCCTTTTTGAAGGGAATTCAACCCTAAGTCCATATTAACTTGTATTTTAAGTAATCAATCCATTAGTCAAAGAAAGGAAAACAAAGATAACATGCCCATGATGAATCCATCACCTCTTGCACCATGTCTTAATTCACATATTTAAATTGAAAGTCAATATTAAAACCCTAATAACATTGCCCTTGTTAACAGATGAAAACCTTGTAATCTACTGAAAATAGGAAATCTATAATGATCATGATAAAGAATTCTAGTGACATAAACCAATGCCCAAAAATAGGCAGGTGAACTAGGCTTGTCTGATAAAAGGAGCCTTCAAACCACGTGGAGCCCCAACTTTATTGATTCCTCGATCCCATGCCTAGTTTCATTGATTAATGATGTGTTAGATGAGGGGCATGAAATATATAAACCAGATGATACCTGAAGGAGGGTTGGACAAATTTGGGATATGACACCTTAAAAATTTGTTATAAGGGTCTAAGATCATTTACCGAAGGCAACATCAAAGGGTCATTGAGGAACTACGATATTTTAATCGAGGGTTTTTGCTAAAGTATCCCACGTTCGAGGGACATGACTGTTTTAATCTAAGGCAACAAGTGTGGGTTAACCCTAGAGATGCATGTGTGCAAAGTGTGTTGTTTTCATTTATTTTGTCTTGAATTAGGGTTATCTAGTATTGATTTTAAATTTTGCCATACAAATCCTAATTACTAGCAATAATACGGAAAATGGTAAATTGCGGAATTTAAAAAGTCCTACGCTATTATATCATTTTAGGGGATGGGGGTACAAATTACAAATGAGGATGAAAGCAATTAAAATCTAATTACTATTATAACCAATTTTAATAATGAAAAAAATAAAATATACAAGAATATAAAGATAATGTAAAAAGAAAAGAAAATTATTTTTATGGTTGGTTTTTGATGAAAAGAGTGTTAATTACCCTAATTAATTTGAAAAGAAGTTGATTAATTAGAAACCTAAAGTCTAAGTTAATTTAATTAAAAGAGAAAATTAAAATTAAACCCTAGTATAAATTAGTTTAACAAGAAAAGCAATTAATTTGTTAAGAAAATATTATTATTTTGCCTATAAGATAACAATAAAATAAAATGTGAAAATATATTTAATTAAGAAAAAAATATATTTTTGGGATTTTGATTTAAAATAAATAAGTAAAAGAAAAATAAAATAAAATAAAATAAAAAAGATTGGGTTAGGGGGTTTGAAAAAAAAACAAAGAGGTTTGAAGAAAATGATTTTCATTTAGGCTCAAAATCTGTTTTTGTTTGAATCAGAAATAAAAAAAAAAGTAATGGGCCAGTGGTGTTGTTTAGGAAGCAGGGGGTGATGGTGAGTAAATGAAGCAGGGCCCAAAGCTGGAAAGCCCATGCACTTGTCCAAACAAAAAAAGGAACAAGGAAAAATGTTAGAAAAATAACAAAAGGTCTTGCTGGGGTTCGAACCCAGGACCTTCTATAGTAATGCCTTAACGCGCGCTTCCTGCCACTGGAGTGGCTGCTTCATCCGGTATTATGACAAGTTACACTAAATTTAAAATAAACCAAGTCCTGATGATAACTTAATCTTCTTCCTCGCGCCAGTATGTTCTTCAACATTTTCAAATTTTATATCTTGCTCATTTCTCAACCGTTCTCGAAAGTGTAAACATCAAACTTGTTAGAAATTTCACCACGATTCTAAATATGTAAGCAACTTAAACAACAGATCAAATATGAGCATGGATTTTAAATGGTACCAAATTTAACCTAATATTTTTAGAAAGTTCAAACTTAAAATTCACACTACTCAGGAAACATAAATGGATTCTAAGGACATGGTTAGCTTCATGGCTATGATGTATACATTTTATCTTCACAAATAAGAGACAAATGATGCTTGTATGAAGAGATAGAAGTTCAGAAAACTTAACTTGAAAATGGAGATCATGTTTTGAGTTTGAGAAATCCCCCAAGATGTTGTAATGATCCGGTTAGATTCCTTGAACCTCTAGGAAGCTATTGCAATGCTTACTTTGGATTGAGTGTGCCTGAGATGTTCTGGAGAAGTCAACCTGAAAGCAACTATTTTTGAAAATGGAAGATGAGGAAAATAATGTTACAGTTGTGTTGCAGGTGTTTTTATTGTCTCTATATGTGTATTATAAGCTTGGTGATTGATGAAAATGGAAAACACACGAGGAGATTGTGAGATGGATGTTCAAAGGCAGAAATGACACAACAATGGTGTTTTTAGAGGAATTTATGGTTTGTGGGAGTTTGATGGAGTTTCAAGGATTTTAATGTCGTGTGTTAGCTTTAATAGATGACCTCTATTTATAGGCAAGAGGTTTGGAGGTTTGAAATGATCAAAAAACAAAGATCACATGTTATGGATTTTTTCCTTGTTTTTGAAGCAAGCTTAAAACATCTTGTTTCAATGTGAAGTACAAGGATTTTAGAGTGGCTGATCACTTTAAACATGCTCCTTCTGATATTGTAGGTTTAGTGTGTGTAGAAGAAATAAGTTAGAGGATCAATGCATTGACTTTTGCAATAAAGCTTACTTTTCCAAAATGGAAGTGTTACCTTTGTGCCATAAATGGAAATGCAACTTGGATAATGGCTCAAATGCTTGGATCAAAGCTCTAACGGTTATGTAATCAATTAATTATGGAGTGAAACACAAGTTATAAGCCTGCAAAGTAAGATTATGCAGCATAGGCTAGGGTTTTGGTCAAGTGTTCATCACAAAAATGACTTGTAATTCAAGAATGGATGCCTAACTTCTTGTCTTCGATTCTCTTTGCTCAAGTATGATATCTTCAAGTTCTTGGACATTTTGGAAAGTTTGAAACATTGTCTACAACCTTAATGTTGACCATTTTGACAAAATAAAATTGGAAGTAGGTTAAAATTGGCCCATAAGTTAGGTAAAAAATCTGCCTAAACTTGTCAAAATTTTCACTAAGTGTTTTATGAAAATATCATGACTTCATGGGCTTATATCTTCAAATCTAAGCATTTTTTGGATATCAACTCTATAATAAAAAGTTTTAGAATTAATAAATATCTAAAACTTTCATGTTGAAAGTTTTCTTTGAATCATCTTGCATCTTGATGAAAAAAGGTCATGAAATAGTGAAATTATCAAGGTTTAAAACACTTAGAAATTTTTCCAAGTCTTGAAAAGTTTGACTTTTTATATTGACTTTTGATTTTCTTGATTCCTTGATGATCAAGCTTCATATTATTGAATATATTGATGAATCTTGACTTTTGAAACTTAATTTTGACCAAAAAGTCAAAGTTTGACTCTTGGTGTATCACTTGACTTTTTCATCAGTTGACTAAATTTCAAATATCAATTGTTTGATCTTGAGAAATGTTTCTAACCATGAAATTAAGTAAACATGTTGTGTTTGAACCATTGATATCATTCTTCAGGTCATTAGGTCATGTACTAGGTCAAAAGTCACTGATCAATCATTCTCAGTAAAAACCCTAATTTTGACCATTTTGCCCCCTTTGAGGATTTGAACACTTTTCTTGAGTAATTGTGATCCAAGCTTGATCAGTTGATGAATATGACTTCAAAATGTTGATATTGGCCAAAAATCTTGATGTTTGACTGTAAGTTGACCATATTTGACTTTTTACCCAATATAGCTGATTTTCAATCATCTGATCAATTGAATGAGCAAAATTATGACCCAAGACTTGAAACTTGGCATGAGTATTCTTTGAGGTCTATAATGAATCATGAAATTCATTTGAGGAATTAGAATTTCAATTGTCCCTGTGAAAATCAAAACCCTAATTTGAAGCCTCAATGTTTAGGAGGTGGTTTGACCTAGTTAACACTTGTGTAAACTTGAGCCATTGAAGATCTTTGTGAGAAAAGTCTTGAGAAAAGGGAGGGAAAATTTTGGGGTATAACAGCTTCCCCTGTTTAATCTTCTTAAACCTGAAAATTTAGATTTGTATATTCTCCATTCATTACTTGAAGGTGGAAGATGATTGAACACTAGAGTGCCCAGAAATTTGCACTCGCTGGTGCACGAAGTAATGCTGTTGGTTGATTGTGTCGGGAATGATATTAAAGATGCCATTTGGAGAAGTTATAAAGAGTTAAAGGAGATGGGATTATAGATGCCATCAAAGGGTGACTGTTGGTAAGTCTAATTCTTGACTTGATTTTTTAAGAGATATACCCGGAAAAAGAGTCTCCATGAAACTACTACTTCAATAAGTGATGAAGGAATCTGTGACGACTACTACTTTAACAGGTAATGAAGGAATTATGATGACTACTACTTCAACAGGTAATAGTTCAACCTCCAGTTACTATGAAACCTGGACCCGATCAGATAATAGTACAATTTTCAGTCACTATGAAGCCTGGACCCGACCAGATAATAGTATAACTTCTCAAAATACTATGAAGCCTGGACCCGATCAGATAATAGTACAACTTTCAGTCACTATTAAACCTGGATCCGACCAGATAATAGTTTAATTTCTCAAGATACTATGAATCCTGGACCCGACCAAATAATAGTACAACTTTCAAATATTATGAAGCCTGAACCCGACTAGATAATAGTATAACTCCAGTAACTATGAAGCTTGGACCCAACCAGATAATAGTTAACTTCTCAAGACACTATGAAGCTTGGACCCGAACGGATAATAATTTAACTCTTCGAGATATTGAAAACAAGGACTCAACCAGACAAGGGTTTAACTTCTTTTCCCCAGAAGAGTTTGCCTATGCCCCAGCAAGTTACTGTGAAGCCTAGACCTGACCAGATATCAGTTCAACTTTATCTTTTCAAGCAAGTTATTGTGAAGCCTGGAGTCCGACCAGATAACAATTAACTTCATCCACCTCATAAATTGTGAAGCATGGAGTCCGACCAGATAGCAATTAACTTCAACCACCTCAGAAGTCTATGAAACCTGGAATCCGACCAGATATCAGTTTTAATGTTAGTAAGTTGCTGCGAAGCCTGGAACTCGACCAGATAACAGTTTAACTTCATCCTCCCAAGAAATTTTCTGTGAAGCCTAGAATCCGACCAGATAACAGTTAATTTAATCTTCCCCAGTAAGTCACTGTGAAGCCTGGAATCCGACCAGATAACAGTTCAACTTTAAGCAATTTTTTGGGAAGCCTGGATTTTGACCAAATAACAGTTAATTCATATCTTACCCTGCAAGTCACTGCGAAGCCTGGAATACGACCAAATAGAAGCCAACTTCATTATCCCCAACAAATTGCTGCCAAGTCTGGGTTTTGACCAGATAACAACCAATTTTTGATGCTCTCCATGTCAAGAATAATTCCCCAGTATAGCATTGAACAACCAAAATTCCTAAGTTCTTTTCCCCAAGCAAAGAGCAACACTCTCCACCGAGTCTTCTTAAACAAGCCAACATTCCCCAACAGAGTTTCTCCTCAAACACCAGAACATGAATTCCCAGCGGGAACGTCCTAAACCAAGTTGAAAATACATCTACTCTCCAACAACAGTTCAAGTCTCAGCCTCCCAAGGCTCCCTAGCATGTTGTCAAGGATTTATTTTCCTAGACAAAGACACGCTGAAATAAATGCATCACATTCATAAATCATAACATATACATGACAAATGCATACAACTTAATCTCATTTATTTTGAGAACATCATTATGTCATGCATACATCTGCATGCAACTAATCCTTTTCCTTGCAGGAAAAAATCAACAAGCCAAAGACATCTATTATTTAAGTATAAATTCAACCAAAAGATTTATCTCGATACCTCCCTCAGTCACCCTGAATCTCTAAGCCCATTCCTTACACCGTCAACTAACACATCATCGAGTGCAAATTTTTGGGTACTTTAGTGTTCAATCATCTTCCACCTTCAAGTCACAAATGGCTCGCCAATCTAACTCTTTAGGTTTAAGAAGATTGAACAGGGGCAGTTGTTGTACCCCAAAATTTGCCCTCTCATTTCTCAAGAATTTCCTCCCAAAAATCTCCCATGACATCAAGTTTGTAGCACTGATACATCAATTTTGGTTTTGAATTGGCACAAGGGAAAAATGGTCAATTGCACACTAAAAGTCAAACTTTGACTTTCGGATCAAAATCAAGTTCCAAGAATCATTTTTCATCAAGACATGTTAGAATATGAAGTTTGTTTCATCAAGAAAGTCAAAAGTCAAAATTACTTTGGAAAAGTCAAAATTCTAAACACTTAGAAATTCTTCTAAGTATTAAGGAAAAAATGATAAGTTCAGAACTTCTGGCCAGATTTTCACCATGATGCAAGTTGATTCTGGAAGAACTTTTGACACAAGAGTTGTAGATTTCAATGAGATCTAAGACATTGCATAACAGAACTTCTTATAGAAATGCTGGGATTTCAAGTTATAAATCCTTGAGTACACGTCCATGAAACTGAAGTACTCAGTAAATTCTGGGTCTTTCCAAGATAGAATTTGGTTAGAACTTCTGGACCAGTTTTCACGTAGGTTCAATCAGAGTTTGCAAGGGTAATTCAAAGAAAGTCTACAAAGCATGTTACAAGCTTTCTAAAAAGTCTGAGAACTCCTTCAGAACATGCTGGAGCAGGGAGATTCAAAGATCAGAAGTTGGATATTTGTTCTAAGTTACGTTGATGTTGAACTTATGATCCAGATTTAAGCTATGATGCATAATCTCATATTGCAGGTTTTCTGTTTTGATAAATCTCATCACCATTTAATTCTCACACCCACTTTTAAGTCTTTATCCAAAGGATTTCCCCACGTGTGGCATAGAAGTACCATTGATGTCCTTGAAAAACAAACTTTTGTAAAAATTTTATGCTGGGCCCATGCTTCACTTTTGCTTCTGAGGGTACTTTTCCATAAATCATGCTTACAAATTCAGATTAGGCGCGAATAAAGCTGCTAACCACCTTACTTTGTGCCTCGAACTATACTTGTTTAAACTTGCTTCAAGAACAAGACAACGCCATAACATATGATGGTTGTACTCTTGACTTCTCCAAGCTCCTAAATCCTTGCCTATAAATTGAACTTCATTTGCAGTTGTTAAAGAGGTCAAAGATTTGAGAAAAAAAGCCTTGAAACCTTGCTAAAATTTCCCAAGAACTTGAAGCTACAGCCCAAACACGAAACCTGCTAAGCTTCTGTTTTTTTTTCTTGCACGTCTTGGCCAAATCACTCACGCAGTTTCTGATATACATTTAGAAATCATCCTAACTTCTGTTTTTAGACTGTAATACAATCTCCACCAACCTCCATTTCAAAAAAATCAAACTTTTCTTCTTGGCTTCTCCAGAACATTACAGCCATTCATAACTCAAGTTAAGGTTCGCTTTAGCTTTCTGGGAACGTGAGAAAGCTGACCAGAACATCACAGCAATCAGAACCAGGCTCTAGTTCACAGAACATTTTACAGCTGCAAGGTAAGCTTCTGTTGACTTTTATCACATTACTTAGGCTTTGTTAGGCTTGTATTTTCAAAAATACAATGTAGACATCCCGACTCTGATTCTGTACATATTCATAGATTTCATGTATTTTAGCCTAAGTAGAGGGAATTTCAGTTCATAACTTCTTGAGGAAATTAGGACTCAGAATTAGGATTAGCAAATTCATGTTTGCTTTTGATTTACAGTTCTGATACTTTATATTTCTGAAACCATGATGAAACCTACCATAATTGCTATGTTTGCATTTTCTGTTTTGTTGAGAAATGGCTAAGCTGCAGATGCTCTGACTGGCATGGAGAAGGAGATGAAATTCATCATCAGAGCTTACTTTGTAATATATGTTTATGTTTTTGTTTCTAATACTGGATGTATAGCCACCCCAGTGGTAGAGAGTGTGCGCATAAGACGTTAGTGTTAAGGGTCCTGATTTCTAGCCCCAGAAACACCTTTTTCATGTTTATTTCCTGACATTTTTACCCCATTAGTTGGACTAGAGCTTCTAGATTAATCCCCTTTAATTGCTAGTCAAAACCGTGATCCTGGACCAGAACTTCTAGATATTCTCACCCAACAACATTGACACTTCACTTGCCCATTATCAGAACTTCTAGGTTTCCAGTTGCATTAGAACCTCTAAGCTCTCTCAAACAACCAGAACTTCTGACCTGCAAATGACATTAGAACTTCTAGACTCCTTCAACAATCAGAACTTCTAGGCTTTCCTTTGTTCCCAGTGACCCCAAAGATTTAATGCGTCCGGATCCAGGACTTCTGACCTTCCCCTTTTCTGCTAACATTTTCTTTCTGACTTGCAGCGCACCAGAGTTAGAAATTTTGTTCTCTCTTATTTCTGCAACTAGCTGATTCTGACCCTTTTCCTCTTATTATTTATATCATCATTTTATTTTCACCAATCAAAAACACCAAAAAATACTTTATATTCATACACTTTGTTTTACTTTCTTTTAGAACAAAAAAACTAAAAATATTTTCTTAAGCAAATTTATTTATTTCTTAACCAAAACGAAACAAGTCCATTTTACATCTCTTGTACATTATTTCAATATGGTTGTAATAGATAATTAGGACTTAAATTTCTTGCAATCCCCATTTGTAAATTTGTACACCCCATCCCCTAATGATTGTAATAGCGTAGAATATTTACCTTCCGCAATTTATTGCTTTCATATAAATGATAGTAAAGGAGGATTTATATGGGAAGATAAAATCAACAAGTAGACAACCCCTAATCAAAGACTAAATTCATGCAAATCAAACACACTATTCACACATTCACCCCTAGGGTAATTCCACTTGTTGCCTTATAAAAAAATGGTCATGTTATGAATGTGAGATGTCTTAGCAAAAACAATCAAAATACAAGATCATAGTCCCTCGATGACGCTTCGAATGTTGCCTTACAAATGATCTTAGTCCCTCAAAAGAAATGCTAAGATATCTCACAACATTGCTATCATGACTATAGGATGA
This sequence comes from Vicia faba, assembly GCA_948472305.1. Classification (NCBI taxonomy): domain Eukaryota; kingdom Viridiplantae; phylum Streptophyta; class Magnoliopsida; order Fabales; family Fabaceae; genus Vicia; species Vicia faba. Next base: position 1,380,406,535 of record OX451737.1, on the reverse strand, counting down.
CCCACGTCCGTCCCTTTACATCCAAAGATAAAGCTTCTTATCAATCAATGGTAAGATAGTAACATCTAAGAGAGGAGGAGAAGAACAAATACTTTTGAGTAGTTGGAAACGTTCTTAGTTGCTTACTCTTTTTCAAAACAACATCTTTTCCAAACACACACTAAAGACTTTCAAAACATGAAATATTTTCAAAAGTCCAACACTTTGTATACATTCTTATAAAGACAAGAATCATTACAAAGTTTTCCTAAACGAAGGCGGTTTTCACAAATACTTTCAAAAAACCACCACAAAGCACACTTTCAAACAAAAGTAATGATCTAGCAAGCAACTAAGAGCCCATAGATAACTATGGATGAAAAGGGTGCTAACACCTTCCCTTTTCATAATCTACCCCCCATACTCAAGAAAATAATCTCAAAGGTATTTCCTGTTCTTTTCACACTTTCCTTCATTGGATAAAAGAAAAGTCTGTGGCGACTCTTGATATCCGCAACAATTGTGATCAAACGCAAAACATCCCAAGCCAGTTCTCCCACCGTGTTACACAGGCCAATAATAAGGTTTTGCTACCAAAGGGAAGCTGTTGTTGTATACGTTGAGCAAGGTTTCAGATTTTTAAATGGGAGACAAAAGTTCTAATGCGTCTTGATGAGTATAGGCACACGCAACAATGGCATGAGAGAAAGGCAAACGAAAGGCTTGAAACTTTCCACAATCGCACCAACGAGAAGGTAGTATAACCTTATACTCTTGTCTTAGCAGTCCTTCGTTATGGTCAATAGTCTCTTTGAAAATGAAGTTGTGGTTGTGTCGGTCGAACCGTATAACCAGATGGGTGTTGGCTTAGGCACTTTCTGCCTTAATATACTTCATGCAAATTTCACTCCATAGTTGTCTAGATTGCAACACAACATTCCATATTTCACCTCTTTTGGAAAACAACGAAGCCATCCTAAAATATGTTGATTTAACTAAAGCAGTTACTAGGAGGTTTTGTATGCCTTTGAATACCTCCTTCATGGATTCAATTAGATTTGTTGTCATGTGGCCCCATCATTATCCATTATCGTATGACCGAGTCCATTTTTCTACCGGAATGTTATCGATCCACCTACCGGCGTCCGAATTTGACAATTGGATCTCATTGCAATAATATTTGAATGTAGGTTGTGTCAATGCATATCTTGCATTCATAACCGCTTTCCTAAGAGCTTTGTCTTTGATCTCCCTCGTGAAACTTTGGACGATATGTCTAATGCAATAGACATGTGTAGAAGGAGGTTCATGCCAACCGTTTGTAGGATTGTTGTATGCACTCTCAATAGATGCATGTCTATCAGAGATCAAACAGAGATCTGGTTGAGGAGCCACGTGTGTTAGGAGATTCTTGAGAAAGAAGCTCCAAGCACCACCAGTCTCTCCCTCGACTAGGGCAAAGGCAATTGGGAAAATGTTGTTGTTGCCATCTTATGCAACTGCCATCAATAGCGTGCCTCTTTATTTCCCATACAACCAAGTCCCATCAATTTGAATAATTGGTTTGCATGACGCAAACCCTGTGATGCAAGGTTCAAAATCCCAGAACACTCGACTGAATATTCCATTTTTGATGAGTTGACTACCATCTGAGGCGTACGCTGATAGTGTTTCCAGAATGTAAACAGTACCCGAAGAATAAGTCTGAAGTGCATTCAGGTAGCGAGGAAGTTCTTTGTATGACTCCTCCCAGTTTGCATATACCTTTTCAATCACCTTGGTCTTTTCTAACCACACCTTTTGGTATGATGGAGTATAGTTAAATACTGTAGTGATGTGGGAGATTATGGTTTTCACCTTCAATGATGGATCGTTGCTGACGAGGGGTAGGATTTCTTGACATATGAGATCATAATTTAGTTTCTGATGATCCTGTGATTGAGTAGAACTGACACACGTGTGGGTGGACATAGAACCTATGACCCAACAATCACCTCTTAATCTGTATGGTGCAGTGAGCTTGAATATACAATCTGGGTGGATACCCTTGATCTTGTACCTTTCTGGATTTACATAATTTACCTTAAAATCGACCGAGTTGAGTATGTGAAATTTTTTTATGGCTCGGATACCTTCTTCTCTATTACAAAATTTGTCTTTCTCTTTTAAGTTTTCATCTGACTGCATATACGAATTGAAAAATAAATCAGATGACGGTTCATCTCCGCCCATGTTAAAGTTTGTCATGTGAGGAGGTGATATGTAGATCTCGTTTGAAGGTATACTAGGTATCCCATCATCTTCGGAATCATCGTTGACCATGTCGTCAAACTCTAACTTGTCATCTTATTCTCTGTCGTCAACGACATCTACTTCTGCTTGTTCGGTCTCTAGAGGATCAACCACTTGTGACAGTTGAGGCTCTCGCAGCATAATGTATAACTCAATAGAGTCGTACCCAGAATACTCATGACTGGAAAACATATTCTGAAGGTCCTCGTCATCTTGAACCTCAACCTTATAAAATACTATTTGGTTGTTACAAAAAAAAACCGGATTCTGATAAAAGATTTGTGTTACAGGACCTCGTCCATGTTTGGCCTCCAATCGTTTTTTGAAATACAAGAAATTGGCTTTCCTGTTTAAACAAAATCGGATGTTCTCAGTGTCTCTAAACAAAAACCCAGAGGTGAGACAAATGTATGTCTCACTGTTGAAATATGCACTGATCACATATTGGGGTGCAGAGGACATTGTGTATGACCGTTTGAAGGTTTGAAAGTTTCAAGGTTTGAAGGTTTGAAGTTTTGAAGGTTTGAAGGTTTGAAGGTTTAAGTGTTTGATTGTTCGAGTCTTTGAGTTAATTGTTTGAATTTTTGAATGTTCGAGTGTTTGAGTGATTAAGTGTAGAAGTGTTTTGATAAATGTAGGATTAAATATGTTATACTGAATTTGAATAAAACAACAGTAAGCAACCTGTAATTCGCCTCCCTACACGTCCAATCGTATTACATGCATGCAGAGAGTGAGATTAAGCAGGGTATTCGGTATCAGCGTATCTGAAGATTTCCTGACCTGGTTGACTCTAGTAGGATTTTAGAGGAGGATCTTGCTAGCACTAAGTCGAATGCTCGAGGGTATGATGATAGGAAGGGTAAGCAATAGATGGATCATGGTAAGCCTTATGATAGAAGTAATCAGAGACCCGGTGGTTGGAAGAAGTTTGGTGGAGGAGATTCTAGTTCTTCCATTAAGTGCTACAAGTGTGGTGAGACAGGACATCGTATGGTGGATTGCAAAAGTAATGATAAGAAGTGTTTCAAGTGTGGGAAACTCGGCCATGTGGCCAATGATTGCAGAGTAAGAGTGGTGACTTGTTACAACTGTGGTGAAGAAGGTCATACTCGTCCTCAGTGTACAAAACACAAGAAGGAGCAAGCTGGTGGTAAAGTGTTTGCATTGTCTGGGTCAGAGACTAAGCCAGATGATCGGCTGATTAAAGGTACATGTTTTATTAATGACATACCTTTGATTGCGATTATTGATACTGGAGCTACGCATTCTTTTATTGCTTTGGATTATGCTAAAAGATTGAATTTGGAAATTTCTAATATGGATGGAAGTATGGTTATTGATACTCCTGCGTCGGGTTCAGTGACTACTTCGTATGTTTGTAGGAAATGTCCTATTGTGATTTTTGGTAGGGGTTTCGGTATGGATTTGGTGTGCCTACCATTAGAACAACTTGATATCATCCTTGGAATGAACTGGTTGGAATTCAACCAGGTTTATATCAACTATTTTGCGAAGACGGTTATTTTTCCTAAAGAGGTTGGTGTCGAAGATGTGACTATGTCGGTTAAACAGATGAACCTAGCTGTGAAAGATGGTGCTGTGGTATTTATGTTGTATTCTGCAATAGAAGCGGGGGGAAAAGAAAAGAGTGATGGATTGCCAGTGGTGAATGAATTTCCAGAGGTGTTTCCGGAAGACGTTAGTGAATTGCCACCTGAGAGGGAGGTAGAATTTACTATAGATTTGATTCCTGGAACTAGTTCGGTGTCGATGGCGCCTTACCGTATGTCGGCATCTGAATTAGCGGAGTTAAAGAAACAGTTGGAGGAGTTACTTGAGAAGAAGTTTATTCGTCCGAGTGTTTTGCCGTGGGGTGCTCCGGTGTTGTTGGTTAAGAAGAAAGAAGGTTCAATGAGATTATGTGTTGATTACAGACAGCTGAATAAAGTTACAATCAAGAATCGGTATCCTTTGTCGAGGATCGATGATTTGATGGATCAACTAGTTGGAGCTTATCTATTTAGTAAGATTGATCTGAGATCTGGATATCATCAGATTCGTGTGAAGTCGGAAGATATTCAAAAAATTGCATTTAGAACGAGGTATGGACATTACGAGTATTCTGTTATGCCGTTTGGAGTTACTAATGCACCTGGTGTTTTCATGGAGTATATGAACAGGATATTTCATCCGTATCTTGATAAGTTTGTGGTGGTGTTCATTGATGATATTCTAATTTATTTGAAGAGCGATGAAGAGCATGCAGAACATCTCAGAGTTGTGTTGGAATTGTTGAAAGAGAAGAAGCTTTATGCAAAGTTGTCCAAGTGTGAATTCTGGTTAAGTGAAGTAAGTTTTCTTGGCCATGTAATTTCCAAGAATGGAATTGCTGTGGATCCTACGAAGGTAGAAGCAGTATCTCAGTGGGAAGCGCCGAAGAATGCTTCTGAGATCCGTAGTTTTCTGGGTCTTCCAGGTTATTACAGGAAGTTTATAGAAGGATTTTCCAAATTAGTGTTACCGTTGACTAAGTTGACCAGGAAGGGTCAGATGTTTGTTTGGGATGTTGAATGTGAGAAAGGATTTCAAGAGCTGAAGAGGAGGTTGACAAGTGCTCCGATCTTGATTTTGCCAAATCCGACTAAGTCTTTTGTTGTGTATTGTGACGCATCATTAATGGGATTAGGTGGTGTGTTGATGCAAGATAAGCAGGTGGTGGCTTATGCTTCGAGACAATTGAAAGTACATGAAAGGAATTATCTGACTCATGATTTGGAGTTGGCAGCTGTTGTGTTTGTTTTGAAGTTGTGGAGGCATTATTTATATGGTTCTCGGTTTGAGGTGTTCAGTGATCACAAAAGTCTGAGGTATCTCTTTGATCAGAAAGAGTTGAATATGAGGAAGAGGAGATGGTTAGAATTTCTAAAGGATTATGATTTCGGTTTGAATTACCATCCTGGTAAGGCAAACATTCTTGCGGATGCCTTGAGTAGGAAGTCCTTGCATATGTCGATGTTAATGGTCCGTGAGTTAGATTTGGTTGAGCAGTTCAGAGATTTAAGTTTGGTATGTGAAACTACTCCGAATAGTGTGAAATTGGGTATGTTGAAACTGACTAGTGGTATTCTGGAAGAAATTCGGAATGGACAGAAGTCCGATGTTGGGTTAGTTGATAAATTGACATTGATCAACCAAGGTCAAGGAGGCGAGTTATGGATTGATGAGAATGGTGTTATGAGATTTGGTAATAGGGTGTGTGTTACGGATGTTGCGGAGATTAGGAAGAGTATTTTGGAAGAAGGACATCGTAGTGGATTGAGTATTCATCCTGGTGCTACTAAAATGTACCATGATTTGAAGAAGTTGTTTTGGTGGTCGGGAATGAAAAAGGAAATTGCTGAGTTTGTGTATGCTTGTTTGGTTTGTCAGAAGTCGAAGATTGAGCATCAGAAACCGTCAGGATTGATGGAACCGTTGTTTGTTCCGGAATGGAAATGGGATGGAATCTCTATGGGTTTTGTGTCTGGTTTTCCAAGGACATCGAAGAACTGTGATTCTATATGGGTTATTGTTGATCGGTTGACGAAATCTGCTCACTTTATTCCGATAAGAATGGATTATCCGATGGAAAGGTTGGCAAAATTGTATGTTGAGAAGATTGTGAGTTTGCACGGTATTCCTTCTAGTATTGTGTCGGATCGAGATCCGAGGTTTACATCTAAATTCTGGACGGGATTGCAAGAAGCTTTGGGTACTAAGTTGCGTTTGAGTTCCGCTTATCATCCACAGACAGATGGTCAGACGGAGAGAACGATTCAGTCGTTGGAAGATTTGTTAAGAGCTTGTGTGTTGGAGAAAGGTGGAGCTTGGGATAGTTATCTACCATTGATTGAGTTTACCTACAATAATAGTTTTCATTCGAGCATTGGTATGACTCCGTTTGAGGCATTGTATGGTAGGAGGTGTCAGACACCGTTGTGTTGGTATGAATCTGGAGAGAGTGCTGTGATTGGACCGGAAATTGTCCAACAGACTTCGGAAAAGATTAAGATGATTCAGGAGAAGATGAGGACTTCTCAGAGTCGTCAGAAAAGTTATCACGATAAGAGGAGGAAAGATCTTGAGTTTAGTGAAGGAGAACATGTTTTTATGCGAGTTACTCCGATGACTGGTATTGGTCGAGCTTTAAAGTCAAAGAAGTTGACTCTACGTTTTATTGGTCCGTTTCAGATTACCAAGAGAGTTGGGAAAGTTGCTTATCAGATTGCTTTGCCGCCGTCACTTGCAAATTTGCATGATGTTTTTCATGTATCTCAGCTAAGGAAGTACATTGTTTATCCGTCTCATGATATTCGGGTAGACGATATACAGGTACGAGAGAATTTGACTGTGGAAGCGGTACCTGCGAGAATTGAGGATCAGAAGTTGAAACAGTTGCGAGGCAAGGAGATCGCGTTGGTAAGAGTGGCTTGGGGAGGACCAGCAGATGGAAATGTCACTTGGGAGCTGGAGAGTCAGATGAAGGACTCGTATCCCGAACTGTTCGTCTAAGGTATGTTTTCGAGGACGAAAACTCTTTTAGTTGGGGAGAGTTGTGACACCCCAAATTAATTCAAGTGTTAAATAATTAGGAATTTAATTATTAAATTAATTAAAGGCTTAATTAATAATATTTTAGATTAAATGGATGAATTAATTATGAAATTAAAAAGGAAGATCGGGGGGTGTAAGGTTGAATTAGAGGTGTGTGAAGTAAAAAGCTCTACTAAATAATAACTAATTTATTACTATTATTTGGAAAATAATAAAAGGAATATAAAAGAAGGATAAAAAGGAAAAGAAAAAGAAGGTTATTTGGAAAAGTCATTATACGTGAAATTGGAGAAGAGAAGAGAAGAGAGGAAAAAGCCAAACACCGTGAATTCGAAGGATCATCGCGAGGTAAGGGGTGATTTCATTTAGTTAATATGCCTTATAGGTTTTAGAATCAATAGGATTGATTAAGCCTGTTAGGAATCCCAATTTAGGATCGTTAGGTTTATGAAATTCAAACCCCAATTCCATGAATTTTTATGTTTTGATTCAATTTGATATTATGAGGAGATTGTATGATGTTATGGTGTGTTACAATCTCATTGGAATCATTCATTATAACTTATTTTGACATTGCTGTGAGTTGGATTCAAATGGGTATGAATTGGATGGGATTGGAGTAGTAAAATGCTATCAAAAATAGCAGTTTTGGGCTCTGCAGGTCGTGGGAACCGGTTCCCAGTAGGGAGGAACCGGGTTCCACTGTGCGAAGTTATAAAAACTGGCAAAATTGCACGTAGGAACCGATTCCTGTATAGGTAGGAACTGGGTTCCCATACATTTTCCAGAAGCATGATTTTTGAACTTCGCAGGAACCGGTTCCTGCATATGTTGGAACCGGGTTCTGCTGTAACTTTTAGAAAAATATTAAACTTTAAAAATTCATAACTTTCAAACCGTAAGTCTGTTTTGAGTGCCGTTTTGGACGTTATTTCTTAAATTTAATGCTATATTTTATAAAATGAAAAGATTTCCTAAAACCTGAAATTATTTTGAAAATGAGTCAAATCCCGGAATAAGTGATTATTGGGTAACGCACATGGGTGTGTATGTAGCAGTGAACCTGTGATGGATGGATGTATTAGTATTGTGTGAATGAAAGGCATGTTTATGTTGCTAATGATGGTGTGCATGATCGTTGAGATATCATGTTTTTTGGTTTTGGTTCAATTATGATAAATTGATGTATTTCATAGACTGATTTGATGTTGCATGCTAGTGATGTGCGTGCATATGCATTGTTTTGGTGAAGTTAATTCCCATTGTGTGGAATTTGACTTGTATTGCTGTTAATTGATACCCGGGTGATGATGGGTGGTTAGGCTGGATTCGTGTCCGGGTGTTTATGGACGAATCGATGGTTGCTGTATCCGGTTGATGATGGATCGGTGTTGGGTGACTTGGTCACGTGTTGGTACCACATGCATTGTATCTGCATTTGTGTTTGCATGGAATTGTAATATGTTAGGATGTCTTCCAGTGTTACAATTCTTTGGTTGATTATTGATTTGTGCATAATGACTTGTATGATTGGAACTGCGTGTTGAATCTGAATTTATGCTAAAATGGGTGAAATAATATGCTTGTGATATAATGTTGATTGAGAAGCTTATAATGCATGTTAATTATGAGAAATCTCACCCTTACTTTAACAATTTCAGATTAAAGTTAGCAGCTCAGGAGTTGGTGAGGATGGCTCTAGAGCTATGTTACTTTAAGTCCGCGTGTCAGTGTCGTGCTCTGATAGGTTGTAACACTGGGGGGAACGTTTGAATGATGAGTTTTATTTTATACTCTATTGTTTAATTTATGTTGGGAATACTTATGAAGTGAAGTTATTCCGGTTTTGAGACATTTCCGCTGTGTAGAACATGATATTGATTTGAATATTTATCTTAATAATTCCTTCAGTAAAGCATGATAACTGTAGATTTGAGGTTTTTATATTTAACTTGGATTGTGACATCCCTGTTTTCCATGTTACTCTGATTTAATTAATATATTCACGGGTTATTTAGAAGGGGTGTTACAATAGTGGTATCAGAGCATAGTCGGTCTTGTCTTGTGTCGTTATCCCTTTTGTATGCGACTAGTGTAAGATGACACTGTCGATACTTGTGCGCTGATGAGGTTGTTTTGTAATGTTACAGAACAATGGCCGGAAGAGGTAACGGAAGAAACGACGATGCTCTTGCTGAAGCATTGGGAATGTTGGATGGAGTACTCGGAGGGAACCAACAGGGAGCTGTGATTGGTGCTGACCGACAATTGGGAAATTTTCAGAGGAATAATCCTCCGTTGTTCAAGGGTGCACATGATCCCGAAGGTGCTCAGAAGTGGTTGGAGGAGATCGAGAGGATCTTCAGAGTAATTGACTATGCTGAAGGGCTGAAGGTGAGATACGGAACTCACATGTTAGCAGAGGAAGCTGATGACTGGTGGGTTGCTACCAAAACTGAAATGGAAGAAGATGGTATTGCATTGACTTGGGCTGTGTTCAGGAGGGCTTTTCTGAGGAGGTACTTTCCTGAGGACATCAGAGGCAAGAAGGAGGTTGAGTTTCTAGAACTCAAGCAGGGTAACAAGACTGTCAGTGAGTATGCTTCAAAGTTTACTGAGTTAGCGAAGTATTATGCTCATTATACTAACGATGCAGATGGAGAATTTTCCAAATGTATCAAGTTTGAGAATGGTATTCGTGATGAGATTAAGCAGGGTATTCGGTATCAGCGTATCCGAAGATTTCCTAATCTGGTTGACTGTAGTAGGATTTTAGAGGAGGATCTTGCTAGCACTAAGTCGAATGCTCGAGGGTATGTTGATAGGAAGGGTAAGCAACAGATGGATCATGGTAAGCCTTATGATAGAAGTAATCAGAGACCCGGTGGTTGGAAGAAGTTTGGTGGAGGAGATTCTAGTTCTTCCATTAAGTGCTACAAGTGTGGTGAGACAGGACATCGTATGGTGGATTGCAAAAGTAATGACAAGAAGTGTTTCAAGTGTGGGAAACTCGGCCATGTGGCCAATGATTACAGAGTAAGAGTGGTGACTTATTACAACTGTGGTGAAGAAGGTCATACTCGTCCTCAGTGTACAAAACACAAGAAGGAGCAAGCTGGTGGTAAAGTGTTTGCATTGTCTGGGTCAGAGACTAAGCCAGATGATCGGCTGATTAAAGGTACATGTTTTATTAATGATATACCTTTGATTGCGATTATTGATACTGGAGCTACGCATTCTTTTATTGCTTTGGATTGTGCTAAAAGATTGAATTTGGAAATTTCTAATATGGATGGAAGTATGGTTATTGATACTCCTGTGTCGGGTTCAGTGACTACTTCGTATGTTTGTAGGAAATGTCCTATTGTGATTTTTGGTAGGGGTTTCGGTATGGATTTGGTGTGCCTACCGTTAGAACAACTTGATATCATCCTTGGAATGAACTGGTTGGAATTCAACCAGGTTCATATCAACTGTTTTGCGAAGACGGTTATTTTTCCTGAAGAGGTTGGTGTCGAAGATGTGACTATGTCGGTTAAACAGATGAAACTAGCTGTGAAAGATGGTGCTGTGGTATTTATGTTGTATTCTGCAATAGAAGCGGAGGGAAAAGCAAACAGTGATGGATTTCCAGTGGTGAATGAATTTCCAGAGGTGTTTCCAGAAGACGTTAGTGAATTGCCACCTGAGAGGGAGGTATAATTTACTATAGATTTGATTCCTGGAACTAGTTCGGTGTCGATGGCGCCTTACCGTATGTCGGCATCTGAATTAGCGGAGTTAAAGAAACAGTTGGAGGAGTTACTTGAGAAGAAGTTTATTCGTCCGAGTGTTTCGCCGTGGGGTGCTACGGTGTTGTTGGTTAAGAAGAAAGAAGGTTCAATGAGATTATGTGTTGATTACAGACAGCTGAATAAAGTTACAATCAAGAATCGGTATCCTTTGTCGAGGATCGATGATTTGATGGATCAACTAGTTGGAGCTTGTGTATTTAGTAAGATTGATCTGAGATTTGGATATCATCAGATTCGTGTGAAGTCGGAAGATATTCAGAAAACTGCATTTAGAACGAGGTATGGACATTACGAGTATTCTGTTATGCCGTTTGGAGTTACTAATGCACCTGGTGTTTTCATGGAGTATATGAACAGGATATTTCATCCGTATCTTGATAAGTTTGTGGTGGTGTTCATTGATGATATTCTAATTTATTTGAAGAGCGATGAAGAGCATGCAGAACATCTCAGAGTTGTGTTGGAATTGTTGAAAGAGAAGAAGCTTTATGCGAAGTTGTCCAAGTGTGAATTCTGGTTAAGTGAAGTAAGTTTTCTTGGCCATGTAATTTCCAAGAATGGAATTGCTGTGGATCCTATGAAGGTAGAAGCAGTATCTCAGTGGGAAGCACCGAAGAATGCTTCTGAGATCCGTAGTTTTCTGGGTCTTGTAGGTTATTACAGGAAGTTTATAGAAGGATTTTCCAAATTAGCGTTACCGTTGACTAAGTTGACTAGGAAGGGTCAGATGTTTGTTTGGGATGTTGAATGTGAGAAAGGATTTCAAGAGCTGAAGAAGAGGTTGACAAGTGCTTCGATCTTGATTTTTCCAAATCCGACTAAGTCTTTTGTTGTGTATTGTGACGCATCATTAATGGGATTATGTGGTGTGTTGATGCAAGATAAGCAGGTGATGGCTTATGCTTCGAGACAATTGAAAGTACATGAAAGGAATTATCCGACTCATGATTTGGAGTTGGCAGCTGTTGTGTTTGTTTTGAAGTTGTGGAGGCATTATTTATAAGGTTCTCGGTTTGAGGTGTTCAGTGATCACAAAAGTGTGAGGTATCTCTTTGATCAGAAAGAGTTGAATATGAGGCTGAGGATATGGTTAGAATTTCTAAAGGATTATGATTTCGGTTTGAATTACCATCCCGGTAAGGCAAACATTGTTGAGGATGCCTTGAGTAGGAAGTCCTTGCATATGTCGATGTTAATGGTCCGTGAGTTAGATTTGGTTGAGCGGTTCAGAGATTTAAGTTTGGTATGTGAAACTACTCCGAATTTGTGAAATTGGGTATGTTGAAACTGACTAGTGGTATTCTGGAAGAAATTCGGAATGGACAGAAGTCCGATGTTGGGTTAGTTGATAAATTGACATTGATCCACCAAGGTCAAGGAGGCGAGTTCCGGATTGATGAGAATGGTCTTATGAGATTTGGTAATAGGGTGTGTGTTCCAGATGTTGCGGAGATTAGGAAGAGTATTTTGGAAGAAGGAAATCATAGTGGATTGAGTATTCATCCTGGTGCTACTAAAATGTACCATGATTTGAAGAAGTTGTTTTGGTGGTCGGGAATGAAAAAGGAAATTGCTGAGTTTGTGTATGCTTGTTTGGTTTGTCAGAAGTCGAAGATTGAGCATTAGAAATCGTCAGGATTGATGGAACCGTTGTTTGTTCCGGAATGGAAATGGGATGGAATCTCTATGGATTTTGTGTCTGGTTTGCCAAGGACATCGAAGAATTATGATTCCATATGGGTTATTGTTGATCGGTTGACGAAATCTGCTCACTTTATTCCGATAAGAATGGATTATCCGATGGAAAGGTTGGCAGAATTATATGTTGAGAAGATTGTGAGTTTGCACGGTATTCCTTCTAGTATTGTGTCGGATCGAGATCCGAGGTTTACATCTAAATTCTGGACGGGATTGCAAGAAGCTTTGGGTACTAAGTTGCGTTTGAGTTCCGCTTATCATCCACAGACAGATGGTCAGACGGAGAGAACGATTCAGTCGTTGGAAGATTTGTTAAGAGCTTGTGTGTTGGAGAAAGGTGGAGCTTGGGATAGTTATCTACCATTGATTGAGTTTACCTACAACAATAGTTTTCATTCGAGCATTAGTATGGCTCTGTTTGAGGCATTGTATGGTAGGAGGTGTCGGACACTGTTGTGTTGGTATGAATCTGGAGAGAGTGCTGTGATTGGACCGGAAATTGTCCAACAGACTTCGGAAAAGATTAAGATGATTCAAGAGAAGATGAGGACTTCTCAGAGTCTTCAGAAAAGTTATCACGATAAGAGGAGGAAAGATCTTGAGTTTAGCGAAGGAGAACATGTTTTTATGCGAGTTACTCCGATGACTGGTATTGGTCGAGCTTTGAAGTCAAAGAAGTTGACTCCACGTTTTATTGGTCCGTTTCAGATTACCAAGAGAGTTGGGAAAGTTGCTTATCAGATTGCTTTGCCGCCGTCACTTGCAAATTTGCATGATGTTTTTCATGTATCTCAGCTAAGAAAGTACATTGTTGATCCGTCTCATGAGATTCGGGTAGACGATATACAGGTACGAGAGAATTTGACTGTGGAAGCGGTACCTGCGAGAATTGAGGATCGGAAGTTGAAACAGTTGTGAGGCAAGGAGATCGCGTTGGTAAGAGTGGCTTGGGGAGGACCAGCAGATGGAAATGTCACTTGGGAGCTGGAGAGTCAGATGAAGGACTCGTATCCCGAACTGTTCGTCTAAGGTATGTTTTCGAGGACGAAAACTCTTTTAGTTGGGGAGAGTTGTGACACCCCAAATTAATTCAAGTGTTAAATAATTAGGAATTTAATTATTAAATTAATTAAAGGCTTAATTAATAATATTTTGGATTAAATGGATGAATTAATTATGAAATTAAAAAGGAAGACCGGGGGGTGTAAGGTTGAATTAGAGGTGTGTGAAGTAAAAAACTCTACTAAATAATAACTAATTTATTACTATTATTTGGAAAATAATAAAAGGAATATAAAAGAAGGATAAAAAGGAAAAGAAAAAGAAGGTTATTTGGAAAAGTCATTATACGTGAAATTGGAGAAGAGAAGAGAAGAGAGGAAAAAGCCAAACGCCGTGAATTCGAAGGATCATCGCGAGGTAAGGGGTGATTTCATTTAGTTAATATGCCTTATAGGTTTTGGAATCAATAGGATTGATTAAGACTGTTAGGAATCCCAATTTAGGATCGTTAGGTTTATGAAATTCAAACCCCAATTCCATGAATTTTTATGTTTTGATTCAATTTGATATTATGAGGAGATTGTATGATGTTATGGTGTGTTACAATCTCATTGGAATCATGCATTATAACTTATTTTGACATTGCTGTGAGTTGGATTCAAATGGGTATGAATTGGATGGGATTGGAGTAGTAAAATGCTGTCAAAAATAGCAGTTTTGGGCTCTGCAGGTCGTGGGAACCGGTTCCCAGTGGGGAGGAACCGGGTTCCACTGTGCGAAGTTATAAAAACTGGCAAAATTGCACGTAGGAACCGATTCCTGTATAGGTAGGAACCGGGTTCCCATACATTTTCCAGAAGCATGATTTTTGAACTTCGCAGGAACCGGTTCCTGCATATGTTGGAACCGGGTTCTGCTGTAACTTTTTGAAAAATATTAAACTTTAAAAATTCATAACTTTCAAACCGTAAGTCTGTTTTGAGTGCCGTTTTGGACGTTATTTCTTAAATTTAATGCTATATTTTATAAAATGAAAATATTTCCTAAAACCTGAAATTATTTTGAAAATGAGTCAAATCCCGGAATAAGTGATTATTGGCTAACGTACATGGGTGTGTATGTAGCAGTGAACCTGTGATGGATGGATGTATTAGTATTGTGTGAATGAAAGGCATGTTTATGTTGCTAATGATGGTGTGCATGATCGTTGAGATATCATGTTTTTTGGTTTTGGTTCAGTTATGATAAATTGATGTATTTCATAGACTGATTTGATGTTGCATGCTAGTGATATGCATGCATATGCATTGTTTTGGTGAAGTTAATTCCCATTGTGTGGAATTTGACTTGTATTGCCGTTAATCGATACCCGGGTGATGATGGGTGGTTAGGCTGGATTCGTGTCCGGGTGTTTATGGACGAATCAATGGTTGCTGTATCCGGGTGATGATGGATTAGTGTTGGGTGACTTGGTCACGTGTTGGTACCACATGCATTGTGTCTGCATTTGTGTTTGCATGGAATTATAATATGTTAGGATGTCTTCCAGTGTTACAATTCTTTGGTTGATTATTGATTTGTGCATAATGACTTGTATGATTGGAACTGCGTGTTGAATCTGAATTTATGCTAAAATGGGTGAAATAATATGCTTGTGATATAATGTTGATTGAGAAGCTTATAATGCATGTTAATTATGAGAAATCTCACCCTTACTTTAACAATTTCAGATTAAAGTTAGCAGCTCAGGAGTTGGTGAGGATGGCTCTAGAGCTATGTTACTTTAAGTCCGCGTGTCAGTGTCGTACTCTGATAGGTTGTAACACTGGGGGAAACGTTTGAATGATGAGTTTTATTTTATACTCTATTGTTTAATTTATGTTGGGAATACTTATGAAGTGAAGTTATTCCGGTTTTGAGACATTTCCGCTGTGTAGAACATGATATTGATTTGAATAATTATCTTAATAATTCCTTCAGTAAAGCATGATAACTGTAGATTTGAGGTTTTTATATTTAACTTGGATTGTGACATCCCTGTTTTCCATGTTACTCTGATTTAATTAATATATTCGCGGGTTATTTAGAAGGGGTGTTACATAACCCATGCCACCTCTAATTCGCCAACAGGGATGGCGACACCTTTCATTTTTGTACTCATTCGCCAAGTCCAATGGCGCCTCCCTACACGTCCAATCGTATTACATGCATGCAGAGATGCCTTCCCCAAGGCTTCCACCTAGCCTGCACCTACACTGCAACCCATGCCACCTCTAATTCGCTAACAGGGATCGCAACACCTTTCATTTTTATACTCATTCGCCAAGTCCAATGGTGCCTCCCTACACGTCTGTTGTACCCCAAAATTTGCCCTCTCATGTTTCCCAAAGTCTTCCCCCTGCATGGTTGATTACAAACTCTTGCCTAAGGAAAAGGAAAATTTTTGAGTGGTGCTTTAAGTACATTTCGATTGGCATTCTGAAATACCCTTCGATTGGTGTTCTGTAGGAGCCTTTCGATTGACATTCTGTCAAGCTCTTCGATTGGAATTATGGACAAGCATTTCGATTGGCATTATGTCAAGGCTTTCGATTGGCATTCTGAAAGACCCTTCGATTGGTATTCTGAAGGAGCCTTTCGATTGACATTATGGACAAGTACTTCGATTGGCATTATAACAGTGTCCTTCGATTGGAATTCCAAAAAGGTCCATTCGAAGAAGCATTCAAAGGGTCCATTCGAAGAAGCTTTGGAAAGCATTCGAAGGAGGCCATCAACCCATTCGAAAGGGAGCATTCGAAGGAGGTCATCAGCCTATTCGAAAGGGAGCATTCGAAGGCCAGTTACATATCATTCAAAATTCAAAAAGGGACAAGATCCCATGTGTTTAGCCAACGTTACAAACTCTCATTCATGGTTGTCAAACACATAATCAAGGTCATTTAAACCTTTGTCTTCCTGTCCCCTCCACCCGCAATATATAAAGAAATCACAAATGTTACAAAAGGACACACGAAAATATACAGAAAAAAATAGAGAAAAGAAACAGGGAGAACTTGGAGGTACGCTGCCAAAAATCATCAGCACTTCCAGGAAGCCATACCCAATCCTTGCACCAGCCATTCCACGCCCAGAAATCCCAGATTGAAAGTGCCTACATCCAGGAAATGCCCAGATCGAAGGTGCCTACATCCAGGAAGCGCCCAAATTAAAAGTCCAATCTGCTGGTAAGAAAGGGTAAACTATCCAACCTCATATTTGCATAATACATCCATACTGGTTGTTACCTTCGATTTTCTATCCTATACAGGATCAAGAGGTCTGGGTTTGGCACCCAGGACATGTCCATCGTTTGCTAATATTTGCTGCAGACATAGCCTGAAGAGACCCAACAAGCGCAGGATCGAAGGGCCTGGGGTTCAATACCCAGGCCCTGCATTTTATTACGCTAACATACTTTTGCAGGTATAGCATCCCAGATCGAAGGAGACACCTTCTCTGGATCGAATCCATTAGCATGCTGGATCGAAGGAGGCATCTCATTCCTGGATCGAAAGCCATGATCTCCATGATCAAAAGACAATCCTCTTCCCTGGATCGAAGGCTACTCACGCCTTACTGTCTGGCCCAATCGAAGGGACCATGACCCTCTCTGGATCGAAGCTTTCATTCTCTCCCTGGGTCGAAACTCCTTTTCTTTCCCTGGATCGAAGGATCCCCCCTTGTATTTTATTTTTGTTTTCATTGACATCTTTTTATCTTTTTTAATTAACATTAAAATAAAAAAAGCCCACAAAAAATATTAGGCTAGTTTTTTCTATTAAAATTAACTTTGTTAATTAATCTCTTAATTATCTTAACATTTTCTCAAAACTAAAATTAAGTAGATTTAGATCATTTTCCCAAAATAAAATAAAACAACAAAAAGATTTTATTCTTAGAATTTTTAGAGGTTATTTTCAGATTTTCGCGCGTTTATTTTATTGTAACTGCCTACTGGTTTGTAATAACTTAGCTAAGACCTTTTACACTTTACTGCTTTATTCCCCCAATTTTGGACATGTAAATAATCCCCCTCCCCGAAGCCTTGTAATAACGTAGGATTTACAATTTCTGCACTTTAAATTCCTGTACATATATTAACTGTTTAGATGTATGCTAACTAGGATTGCATGGCAAGATTAACTCTTAACTTAAAATCAACAGTAGCTCACCATGACATGCAAAGATAATATAACTGAAAATTAACACACTTGCACATGCCACTCTTAAGGTACGCCTCACTTGGTTGCCTCGAACGTGGTCATTAAGTATAGGATGTTTTAGAGGTCGCTCTCTTGTCCAAAGATCATAAGTTGTCTCGAAACAGTTACCTCGGAAAAATGATCTAAGACATTAGAGTTACCGCTAAGGCGTCCTAACATTGCTTTAGTGACCACACGTCCCTTAAACCAAATTGACCTGAAAACTCCAACGACGGTGCTACCTACTCCTCAATAGTGGGATAACACTGTCTAAAGGACATTTTTACAGTTTAATTCCTTTTTGAGTAGGTAGAGGTTCTTAAGTACTTGCTCATTTTAAAAACAAAACAAAACTTTTCACACTTACACTTTTCGAACAAAGTTTTCAAAACACTTCATTACACTCTTGAGGACAGAAGCAAGAGTTAAATCGAAGTTTCAAACAAAAATTCTTTTCAAAACCCACAAACACAAAGAAAAGCAAACTTTTGAAAACATAGTGAGCAAGTACCTAAGAGCCCGTGGATAACCACAGATAGAAAGGGTGCTAACACCTTCCCTTTCTATAATCTACCTCCCGAACCCGAGAAACATCTCGAAAAGGAATTTTTCTGTGCTTTTGTCCTTTCCTTGTTGGATAAAATAAAAGACGATGGCGACTCTTGCTTACCGCGACATTTTGCAAAAACAAATGCAAACGCGAACCAACATTCCAAAACAGTCAGTTCTCATTCCCACCGATCATAACGTCCAATCGTATTACATGCATGCAGAGATGTCTTTCCCAAGGCTGGCACCTACATTGCAACCCATGCCACCTCTAATTCGCCAACAGAGGTGGCGACAACTTTCATTTTTGTACTCTATCGCCAAGTCCAATGGCGCCTCCCTACACGTCCAATCGTATTACATGCATGCAGAGATGCCTTTCCCAAGGCTGCCACCTAACCTGCACCTACACTGCAAGAGTGACACTTATCATGCATGCATGCACCCACCAACCACCTCACTTACTCTGTGATAAAATTTTGCCTATAAATACAGAGCCTCACATACTTCTATTGCATCCACAATCCTCTCACTCTCTGCTACAAACTCTTTCATAATCTCAGACAATTTCAATAATGACTCTTCTCACAATGGGTAATTCTCACAGAGGCACAAGGAACAACATTGCAACGTTTGTAAGTTTCTTGTATACTTATAATTTTTTTCATACTTCTATTAATGCTTTATTCATCTTATGGACTCTTACACTGTTTACATTCTTAACTTAGGATACTAAAAGATTCAGAATCCAGTCACGCAACTACCTTGCTCCCGACCCGTTGATCGTACCCTATCTCGAATACGCAGGTTTCAGAAATGTTATAAAGATCTCTAAATGCACGATTGATTCAAAGTTCATACTTGCAATGTTGGAAAGGTGGAGACCAGATACCCACACATTTCATCTACCAATAGGTGAATGTACCGTTACACTAGAGGACGTGTACATGTTATTGGGTCTCCCTGTCGATGATAAGGTGGTTAACGGGTCGGTTCAACAGCCCAATTCTCAGTGTGAAGAATTGTTGGGCAGGGATATGGTTGAAGGTGGTGGTGCGAGAGGTCAGAGTATACTACTTACTGAGCTCAAAAATCATTATGCGACTCTGGAATTGAACGAAAATTCCTCCGAGCTAGATAAGGTAATAAAAGCTAGAAATTATATAATGATACTATTTGGAACCTTTTTATTTCCCGAAAGTACGGGAAATAGTATAAATTTTATGTATTTAAATTTACTTATAAACTTTGAAAAAACTAGAAAGTATAGTAGGGGTTTTGCTGTTTTAGCCCATCTATACAGTTCCTTGTGTAAAAATGCAATCAAGGAAAAATGTATATTTTATGGCTGCGCTTTTTTACTTCAAGCCTGGGGTTGGTGGAGAATGGAGTCCCTAAACCCCGTCAACAACAACACATTCGTTTTCCCATATGCAACAAAGTAAGTCATTAACTTATATCATTTATTATTATTCATCTCCTCACCAAATATATGATAAAAATAAAATATTTTTCAATTCCTTTAGGTACTGCGTGAGGAGTATGGATTACGACAAGAATCTAAGATTCAATGCCGCTCTATATCGCAATCTATTGGATCACCTTGGCCTGGATGATATACGTCATACCTTTCAACTTTTTTACTTTTAAATTATTTATTTATTACGTTTTCATTACGCTGACTTAATTTTATCCGCTGTTTGTATGGAGACCATATTTGGGTTTGGATCATGAACCAAACTCTGAGGATGCAATAATTTGGAGCGCAAAGACTGCAATCATACAGTTCAATATTGTGGAGATGCACCACAACGACCGTGTCAAGATGCAGTTTGGAATGCATCAAGAGATACCTTGCGATCCAACTTGTTTGTCTCTGTGGCATCTCAAAAGAGTCGACGCCCAATGGGGTCTTACCAATTGAAAAGATTTTGCTCCAGAATGGTGTATGATGTGGCAGAGGCGTCACCTACATGTCTTGCAATTCCCGGTTTTCCTCAACCATGGTAATATGCGACACACAAATTAATATTTATCTTGGTACAGATCAGTTAGTACCCCAGAAATACACGTGTCTCATCCAAGGTATTTGGTTGACCCACGAACACAATGGGTAGAACCTTCATTTCCCCAACAACAAACCCAACACACATCAACCTCCCACCAACCTCCCCGACGAAACAAAATTACAAACACCCAACCACAATCACCACAATACGATTACACCCACATGCCCCACAACCAACCACAATCACCACCTCAATACAAATACCCTCATATGCCTCACACTCAACCATAATTTCAATCACAATACCAATACACCCGCATGCCCCACACACAATTCCAGTCTTCTACATATCCCAATATGGGCCCCTCAACATCTAACCTTAGCCCTGATCTGGGATTTTCCAAAGATTATGAACCAACCGACCCAACTTACCATCAACCACCACATCACCAAAGCACCCAACATTCCCAATACCAATCACCCCAAGATCCATTTCCTTTCTATCCCTCGTACTCAGACGATCAGTGCTATAGACCAACCATGGAACCCCATCCACCACAAACACGACCAAACTTTGAGGGTATGGATAACCGACTGTACCAAAGTGGATCTTCTAGATATGGAGATCTGACCGATTTCATGTATCTGGAACGCATTGACTTCGCTGGGCCATCGTCCCTGCCACAATAGGAAATACGACGAAACCCAACACGTGAAAGGCGAGGACGGGGATGCGGAACCGGGGGTCATTACCGGGTTCTGGGGGACCACTGATTAATTTGTATTTTTTTATGTAATCGTTTTGTGTAATCATATTGTGTAAATAAAAAGTCAATTTTTGTGATCCTATATCGTTTACGTAACGTACCGCATTTAAAATAAAAAAACGCGAAAATCGCCTCCCAATTGCACTAAGGCGTCATCTCACTTGGGTTATGGCAAGCCTTTCACACCTAGGCGTCAAGTGAGATGACGCCTCCCCTTTAAAATAAGGTGTAGGCGCCAATTGAGATGACTCCTCTCTTGTGAGATTTTCTGAAACATAGTTATTTGCGTAATTTTCTCTGAAACATGATTATTTGCGAAATTTTTTTAATACCTAATTATTACAAAAAAAAAAATTCTGAATCTGGAGTTAACCCTACAAAAAATCTACAATACAATTACGCCCGCAACATCATTTATTAACTTTACTCTAATAAATAATACCTTAAATACACATGCAAACTGATATAATTTCAAAATCAAACCTTTCACGTCTCATATAAACACTAGCGAAAGTCATCTTGCAGTGATAGAACAAATATCTTGATGATGTTGTTGGAGCGAACACAATTTTGATCTAACCCAGCCATACTTCTTTCAATTTGCTTACATTAATACAATTGGGGCGATGTATTCCAATCTAAACCTAGGCTTGCTTCACTACAATAATATAACCAAGTTGTATTTTTCTTTTTTTCCTATTTATAATTTCTTCCCTTTTTTAATTACAATTTTTTCTTTTTTTAATTTCAATTACAAATGATGTCATTTTTTAAAGAACCATTACATAATATCTATTATTTATATATATGTTTTTTAGTAACACTATTTAGATATATTTTAATTATTTCTAATTGAATTTTATATCTATATTTACAACTCTTAATAACCGTAATGACTATTTTTACCTTTTTAATATATTTGTTTCATTATAATTTTTAATAACATAACACTATCTCAACATATAATTACTTTTTTATAATCTTTTAATTAACAATTAAACTTTCATTTGTTGGTGCAAAGTAATGAAAAGGAGAAGAAGAATGAACAATGAATGATAACAAAGAGGACTACTATTGTATATCAAATAGAGGAATGAAAATGAGTTACAATATTGATAGCCTAGGTAGCATATTTATACTAAAATTAAAAATACCAAAAGGCTGTTCACAGTGATTTCTGGTAAACAACCGCTAGTCTTCCAAACTATCGAATAAACTTAATTACTGTTATTCAATTTCTCTGGTAACTTGCAGGATCGACTAGATTGATCCTATGGGACATAGTTGTTTGGCTAAATCTAATTGTAAAACTGGTATTCATATTTAGGACTTCTAATTAAAGTGTTTCAAAGACATCCAATCCACTTCGATTACTACACTAAATGATTCGAAGGATAATTTCTATATGATATAAGGAATGTTTATTAGAAAAGTAAAAAGACTTAAGATTGGGTAAATGGCAGGATTAAGTGAGTGAATGTAAAAGTTGCTGAATGTTTAAAGGATTCGAACATAAGAAAAGCGTTTAAATGCAGAAAGAAATAAATGACTCTGAATGTAAAAGCTTTAATGTAAAGGCATGAACGTAAAAATGTTTGAAGCACAAATGAAATGGAAATGGAAGACAAAACTGGAAAATATAAAGAGTTTTCATTGAATTGTAAATGTTGGTGTTATCATACGTACATCCTTCGAGCATTCGTTTCCCTATCCATGCGGTATTTTGAATGTTTACTGAATTTGTACCAAAGATATCACCCCTAAATCCTAACACTAAGACCTCTATTTATACTATTTCGACCATAACGGTCTTGCTATCAGAATCTGCCACGTTCGAAGCATGCAGAGCATTACTTCCCTCTAGCCTCCACGCGTCCTCGAACGCTCCAACACTTATGTATTTGAATTTCCAATATCCAGCTCACGTTTGAATTTCAAACGCCTTGGAACCTTCGTTTCAAATTCGTTTCAAAGGTTATTTTCGAAGACAACCTTCATCATTATTTCGAAAATTCTTTAGACTTACACTCCACAAATATCATTCGAAACCTTGAACTTTAATATTTCCATTCGAAAAAACAGTCTCTTCCATTCCAAACCATAAAACTTGCTTTATTCAAACAAAGCCCAATCATTTCATTTCGAATCACAATATCAAAATCTTCAGCCAACAAAATTCCCCTTTAAAATATGTATTTCGAACCCTTTGAGAAATACTTATTTTAAATAGATTCACAAGATTTTGATAGGTCTTTTGAAGAATCATGACATTTACTGTGCATGACTTTACCCACGTCAATCAAGACGCCTCTTTGAGTACCTAACCGTCTTGGACCAGTTACCACAGCATGGTGCGGTTTTAAAAATAATGATTACTATTAATCACACTCATTACCAACACTAGATCTTACGCCACCTCTCTCTGAATCCAACCAACGACTTCCACGTACCCCTAGTCTTATTTAGTGGGTGTTTACACTCAATCTTCCACACTCTCTATAAAACTCATCAGTTTAGTCTTTTCTTCTTTTTCTCCAAAATTCTGAAACCCCCCTCTTTTTTTCACTAAACCCTAAAACTTCCAGCAATCTCAACAATGTCTTCATCAACATCATCACAATTGAAGAAATCATCAAAGAGGAAGAACAAGAACAACAACACGGAAACTGTCATGGAGAGCAAGGTGGGTACTTATCAGAATCAATCCGTGCTTAATCCTCAAGCGATCTCCAAAGAGAAAGAAATGTTATATGCTTCTCAGATATTAATCCCTACCATTGTTGCTGGAAAAAGATTTGCCCTAATGGGTCCTTTAACCGTTTATGAAATTCTGAAAGATACTAGGAAAATCTTTCCCGTTTGCTATAAATTCAAACCCCTATTCAACAAGATAGATGCCCCTAAGGCAGGAACTGAAGACATAAGCGAATCATCTGATTCGAAAACAACTGAAACTCCAGTATCACCTCCAAAAGATCCTTTTATTTTAGATTACATCAAAAGCAATTTCAAACCATTTCGATCCTGCCCCACTTCAGATGTAGCATATCAAAACTGGCTCACTAAAGTAGAATCCAAAAAATCCCAGCAATGGGAAGAATTAGGAATTTATAATTTAATCAAACTGTCTAAACCAGGCTTTACTTACAGTCACCCATTGCTATTTGCCTCATTGTACTTCTGGGACAGCACTTATAACACTTTCCACCTTCCGGGCGGAATGATAACACCCACCTTCTTTGATATAGCTGCCATCACTGGTCTTTCACCAGTGGGGGAAACTTATATTCCTGATAACGAAGAACATTCTAGCATCATTGACTTTGATGTCAAACTAGCTAGCTTTTCAAAATTCATCAGCCATTATCATACTGAAGGGGATGATGTCTCAGACGTAGAACATATCGCTTTCCTTACCTTGTGGCTATCACGATATGTGTTCTGCAGCAGATCCTTGCAAGTGACGAGTAGGTTCATTCCCCTAGCCAGGGATTTCCATGAAAATAGGAAAGTCTGCCTGAGTGAATTGCTACTTGTCGATCTTTATGAGAGCTTAAGGTTAGCAGTTTCTGGTTTAAAATCCCATGCTCCAAAGAACATTCTTCTGGCTGGACCCTTTTGGTTGCTTCAACTATGGCTTAATGCCATGTTCGAATATTCTTTATCAACTACTGATACTATCATCGAACAAGATCCAGAAATAGTTGACAGGATCATCGAAGGCACAAGGCTTCGAAAGCTTACTCCAAATGATGACAAGGATGATTTCAAAGTCCATTTTTCTAAATACATCATGATCTTCTCAAAAAGACACAAGTTCGAAGAGTCCATGGCACCTTTTGCTCAAAGGACTTGTGGACCATCATGGTTCACAACGTCTCTCTCAGAAGCTGTCAAGAGCAGAGAGATGCAGGACATTTGGAAAGCGTTTCTTCTTCCTAGGCTAATTTCCTCAAGAATTACTCCAACAAAGAATCATATTTTCCTCCTGGCTTATCAACCCAATTTCGTTTCTCGACAATTTGGCCTGTGCCAATTAATTCCTGAACCTTTGTTCCAAACACAAAGTGCCATAACCTCAGGCAAAACGTTCAAAGCAAGAGAGGCCAAATTACAACAGGAGCAATATCAAGATTTTGCTCAGTTTGAGCTTTTACCTTTCGAGCCAACATACTTCACAGCAAAAGGATTTCTTGAATGGTGGACTAAATTCTACCAGACATATATGTTTGACACACTCACCATTCAACAAAAGCTAACTGGCGCGTTCAATGTGCAGGTACACTCCAAGAAAGGTATGTTCACTCATGTCAAAGAAATTAGGGCTTTTCAAAATTATTTCGAAACCACTTATGATCCCACACACTTGGGATCCACTGTACATCGAGCGGCCGAGACCTTGAAGGAAAAATTTAAAGAAAAAATTTATGAGTTCAAACTTCCTTCAGGGTTGTCACCTGAGGATAGGTATAGGTTGGCACTCGAAATGCATCCACCTAAATTTCCTAGGTTGCCTACCTCAGAACTGACTCTGGCTTGGTTTCCTCCATACCCTTGGTGGTTTACTTGCAAAGAAATGTTCAAATACCAATCTCAAAAGAAACTAAAGCCATCTGAGACTGTGACATGGGCTCATTACTGGCTTCATAATTTCCCAAGACATCTTCGCTATGACCTTCCTGCCATTTCGATTACATCTAATCAAGGCACAGGTGCAAATGCTTGGGAAAATTCCAATTGTATCCTAATTCTCTTATCCTTAACACTTTACCTTAATTGTTTCACTTTTCAGCCATTAGGATAAAAAACGTTACTTCGAAGCCCAAGGAAGGGAACACTTCTCAACAAGCTATTGAAGTTAGCGATGATGTAACTCCAACAATACCAACAACAGCAACAACTACTACAACAACAACACCGGCAGCAGCCGACATTTCAATTCCGAAGGTAATCAACTAACCCTGTTGTTTCGAATAAACTGAAGTTTATGATTTAGATCTAACTTATGTTTAAACCTTTTCAGACTAGCAAACTTCCACCAACTACTCCTAAGAAAAGGAAACAAGGCCCCACTGAAAAGAACCTCAAGACTGGTGAAAATTCTCCAACAGCTTCTAAGAAGAAGCAAAAGAAAGAAATCTCCAAAGGCCCTGAGCCTACTAACGTTCCTGGACTTGATTCCAAAGACGTTGCTCCCTCAACAACATCCAAAATTTCACCTTAGACCTCCAATGTAATATTGGAACATATTGACAGTAACATTTCTTCTGATAATCCACAGGTAATTCAAATTCAAATTCTTAACAAAAATAGTTATTCATACCTTGGTACATATTCTTAACTTTTCTTTGTTCATGCAGGATACTTCGAACACGAATCCTACTACTTCAACTCCTCCAACCGGGACCATTGCTCCAATCGCTTCCTCTCTGCATGGGGACTCCAGCAACTTCGTGCAAAACAAAGGGTCTTCCGACATGGTGGCCCTGACTGGGACTTCGGAGGCACACGATGATCAAGGCACCTCACCTCCTTTGAAGGAAGCAAACGAAGAATCACCCAACAAGTCTAAAGAAAATCCACCAGAAACTTCCCTTCTGAAATCTCCTCTTGGAACTCTTCAAGAGAGTCCAAAAATCACTCATGCTGAAAAGGACAAGACTGATTCTCCTCAAGAGAGTGAAGAAACTGCAGAAGGAAGATCTGGTGAAGACGAAACCCAAAGTGGTTCGGCTAATGAAATGAAGTCTGATGCTACTAGCAGCGAGACCAATACTGTCGATGTGGTGGATCTGTGCGACGAAGGAGAAAGTAAAGAGCAAGGCAAGGATGAAGATAATGGTGGTAAGACTAAAGAACATATGGAGTTCAAATGGACGTGACTCCTTTGAACATGGAACTTCCCCTAACTTCCCAGCCTCGACTGACTGAAAAGGAACTAGCTCTCCTAAAACACAATGACCCAATTGGGTACATGAAAACTAAATTGGCCCAAAAGGACATCCCTTTCACTAGGGTTAGCACTGGTTCAACTAACAACACATTATCCCCAGATTCTAGAGCTATACTTCTTAACAAAATCAGGAAAACAATCCTTGATGTAGACCTATTCGAAGTTCTTAAAAAGGATAGCACTGCTTGCTATACCATGAAGGAACTTCTCACTCAAGCTAACTTCGCAGCTTTCTCCTTGCCAGTCAGCACTATACTGTTCGACCTCCAAGTATTATTGGATGATGTGACTGGATGTCTCCTACAAGATGAATTAGCTGCTGCTAAAGTTCAGGAGAAACGAAATGCCATGGATGCTGCTTATGAGCGTGCTTTGAAACTTTCTAAAGAGGCTAAAGACCAAGCAACGCGTTTAAAACAGGCGAAGGCTGACTATGAAGTTCGAGCGCGGTCTATTCTCTTTTGGGAAGGACAAATTCAAGAGCTCCAGCAAAAGGTCAAAGAAGCTCAACAACAGCAATTGGCTTACGAAACTGACACCGTTAGTAACCAATTCGAAGAACTTCTTAGCAGGGGCCTTTCTGAAACAGAAGCAGCAGAGCGTATCAAAGGAGAAGTAACTACTCTGGAAGGAGCAAGACGTTATACCCAGCAAAGACTTGAGTCCTTTAGAAGCACCTTCACAAGATTGAGAAACAACGTTTATTTTTAAATCTTTGCTTATTTAAATTAATTTGAGTCTCGATTTTGTAATATTTAGACAACGCCATTTTGGCAACGTATGGCACCATTTTGGCATCTCATTATAATATTTCGACTATGTTGCTATTATTCGAATCTCCTGCAGGCGAGGTCTATATTTTTTCAAATATTTTCCGTTAACCTTTAAGATTCATTTGTCATCAGTTAATTCTTCGATTTCATACGCATTGTTTGAGAATCTCTTTAGTATTCGAAAGGGTCCTTCCTAATGAGGTGACCATTTACCTAATGTTTTATTCTTCTTGTCCATGGGCAATATGACTTTCCAGACTAAGTTATTAGTAGTTAATGTTTTACCTTTCACCCTTTTGTTGTATGCCTTGGCTACCCTTTCCTTTTGCCTCATTAGGATTTCCAATGCATGCAATCTAACTTCGTCTAACTCAACTAACTCATTCATCATCATCTCCCAATATAATGCAGATGGGATCTCATTTTGCCTTTGAATTCGAACTGATTGCAGATGAATTTCCACTGGTAAAATTGCATCATGGCCAAATGTTAGTTGGAAAGGCGTGGTGTTAGTAGCTTCTTTAGGAGATGTTCTACAAGCCCAGAGTATTTGGTCCAAAGTCTTATGCCAATTCTTTGGCTTCTTACCAACATGTTTTTTAATTAACCCAATTATCACTTTGTTTGCTTCTTCGACCTGACCATTTGCTTGAGCATAATATGGCGTTGATGTTAATAATTTTAAACCCATCTCCTGAGCAAATTCCTGCATCTTTCTACCAGTAAACACAGAACCTTGGTCTGTGGTTATACTCTCTGGTAATCCGAACCTATAAATTATTTGTTTCTGTATGAACCCAATAATAGCCTCTTGATCAGCAACTATTAATGGTATTGCTTCGATCCACTTGGTAAAATAATCAATTCTTACTAAGATATATTTCTGTCCTTTAGATGAAGCAGGATTGATCTCTCCTATTAAATCTAATGCCCATCCTCTAAAGGGCCATGGTTTAATGATCAAATGTAACTCACTTGCAGGAGCATGTTGAATTTCTGCATGTTTTTGGCATTCTTCACACCCTTTAGCGAAATCTATACAATCTTTGAGCATCCTGGGCCAATACATGCCATATCGGAATAACAACCATTTCATTTTATGGCCTGCTTGATGTGCCCCACATACCCCATTGTGGACCTCTGATAATGCCAAGTATGCCTCACCTTCTCCTAGGCACTTCAGTAATACGCCTTCATGGGTCTTCTTGAACAATTCATTTCCCACGAGGACGTATGATAACACTCTATATTTTATCTTCCTATCAACATTCAATGTTAGGTTTTTTAAATAATTCACAATTGGACTTCGCCAATCTGCATCTGACAAGGTGTCTATGGCTAATACTTCGAATTCCTGCTTGTCAGCACAACCTAACTTTATATTTTCTAAGTCTGATGGTATGAGTCTAGTAGCCATAACCCTTCCCTTAATTCAACCAAATCTTCAAATTCTTTGGTGGAAACTTTATACCCTGAAGCCAACTGTGCTAGGTCATTTGCCTCTTGATTTTCTATTCTTGGTATATGTTTAATATCCATGTATTCGAATTTTTTGAGTAGCCTATTAACTATGACGAAATACGTAATCAAATTGTCCTTTATGCATTTGTATTCCTTTGTTATTTGCTTGACCACTAGCTCTAAATCTCCTCTAATTTCGACTCTAGTTGCCCCCAATTCCAACAAAGCTTCAAGTCCAACGATAAGCGCTTCGTACTCAGCTTCGTTGTTCGAGCAACGAGGACCATCTAACTTATACTTGAATTTTGTTGGAATTCCTTCGGGAGAAATTATAAGAACTCCAACACCACTACCATCTTTATGGGTCGAACCATCAAAGTATAATTTCCAAGGTTGCATTTCAACGTAACCTATGACATTCTCTTCGATCAGTGAATGATCAACAATGAAATCAGAAATTACTTGACCTTTCACAGCTCTTAAAGGCATGAAAGTCAAAGAATACTCTGTTAAGGCCAAATCCCATTTACCAATTCTGCTATGCATTATTGGTTTCGAAAGCATGTGTTTGATAACATCGAAATGAGATGAAACATGAACATCAACAGGCTTTATATAATATTTAAGTTTCATACAAGAGAAATACAAACAGTGACATAGCTTTTCTATGTTGCTATATCTGGTTTCCGCATCATTTAACACCCTACTTAAATAGTATACGGCTCTTTCGATGCCATTGCTATCTTCTTGTGCTAACATACTACCTATGGTAACTTCAGAGGCGGATATGTACAATCTCACGGGTTTTCCCCATGAAGGTGGAGACAAGATAGGAGGCTGAGTGAGATATCTTTTTATATTGTCAAACGCCTCCTGATGTGCTTCGTTCCATTCGAAAGCTTGTCCTTGCTTCAAATGAAGTAACAGAGAGAAAGCCTGGGTTCTTCCACTTAAATTCGAAATGAACCTTCTTAAAAAGTTAATTTTACCTAGCAAAGATTGCAACTCCTTTTTTGATGTAGGTGCTTTCGTTTCTACAATGGCTTTAGTCTTGTTTTGGTTGATTTTGATGCCTTTCTTATGAACCACAAAACCAAGGAAATCTCCAGCCTGCACGAAAAATGCACACTTAAGGGGGTTCATTTTTAAGCCATGTTTTCTCATTCTTTCGAATGATTGGCTCAAATGATGCAAATGAGTTTCTGCAGATACTGATTTGATGACTATATCATCAATGTACACCTGCATAAAAGTCTCAATGAAATCATGAAAAATCGAATTCATTGCCCTTTGATAAGTTGCTCCAGCGTTTTTTAAACCAAAAGGCATTACTACCCAGTCGTAGGTGCCTAAGGCTCCTGGACAACGAAATGCTATCTTAGCAACATCTTCTTCAGCAATAAAGATCTGGTTATACCCAGAGTATCCATCTAACATACTTAAATATTCAAATCCTGCAGCAGAATCTACTAACATTTCTGCCACAGGCATGGAATACTCATCTTTGGGGGTAGCAGTATTTAAATCTCTACAATCTATGCAAATTCTCAGAGAGCCATTCTTCTTAATAACAGGTACTATATTTGCTAACCATTCGACATACCTTGTGGTCCTGATGAATTTGCAGCGCAACAACCTTTCTATTTCAGCTTTAATCTTCGTGAGAACTGCTGGTGTGAACCTTCTAGGGGTCTGCTTGATGGGCTTCTTGCCATCCTTGATTGGAAGTCTGTGCTCCACTAGCTCCGTCTTTAAACCAGGAATTTCATCATAGTCCCACGCGAAACAATCTTTGTTTTTCCTAAGAACTTCGATCACTTTCTGCTTGAGGCTTGAATTGAGTTTTGTGCTCACGTAAGTTATTCTTTTTGTGTTTTCATCTCCCAAGTTCACCTCTTTGAGTGGATCCTGCGCTAACATTTTAGCACCTGAGTCAATGGGGTCCTTCTCGAAGCCTAAAGGTTCTTTATCATAAATGGCATCTAGCCTTTGATCTATTTCAACTATTTCTTGTTCTTCAAAGGGTGAGCCTTTTGAGCCATCCCCACCTGTTTTGTTTACTTCTGCAGCCATACTATCTACTTCAGCTTCTAAGGCCGCCTTCCATTCGTTCTCAGCCATGTAGGCCGAAATCTTTTCGAAGAAGGAGGACTCAATCATGAGCAGGACTATCGAATTCCCAGCCTGCTGGCCGTCTTTGTGCAGCGCCTTCGACTTCTCCATCTCCCTTGATTATCCTTCGATCCCAATACATTCCATCATGGCGAAGGGTCATGTAATAATGCGCATTCCTGGTCTCATTGATCTCGTCGTTAGGGGTACAAGGAGCAATTTTGGCTAAGTGTTTGTCATAGTTTATCTTATCAACTAGGTTGACTGTTGTCATGAAATAGCTTTGGTCAGCTTCGATGTTTTCAATGATGCCATCCTCTCTCCATAATACTAACCTCTGATGCATCGACGAGGGGACTGCTCCAACGCCATGGATCCATTCTCTGCCCAACAGCAAATTTTAGTTAGCTTTAGCTTCGATTACCATGAACATAGTGGGTCTGCAGCTTGATCCCACTGTCAAATCCACTTGGATCACCCCCAATGTCTGGCCTACTTTACCTTCATAGTTTGATAGTACCATATTGTGTGGTTTTATGTCAACATCCTGTATCCCTAACTTCTTCAACATGAAATGAGGCATCAAGTTCACTGCAGCGCCTCCATCCACCAGGACTTTGTTTACGCCATGTGTACCAACTTTTGCTCGAATAAACAATGGCTTTAGGTGATTTTGCATGGCTGGTTCTGGGTGCTCAAAGAAGGCATTCTGCTCTTCGACAGCCCCATTATCCATCACATAATAGCATACTGGCCTATGTTTCGTCAGGTCTATTGCATCCTCCTCCTCGTGCTCTCCGACTTCAGTCTCTTGCCCAAATTCGCAAGGCAACACAGATACTACATTGCAGTTGATGTTGAGTGAAGATTCCCCTTCTGGTTCGAAATTGTCAGTCAGCATATCCTCATCCTCCTCTGGACCTGGCGTATATTCCTTCGATTCGTTTTGCTTTGTTTCAGAGAAAAGTTTCATGCTAACTGGAGGTTTGCCCCCAGGTTGATTGTTTGGCGCAAGTTTGTTGGTACTCGATTCCTCTTTGTCCTTGCTCGAAGCCACTCCTTTGTCTAACACAGCTTCTCTCTCAGCTTTTCTAACTCTTTTTTGCCTGCGCCATTGTGACCTTGACATAGGGTTCTTTCCCTTGTAGTTTTCCAACCTTACTTCTTCCCTTTTCGCCATATTGAAATGCCTTCTGTACGCCATGGCATGGCGTGCATTTCGTTCATTATTCCTCCACCTGTCTTTCCCTTTGTCAGCCCTAACTTGTAGCCACTTGTCCGTTGGTACCTCAGCAGGAACTTTGAATGTTACCCTTCGAGCGCCTCTAGGATAAGGGCTGTCAGGCCTCCATTGAGTGTAGTTGTTCTCGAAACGTTGGCCCATCTGACCAGTTTCTCTGTGGTTCCAACATGGGGCGAAAGGGACTGTTTCGAAGGTTTCAGCCACTTTCTGATCATATAATGCAGAACATCTTGGACACACTAGGCATTTGGTTGCCCCCTTGTGACAACGAACTAAGAACCCCAAAATACTTTCTCCAGCCTTAGGGTAGCATCTGAACAGCTGGTTATCCTGGCGCCAATTGGCGCCAGTTCGTGCCCTTTGTCTTTTTTCAAAGTCTGCAGCAATTCTATGATTACAAATGATGCTGCATCTGGGACATAACATCATTACAGCATTCTCTTTATGGCATAGCATAAGGTAGTCTTTGAGATTGGCATCCCTAACATAACTGTCTTCCATCTTGTATTTTTCTTTCTCTAAGTACCTTTCCATTTCCTTCATTTCGGAACAAGGTTGCTCCATATTTACCATGTTAACATCCACATCTTCTCGTTTGATATCAGTATCTCCCCATCCTGTAGGTTTGATGTCTTCAATTGGGGTCTTTGAGCTTTCTGGGGCGGAATACTTCACCATGTAATCGAACTTTCCGCTGGGCTCCCCCAAGGTATCCCATATTCCTTTCTGAGGAAGAGCTGGCAGTGTGATCTGTACTTTCTCCAACTTTCGCCTCAGGCTTTCAGTAGCCCGTGTCGAATTTTGTTTTTGGTTCTCCTGGCCTTCAGTAGCCTGGATCTCTTTCGCAGTAACCAAAGGAACTGCTTCGATCAAAGCTTCTTGTTCCTTATGGAAGTCCTCAGTAACTTCCTTTTCGACTTCAACTAACACGTAGTTTTCATCTTCAGTGTTTTCCTCTTCTAATGGAGTGTCACCTTTATTTGTTCCAACCATATTTATCTCTCCAATGTATGCAGGTTCAGAGTAATTGGTGTCAACAACATCTAAAGGGTCGTCATCCACTTTCATCTTTGGCTTGTCAGCGAACCTTAATCTACCATCCTTGATTTCATTTTGAATCAGATCCCTGAAAAGAAAATATTGTGAGGTTTTGTGGCCTAAGAAACTGTGATGCTTACAAAACCCTGTTTTCTTTCTTTGATCTAAAGGTGGTAATTTGAAATTCGATGGCACTATTAGTTGGCCATCTTTGACAAGCAAATCAAAAATTTCATCACATTTCATTACGTCGAAGGTATACACCTTCTTTGGGAACTTGTCACTTTTCTCATTTTCAATAATTTCTTTCCCTTTTGTGGGAACTAGTAATTTACAAGAGTAAGGTGGGGCCTGTTTCAATTCAGCGAGATCAATTTCAACCTCTTCGAATTCAGGGTAATCTTCTGCTTCCTCAATTTCTTTCCCAATTTGTTCACAGTGATTTCTGGTAAACAATCGCTAGTCTTCCAAACTATCGAATAAACTTAATTACTGTTATTCAATTTCTCTGGTAACTTGCAGGATCGACTAGATTGATCCTATGGGACATAGTTGTTTGGATAAATCTAATTGTAAAACTGGTATTCATATTTAGGACTTCTAATTAAAGTGTTTCAAAGACATCCAATCCACTTCGATTACTACACTAAATGATTCGAAGGATAATTTCTATATGATATAAGGAATATTCATTAGAAAAGTAAAAAGACTTAAGATTGGGTAAATGGCAGGATTAAGTGACTGAATGTAAAAGTTGCTGAATGTTTAAAGGATTCGAACATAAGAAAAACGTTTAAATGCAGAAAGAAATAAATGACTCTGAATGTAAAAGCTTTAATGTAAAGGCATGAACGTAAAAATGTTTGAAGCACAAATGAAATGGAAATGGAAGACAAAACTGGAAAATATAAAGAGTTTTCATTGAATTGTAAATGTTGGTGTTATCATACGTACATCCTTCGAGCATTCGTTTCCCCATCCATGCGGTATTTTGAATGTTTACTGAATTTGTACCAAAGATATCACCCATAAATCCTAACACTAAGACCTCTATTTATACTATTTCGACCATAACGGTCTTGCTATCAGAATCTGCCACGTTCGAAGCATGCAGAGCATTACTTCCCTCTAGCCTCCACGCGTCCTCGAACGCTCCAACGCTTATGTATTTGAATTTCCAATATCCAGCTCACGTTTGAATTTCAAACGCCTTGGAACCTTCGTTTTGAATTCGTTTCAAAGGTTATTTTCGAAGACAACCTTCATCATTATTTCGAAAATTCTTTAGACTTACACTCCACAACTATCATTCGAAACCTTGAACTTTAATATTTCCATTCGAAAAAACAGTCTCTTCCATTCCAAACCATAAAACTTGCTTTATTCAAACAAAGCCCAATCATTTCATTTCGAATCACAATATCAAAATCTTCAGCCAACAAAGGCCCTAATAAAGAATAAGCATCGGGAATTGTAGACATTAACTAAATTACATTTTCAATACCATCCCTTAATTTAGATATTCTATCAGAAACTAACAACACCAATTTCATCTCTCAAATGAAGAAATTGATCTATTTTAACTGCCTTTGTCAGAAAATCTGCAAGTTATTTCTGAGTGCTACAATGCAGAACTTCTAACACTCCTTTTTGTACTTGACTTTTGAGAAAGTTATACTTCGCCTCAATGTGCTTGATTCTTCCATGTAGCACTGGATTCTTGGCAAGATCAATTGTAGACTTATTATCAATCATTAGCTTCAGAGGTTCCTCAACTTCAACCTTCAGATCATGCAGGAGATTCAGAAGCCAAACTGCTTGACAAGCAGCTACAGTACCTGCGATATACTCAGCTTCACATGTTGATAGAGCCACGACAGGCTGTTTCTTGGAACTCCAGGAAATGGGACCTCCCAGAAATTTAAACAAGTATTCAGAAGTACTTCTCATGTCCACTCTGTCTCCGCACCAGTCAGAATCAGAATAACTTACTAATTCTGATTCTGTCTTTCTTTCAGAAAGAAACAACACTTCATATCTCAGAGTTTCCTTAATGTATCTCTGAATTCTGACAGCAGCTTAGAAATGAGACCACTCTGGATTACTCATGAATCTACTAACCAATCCAACTGCATAACAAATGTCAGGTCTAGTCATCAGAACTTCTTTGAACTTCTTTATACCTTCTGGGCAGCTACCTGTTAGCAAAATGTCATCAACAGAGAGACACACCAGAATCATATTGTTATCAGAGTGTTGTACATAAACTCAATATTCCATCTCACACTTCTGAAACCTCTGCTTCTTGAAAAACGAATAAATTTTCATATTCTAAGCCTTGTTTCTCTCTATAGCATCAAGTTCTTCTTTCATGGCTTGTAACGAAACTTGGTGCTTGAGAGCCTCTTTCGTACTCACGGGTTCAGAGTCTACTAACATTGCACACTGAATAACTTCTCCTTCAGAGTTTACTTCAGTGTCTAGCAACATGTCAAACTCTGCAAATCTTCTTGGGATGCTTCTGACTCTTTGTTGCCTCTGAACTGGATCTTTAGAACTTTGAACACCAGAACTTTCCCCTTCAGAAGATCTTTCTTCAGAGTTTTGACTTTCCCCAGAATCTTGACTGTCTTCAGAGTCTTGAAAATTCCCAGGGTCTGAATCATCATCAGAGTCAGAGTCACTACCTTCAAAAATACCATCTTCAAAAGTTGGATCACCTCTGCCTTTAGAAGTTCCACTTTCAGAATCATTATCATTGTCAAAGGCTGAATTTCCTTCAGAAGATCCTCCTTCAGAAGGTACATCCTTAGAGTCACGATTTCCACCAGAAACTTGATCATCTTTAGAAGCTTGTCCTCCAGAACCTACATCTTTAGAGTTTTCCCTTCTAGAAGCATGATCACCACCAAATTCTGGATCATCATCAAAATCTGGATCAGAATCAGATTCACCATCTGACTCACCTTCAGAGTTTCCAGAGTCATCATCTTCTGACTCTTCTTCAGAAGCAAAATCTTCTTCAGACTCAGAATCACCTTCAGATTCTGACTTGTCTTTAGCTTCAGAGTCATCTTCTAACTCTAACTAGTCTTCAAAAACCTCAGATTCTGACTCATCTTCAAAATCTTCAGCGTCATATTCTGATTCTGACTCAGAGTCATATTCTGATTCTCACTCATACCAAATCACTCCTTCAGAATCAGAATATTCAGAGTCATATTCTTCTTCCCCTTCAGAATCAGAAAATGACAATTTCACTGGTTCCTCATCAAATTCTGATGCAAAGGGTAATCTTGGTTGCTTCCCTTCCATGCACACCTTGCATGACTTTTCAGGCTTCTTGATTGTAGGAATTCCATATACCATATTTTTTTATTTCAGATGCCCTAAACTTCTGAAATTCAGATGACCAAATCTTCTGTGCCACAACTCGCTCTCCTTGACAACACTTGTTGCACTAAGACATTCAGAGTCTGCAGTTCTAGCATTCACCTTGAATGTTCTATTCCTTCCCTGTTCTAACTCCATAATCAACTTCTTATTACAGTCATACAGCTTCAGAAGATTTTCCTTCATGGTAACTGAAAAACCTTTCTCAACCAGTTGTCCCACACTTATCAGATTGCTTTTCATGCCAGGTACATACCAAACATTCTGGATCACAACTGCTTTCCCATTGTTTAGAATGATTCTGACATTTCCCATACCTTATGCATTGAGGTATTTGTCATCAGCACATCTGATCTTTGTGCTCTTCCCAGAGTCAAAGTCAACCAACCACTTCTTGTTTCCAGTAAGATGGTTTGAACACCTTGTGTCCATATACCACCATTCTGATGAATTAAGATCATCAGGTTCAGAAGCCAACAATAGCATAGGTTCATCATCAGGGTCTTCTCTTGCTATATTTGCTTCTTCTGACTTCCTTTCTTTGTTGGACCAACAATATCTGGCATAAGGGCCAAAGTTCTTACAACAGTAACACTGAATATTCTTTTTGTCAGACTTCTCCTTTCCTTTATGATATTTCTT
Source organism: Vicia faba (assembly GCA_948472305.1). Lineage (NCBI taxonomy): Eukaryota > Viridiplantae > Streptophyta > Magnoliopsida > Fabales > Fabaceae > Vicia > Vicia faba. The sequence goes on along the minus strand of OX451737.1, from coordinate 1,380,368,991 downwards.
ATCATCAGAAGTTGAGGCTTCTGACTTCTGGAATCTATCACCACGTCTATTCTGCTTCTGGTCTTTCTTGACAAAAGAAGCCTTCACAGTTTGCTCGGCTTCTATCTCAGAAGTTCTCTCAAACAGACGTAACTCCTGTGCTTCTAAGCTGCTTTGCAATTCTTCTATTCTCATGGTTTCCAGATTTTTAGAATGTTCAATAGAAACAACAATGTAATCAAACTGAGGAGTAAACGACCTCATAATCTTCTCTATGATTACCTGTTCAGACAAAGTTTCTCCACACGCCTTCATCTTGTTAGTGATCAGAATCACTCTGGAGATATATTCATAAACTTTCTCACTGCTCTTCATATTCAACTTCTCATATTGCTTTCGTTGGGATTGAAGCTTCACCTTCTTTACTGATGCGTCACCACTGTAACATCTCCCCAGTAAATCCCATGCCCCTTTAGACGTTGTTGAATCAGGAATCTTCTCGAAAACACTTTCATCCACACACTGGTTGATATAGAACAGAGCTTTCTGGTTCCTCTTCCTCATCATCCTCTCAGCAGTTCTCTGTTCTTCAGTTGCATTTGCTGTAGCTGGTACATAACCATCTGTAACCAGATCCAGAACATCTTGTGCACCAAACAACACACGCATTTGTATCATCCATCTGTTCCAGTTTTGGCCATTAAAAACTGGAAGTTTGGTGTTCAAACTACCGTCTCCACTCATTTTAAACCTCGCACGGATTTTTCAGATCTTCAAACACACTGTTTCCCAACCCACAGAATCAAATTCTGTTCAAATTTTGTTCAAGATTTCAACAGAAAATCAATGAACCAAAATCAAACACATAGCTCACAAACACTTGTGTTTCCCAGGAAAGAACAGAACCAAGTGCTCTAGATACTAATTTGTTGGTGCAATGTAATGAAAGGGAGAAGAAGAATGAACAATGAACGATAACAAAGAGGACTACTTTTGTATATCAAATATATGAATGAATGAGTTACAATATTGATAGCCTAGGTAGCATATTTATACTAAAATTAAAAATGCCAAAATGCCCTAATAAAGAATAAGCATTGAGAATTGTAGACATTAACTAAATTACATTTCCAATACCATTTATACATACATTTTTTTCTCATTTTGTTTTTTTAAATAATATTTATATTATTTAATCAAAATGTCGTTTAGCTTTTTCTTTCTTATCGAAATTATAATACTAAATCAATTAGACGAGTACCCGTGCAGCAGCACAAATCTATTACTAGTTTTACTTCTAAAGTCTTTGTTTCGTATTTGCTAGGACATGAGTTGCTTGCTAGCGAATTTCCTTAAATGATATCTCTGATCTAGAAGATAATTAATTACAATCCAAAATTGTATATCTTTTTCTCATTTGTTTTTTTTTTATTTCCCATTATTTAAATATATTTTATACCTAATAAAAATAATAAAAATGACATAGAAAATTTATTTTCTAATTTTAAAATTTAGTTATTACATATTTACAATAACATGGAGAAAATATGTTGTTTTTTGTCAATTTTATTTAACAAGTATTAGTGTTAGAATATGAGTTTAAAGATAGTGCATTGTCAGTGTAAAATAATTTTACACAAATAATTTATCAAAATTCTTACATTTGTCATGTCATTTCAATATTTTAAAATAATATTAAAATTTATTGTAATGCATGTCTCTCATTAATTAAATATTTAAAAATATTTTACATTGTCAATACATTTTTTTCTCTTAAAATATATAGCAAATCATGTAATTTTAATACTTATCAAAGACAAATATTTAGGTTCTGTTGGAGGGAGACAAAGGATTTTGAAAAAACATTTTTTTAAAAAGAAATGTAATTGATGTTTGATAATCACCAAACATGGCATAATGGTGGAATGATGACAACAAGTTCAACCAAAATTTAAAATTTAGTATGAACACAAGTTTTGTAACTTGAAGCAATACCTTGTTTTCTTAAGCAATATGATATTTTTTTCTCTACCTTTTATTTTAACCCTAATTTAGTTGTAGTCTAATTTATTTCCATCCAATACCAAGAGTGGAGGCATAAACGTTCTTATTTCATACAAAACAACATCCTACAATGATTGAACTATGAGAGGAAGTCCATGAGTAGGTCTAAGGGTCAACATGATAGTAGGAAAATGGTGATAACTAGGGGAGAGTTTAAACTTAAACTTAGAGAGAAGTAAAGTTAACACTATCTTATACTCCATGAAAGTCAAGTTCCTACCAACACATGCTCTCCCTCCAAAACCAAAAGGCAAGTATCCCATTTTGTGGTTGCATTCTCCATTTGCATCATTCATAAATCTCTCTGGTTTGAACTTATTGGCATCATTCCCCCATAATGTAACATCATGGTGCATTGCTACAACATCAATCCAAATGTTGGTTCCTTTAGGAACCTTTACATTATCTATATGAATGTCCTCCATTGTTTGCCTTTGCACATTTGGAGAAGGTGGGTAGAGTCTAAGTGCTTCATTCATCACCCATTTCATCTGCATGTATAAAAAAATTATTAGCATCGACATTTTTAAGAAAAAATGTATTTGTGTTAGTGTCAGATATAATGTCATCTGACACTGTGATTACATTTAATTTATTTATTATTTTAAATTATTATCGTTATCAACATGTCAATATCGATGTTGTATTAGATGTCAATGTCTGTGTTTGTGCTTTATATATGTTTATGCTTTATAGAAAAATATTTATCGAACCATAGGAGACACTTTTTTTAATATTTAAATATTTTTAAACCATAAAGTTTTGAATTGGAATTACCTTCTTTAAATCAGCAAGCAAGTTGATATCAAGTTTTTCAATATTACCAACAACTTGTTTAATTTCATCTCTCAATTGGTCTTGCCAATCTTGATGCAAAGCTAGAAGTAACAAAGTCCATGTGATTGAAAGTGATGTTGTCTCATATCCACCAAAGAAAAGTGTCTTGCACTCATCAATCAACTCTTTTTTTGTTAATGCCCTGTTCATTTGTCCATCAATCTCATTATTTTCCTTCAACAAATGACCCAAGAAATCTTGTTCGTGTTGTTTCTTAACATTTGAATTCATCCTACTTTCTATTATGGATAACAAGAGCTTGTCAACTTGTTCACCAATTTTCTTAGCTTCTAAAGTTTTCTCAAAATTAAAGAATTTTCCAAAGGGGACCCCCACATATCTATCCGTCTTAAAAAGGGTCATTTGCAAAGTTCTTAGTTGATCAAAAACTAATTTGCCATTTTCATTGTTCATTCCAAAGCTTGCTCTTGCTATGATTTCTCCCGCCGTTGCTACAATCTCTCTTTCAAGGTCGAGTTCAAGGTGGCCGGAGTTAATTTGGAAATCCCATCTTTTAATCATCTTCTTTGTCGAATCAATCATCATGTTTGTCATTGTCTAGAGAGAACAAAAAATGCTGAAATAGTTAGTATCCATTTATCACAAAGTATAAAAAATATATTTATGTATTGAATAATTTATAAACCATTTCCGAGAAAATATATAAATATATATGATTTATACGATTTCAAATATATCTGGCATATCATTTACAAAATGAATAAACATGCAAGTGTTTAATGAATTTTTAATTATTATTTGCTAACATACTCTGTCTAAAAAATGAATAAATATATTTTTACAAACGTATATAGAAAATTCTAACGTATACCTATTTATTATTTAAAAGTAGTGTTTTAGTAAGATGTATTTTAAAGTGTATTTAATTATTTTTAATTAAATTTTATTAAAAGACTCCTTAAAATAACAATATATATATATATATATATATATATATATATATATATATATATATATATATATATATATATATATATATATATATATATATATATATATATATATATATATATATATATATATATATATATATATATATATATATATATATATATATATATATATATATATATATATATATATATATATATATATATATATATATATATATATATATATATATATATATATATATATATATATATATATATATATATATATATATATAAATTATTTAAAAATTTTAGTATGATTTGACTGAATACATAATTGTCATTGATTAATGGTGTAAAATTATTTATTCAATATATTATTGAAATATATCAAAATTAATATCATGATATAATAAATATTTTAAAGCTTAATTTTTTTTGTCTCGTACGTGTATTTCATAGATTATTTTGGTCTTTTTAACTTAAAAGATATTCATATTAATCAAACTTAAAAGATAGTCATGTTAATCAATTAATTTTTCAAAATATATCATATTATTCCTTGTTCCATTAATATGACAAAATATTAAAATGGTTTATTTTGAAGATTTGAAATTTGAGAGTGAAAAGAGTGAGAGAGATAATTATACCTTAAGATTAATTGGAGTAAATGTTGGAGATATAACATGTCGATGATGTACCCATATGGCGCCTTCAGCCATTACTAAACCATTTCCAAATATTGCTTTTCTGTCTTTTCTAAAGACACTTGGTTTCCCCCATTTCTTGGCCATAACTTTTCCAGACATTTTCTTCAAGAATTCAGGATCTGCAACGTATAAAAATGGTTCTACCCCCAACCAATATATGAAAACTTTCCCTACAAATTAACAAACAAAAATGTATTATTCAAAATAGATATCAACCAATGGCTTTAGCCAGTCCATATATACATAACTAAAGTTTAAATCAGACCCTGTTAGTGAACGGTGGAATTGATCTCAAGTGAAAAAGAAAAGGAAGAATTTCTTTTCATTTCTTTAATGTTTCCAAATGGAAAACTTGGTATTGGCCCATCAAATCCACATTTCTTAAGGTTTTGAAGTTTATGGTTTGGCAAAATCCACCAAAAATATGTTAGTGTTGCGAGCAAACAAAGACATATAGCAAGTAATATTGAAGTGAGTACAAAGAGAATTTGTGATAATGCAACAAAAACCATCTTGTTGTTTGTCTCTCTATCTCTTTATTCTCTCTACAAACTCCTCGTTCAATTGCTTATGCTATATAGTTGTTGTTGATAATGGTAATGGGGAAGCAAAATGCAAATTTGGGTCACTAGTAAGAAGTTATTATGACACGTTCTTTTAAAGGAATGTTATTATGGCACTAAGAATTTTGCTTGGACCACGGTTCAAACGATGCTAAGAATTTTGCTTGGACCACGGTTCAAACGATGCTAAGAATTTTGCTTGGACCACGGTTTAAACGATGCTAAGAATTTTGCTTGGACCACGGTTCAAACGATGCTAGTGCAATAGTTTGCAAACGTGATTTTTTCTCCCTAAAATATCTACTAGCAAAACTACAATATGAGAAGGAAAAATTAATAAATGTATCAACATGATTAGAGGCAGTGAGGAATAATTATTATACTAAAAATATTTAACTAAACGAAACTCATTTTCAAATGTGTGTACAAATTTTGGTTATAAAAATGATCCGAGGAGAGGAGGTACATAGTATAAAATTTAGTGGGAGAGGTAATTATCTTTTTTTTACAAGACTCGTGAGGTATTTAACAAAATAAAAATAAAGAGACCTGGTTAATATCATATAAGTTAATTGAAATTATTTTCACTTTTAAAAAAGGAAATTTTATTCACTAAACTACTTAACCAAAAAATAATCAAAATTATTGATTTTATTGTAATTTAAGTTATTTATCATGTAAATACATTGTTCTTTTGACACCCTTAGTGTGTATATATATCAATTATTCAATAAATCTAAAAAAATAAAATTACTTATGAAACGAGATAGTAGAAATTAAAATCACAAAAATAAAGTGTCTGCAGTTCTTTAAAATTAATTTTACTTAAGTTATTAAGTCCACATCATACATAGTTAAATAATATAATGCTGCAAATTAAAGTTTTCTTTTGTATTGTTAAGATACATTGAAAAAGAATATATCTTACCCTAGGGGTACCACTAACGCAATAGCCATATTGATTGTGTCCAAGAAATTAGTGAAACATTGTCAATATCATCTTAATGTTGGGTTACACAATTCGTCAAATTCGAAATTTTCCATTAGACATTTGCTATATTTTTATTACTTATGTGAAATTCAACAACCTATGTGTGTGGTGTAGAGTATGTAAGTTGAAAATATCAAGGACGTACAAAACCATGGCATATATATATATATATTTTTTTTTTTACTTTAGATTGGAGAAAGTGAAGATTTTTTTAATAGAAAACAGGGCTATTGGTGTAGTTTATGCAGGTAGCTTGTTATTTTTTTATAATCTTAATTATAAATAATTTATAAATTATGTTGATTAATAAGATCAACTAAATAGCAAAAAATGTGTATATTAATAGTAAAGAATAATAACTACAATCAATAAAGCGGAACAAACCACCTATATATCTAATCCAATGCAATTGATTTTTTTTTATAAGTAACCAACTGGATTAAAGAGTATCACAAATACTCAATCTTTAATATAAAAGAAAAGATCCGAAAAACAGGAAAAATTTAAGTTCAAATTCAATTAGAGTATGTTAGCATATTTAATGTATAACTTAGGTGTATATAAATAATATTAGTGATATTGTGTAAAGTTCTATATTTGGTGTATGAGTATAGTGTAGCTTGATGTAATAGCTAGGCATGTGCTCATTGGTTGTTGTAATACTAAGTAGTGTAACTAAGTCAGTTGCAGTTAGTTAGCTAGTAACTAATTACAGTTTACTCTCAAATTATATAGTTAAGTGTAATCTTTTTTTACCAATCAATGAAACTCTATCATTTTCATTCTTAGAACCTCTCGTTATGCATCTTCATAAAGTGAAGAAAGAAGAAGTTGTAGCTCTGTTAACATGGTATCATTCACGTGTTTGATCACTTACGCTTCCCTCACGATAGATCTCTGATTTCAACTCACCTTCTTTGTTCACTTTCTTCATTTCCCTTTATTCACTGTGCACAGTCTCTTTTCGTCTAAACTCAAGGTCTATCAATGGAGTTTGATGAAAATCAAGAATCATTCGTCAAAGATCCTCCTCGGTCTCAAGATATCTTAACTGGCTTTGGAGCTGGTAAATCCACCAGTTCTTTCGGACCCAAGTTATCGATAAAGCTGCAAGAAAACATCTATCTTCTCTGGAATCAGCAAATTGAAGGTGTGATTCTTGCGCAGAAGATGCTTAAGCTTGTGACAAATCCATAAATTCCACAAAAGTTCAAGTTCGTTCAAGATCGCATTGTTGGTACAATCTCAAAAGAGTATGAAACCTTGATTGTGCAGGATTAAGATGTTTTCATCTGGCTACTGTCAATGATTTCTGAAGTTGTTCTTGAAGGGGTAAGAAAACACTTAGAAGGGGGGTTGAATAAGTGACTCTTTTTCTTTTCAAAACAAAGCTCAACAATAATGGAAGGACAAGATTATTTTTATCCTGGTTCGTTTGAACTCAAACTACTCCAGTCCACCCGCCAAAGTGATTTCTCCTTTCTCAATAAGGACTTAATCCATTATAATCAACTGATTACAAACACACAACAACTGTTGTGACTAACAATGCACAAGTAATCTTACAAGTGACTAACACCACTAAGACTTAAGACTAGTCCTAGTCTGCTTGAGAAATCTGACCAAACTTTGTCTCTCAAGGAACAACTACAAGAGTTTAATCTTTACAGATAGTGAAATAATGTTTGCTTCTAATCAAGCTATATCACAACTGTGATTTTTCACTTAGAATAAATTGCACAAATTGTATGAACAAAGAGTATGTGAGCCCAGAATCTTTCACGTAGTTTCTTGCTTCTATTTTGAAAATTGATTGGTTAACTTGTTAGTTGGCTTGCAATAAATGTCCTTCTATTTATATAGGAACAATAAGACCGTTGTTGCCTTCAGAAAAGTTGGAGAGCATTAAATGCTTGCGTGTTTCCTTGCAATATTCCATTTTCCAAGAAACTAGTGTAGACACTTGAGTGCTTTCAGCCGTCTTTGCATTAATGAGCAAATGACAGAATGTAAGAACATGTTTCCTACGCTTGACAAGACAAGTTGGTTTTAACGTTCTTTCAGAATTTGCTCCAATGTCTTCAAATCAGAACATGCTTAACTCATCTTCTAGGCAGTGCTTTGCTTGCTAAGAACTTGATCAGCGCTTGCTTTCAAGTAATCTTCTGAGCAAGGAACCTGCTAAATGTTAGAAGATATATTTAAAATAAAATGTCTTATCAGAGTCAACAGATGCTCTTAAAACAAAAAAAAAGGTTCTTTCATCAAAGAACTTCTTCATAATTTTTGCTTAGCACTTTAGAATGCTTATGTCAGAACATTATCTGAAAATATTCAAACACATTCATCAGAGTATAAATTATCTTAAAATATAATTTATTATTATCATCAAAACTCTGAGATAGGTCAGAACTAATCTTGTTCTTACAATCTCCCCCTTTTTGATGATGACAAAAATTATTCAGATATTGAAATAAAATATGATAAGAGATAAGAATCTCCCCCTGAAATGAATATTTTTATGTATAAAACTTCCTGAGATTATTTATCAGAGCAATAAAAAAATCTTCTTGGATTTCTTCAGAATTTCTTTAAGAAGATAATGTTCAGCTGGAATATTCTTTCAGAGTTAAAGTGATACCTGCAAAAAAAAAATTCTTTTGCACAGAAGGGAATCTTGCATTTTGTTAAAATGTCTGAGACTTAGTCCCATAACTGTTAAACAGTGATTAGTTCAAGAATGCACATTTTCTCCCCCTTTTTGGCATAATCAAAAAGTGTAAAAATAAATAAAAGTTTTGAGGAATTTAAAAGATTTCATAAAAAGATAAAAGAAATATCCAGAAGTACAAAAAAAACACACCCAAACAAAAGACAAGAGACAAAATGAAACTAGGATTTCTTAGTAACAAGAGCCATCAGAAGATTCTTAATCTCAGAGGCAGATTCTTCTTGTTTCACCATCCAATTCTTGATTTCTTGATTTGTTTGGTCTTGCTTATCCAAGCGTTCATTTATGACTTCATTCTCCCTCTTGAGCTCTTTCAGAGTGTCCATGATAAGTGAGGTAGGAGCAGAGGATGACGAAGCTTCAGTAGAAACAGGCTTAGAAGCAGCAACCGTTGAGTCAGAATTCACGAAGGTGGAAAGCAGAGTGCCGAGATCCATTGCAAGAGTTGGCACTGGTTCAGGTTCAGCCTTAACAAAAGGTTGATTTAATAGAACAATAGCCAGAGGGTTTGAATCTTCAGAGGATTCTTCAGATTCATCTTCTGATATGTCCATCGTATCAGCTGGTGTATCAGCAATCATTAACGAAGACTTCTTATTCCAAATGTCAGCAGCTTCTATCTTGAAAGCATGCAGAAGTTTGGAAAAGTTGTCCAACACCTGAAAGTGGCATAAGTTCTGTAACTTCAGTGACTCAGCATCCAAAGTTCTTCTGAAGGTTTCCCATAGAAGATCCGTTGCAGCTGTGTTCACGCTTCTGGAGCAATCTTCTTCCAGTAGATTTAACCATGCTTGAACATCTGTTATAAAATTCTGAAACAAAGTATTCACATCTGGCTGAACAGGTTTTGGGACAACCTTCTTGAAAGTTTTATTTTTCAAGAATTATAGAGATTCAAAATCCACTACAGTTCTTAAAAAGCTAGTAGGTTCAGGATTTTTGGTAGGTTCAGAAGTGGCTGAATGATCAGGTTGGTCAACAAAGATAGGTGGTGCTGATAGATCATGAGGTTCGGATGATTCAACAGTTTCAGGTTGTTCAAAATGTTGTTGTTCTGGAATATGAGGGGGTGAGAGTGTAGGTGAGTTTGGTGTTGTGTGTTATGGTGAAGTAGGTGGAGTGACATCAGGAGAAATTATTATTGTATTATTAGGAGTGGGAATCGGGTTCTGAGGTTGTGGTCGATTCATAGCAAAAATGTTTTCAGATGGTAAGTTGAAAGGAGGCTTTATAGTGGCCAAAGGTTCATTTATCCCTGGAATTCTCCAAGAGCCAACATCATACCATCCAGTGGGTCTGGGTGATAGAGGTCTGGGAGGAGGTCTTGAAAAACGTTCAGCAGGAATGGATTGAAAAACAGATGGTTCAGGGGGTTCTGAGTGAGAGGGTTCTGATTGAAGGAAAATGGCGATCATAAACGCAGCGGAATTTAAAATTTTCCTTTAGCGATCCTTACGAATGAACATGGTCAGTGATAGAAATATTTACCTCTTGTGGCGATTCAGACCTTTGATGTTGTGATCACGAGCGTTGATGAAGAACAACGCCTCTACTCAGTCCACACGAACATATCGCTTCCGGTCACAGTGCTAGCTAATCACGAACGGAAACCTTGAGTGAGAGAGAGAATCAAAAACGAAATTGCATCAAGTGAAATTGCTTCATCACAAGGGATCTATTTATAGAATCACTCGTGTGGGCTATAAGCTAAAAGCCCAATTAAGGCTATAAGCTAAAAGCCCAATTAAGCTTATGGACATCATACCTTATGATGTACCATATATCACTTATCCACGTGGTACCTTACCACTTTCCGTATTACACTTAAGTGCACCGTACCTTACGGTGTTCCTTATTTATTCTATCTCTCATCAACCTGTCCTTATGTGTGTGACCCTGTAGGTTTTCGCGACGTTGGCAATTATATTAAATCACACATTTAATATAATAAACAGTGAGCGGTATCTAGCAAAACATCACTGTTACCCAAGTCACGAAAATGTCATGTGATCTGACCAAACCTTTTCCGTGATAATAATTGTGTTGTACAATTACCCTTTTGCCCTCATGTCTATATTGAACACAAGGCATACACTGTGTCACCCTTGTCCAGTTCAATATTGGGCCCTTAGACATTTATCCTGTTATGCAGGATGAGCAAATTCCATCTAGGTCACTCATGTCCCTTAGCATGCTTTGTGAAGTACCCATCAACCGTCTTTATAGTCATCCAGTTACGAATGACGTTTGATCAGCAATAAAGTACTTGACTCTACATCTAGGGTCCATAGTGGTTTCAGGTCGAAGGGTGGTATACACCATTATCACTATGAGAATAACTTATGACACTTTGCATAACATTCTATGTAGTATTCTCATAGCGGGTCAATCCAGTATAAATATTACTCCTAATATTCATACCTATGTCAAGACTTGATAACTCCTTATCTATGATCCATGAGATGTGATCATCAATCTATCTTCATAATAATCTTAATGCTTTAATGTTATCCCACTTCACATTAAAGCTTGACTACGGATACTTTAAGAATAGTGTCTTATGTTTAATGGGATCTCATGATTAAGTCACACTTAACATTTCATTAAACAAATAAACCATTCTAGGGACTTTATTATTTTGGAAAGCAAACATAATAAAGAAATGCCTTTTATTATTAATAAATAATTCGATACAAGTACCAAAAGTATTGGCCTCTAGGGCTTACACCAACACTGATTGGGTGTCAGAGTGTTCCTCAGAGTCAAAATCACTCAAATCTGATAAAACTTGATTTTTATGAGGGTTGTCAGCAAGGGAGTCAGATGGTAAGTTCAGGTCAATATCAACATCTATATCTCCTAAGGTTTATGAGGGTTCAGCAGATGTAGATACATTGACAGAATCATAAACAGAGATAGTTTCAGCGGGTTTACTTGTCTTCTTTTTCTTCTTCTGAGGAGTGGCAGAAGGTCCTTCTACAGCTTTTCTCTCAAAAGATTGCTGGAGAACAACATCTGGAGCAGCTTGATTTCTTCCTTGGAGATAAGCTAGATCAATAGGTGTTCCAGTCTCTTTGCATATTTCAATGTAGTGCAGGATGATATGTGGATGATCTCCTGAGTTGAACAGAGGGAAATCAGCAATATGTATCCTTCTCCTCTTCACAACAGCTGACACATACGGAGTAGGTTCCACCAGCAGCTTGTCAATTATTTTTCTTTTCAGTAAGTTCTTCCCAGTCATAGTCTTACCACAAGTAGGTTCTAGCTCCCCCAGAAGATTGGCTTCATCTAGGTGAGCAATCAGACCATTCTCAGTCAGAATGTCTGATATTAATCTACCCATAGGAATCCAATTCCTTTTGGATTTGGGGTTTTTCATCCTTTCAGCTTCCCTAGTTTCTTTTACATGGTTCCAGAGATGTTCAAATAGCAAGTAAGGCAAATCAATTTTGACATTAGTTCCGAGGCAAAACAACAAATATTGTTGATCAGCATTGATGTAATCAGGAGAGCTGGTGTCTTTCCTATGGTGAATACATCCATGAATAATCCTTGCCCAGATTTTGTATTTGTCTTTCAAGTCCCTGACTTTAGAGGAACCTTGACCATTTGTGAAAATCTCTGAATATACCCTTGACATTTCTATCCTTCCACTTGGCATTCCTGTAACTCCAAGTCCTTTAAACCCTAGCAACTTTCTGATTTGATTTTCTGTAATGGATATTTCCTTGCCCATTACGAAAGAGAGAATAAACTTAGGGGTTGCAATAGCATGAATCCAGAATTATTTCACCAGATGTGGAAAGACTGGACCAATGAGACGATCAAAAAAAGCTTTCCCATCCTTGAAACTTCACAGCAGGGAACAAGTCTAAACCATTCTCTCTAAGATTCTCAAAATCTACCATTAACTCACTTAAAACTTCCAAACTGTCTACCGGAATGAGAGTTGTTCTTTCAAGAACTATGTATTGCTCAAAGTGGGTAGAAGAAGAAGAAGCCATTGAAGCTCTTTAGAAATGAGAATTTGAAGAAAAGGGTTTAAGAGAAAAAGTACAGAAAACGCTTGAGTTTGAAAGAGACGGTAAAGCATGAAAAAGGGTTTTTCAAAAAGTATTTATAAGCAAAAATTTCAGAAATAGGTTTAGGAATAAAATTAAAAATATTTAAGACGAATTTAAAAGTAAATTTTAAAACAGATTTAAAACGAAACTCATCATTACGTGCATTTAATGATTTTGCTAAAAATAAGGGGAAAACGTGAGATTATGGCTAATCATTAACAGTTACCTAGAACGTCATCAGTAGCTTTTGCACGCGTGACCTTTCAGAAACACACCACGTGTTCATCTCCTGAAGGATGCATGTAACAGCTGTTTGTTCTAATGAATTTCTGAATTACACTTGGAAATGAAGCGTTAGAACATTTCATAACTTTTCATATAGCTTATGTTGCAACTTCTCTTCTAACTTCTGAAGAGTTGTTAATCAGAGCATTCATTTCATAATATTCTGAAGTCAAACATAGAAGATAAATATTATTTTATTCAGGACATAATTCCATACAAATATTTTTCAAAATGAAATTAAATCTATCTTCTGAAAGGGGTTTGGTAAAAATGTCAACCCATTGATGGTCTATTTTTACAAAAATTAAGTTTAAAATTCCCTTCTGAATATAGTCCCTTATGAAATGATATTTAATTTCAATATGTTTGTCTTTAGAATGTAAAATTGGATTCTTAGAAAGACAAATAGCAAAAGTATTGTCACAGAAGATAGGAATCTTACTTTCATAAAGATTGAAATCTTCTAGTTGACTTTTCATCCAAATCATCTGAGAACTACATCCAGCAGCAGATATATATTCAGCTTCTGTGGTTGACAGTGCAATTGTTGCTTGCTTCTTGTTGTACCACGAGATAATATTGTCACCCAGAAACTGACAGCTTCCAGAGGTGCTCTTTCTTTCAATTCTATCTCCAGCAAAGTCAGCATCACAATAACCTATTAGACTGTAATCTTGTGATCTTCTGTAACACAGACCCAGATTAGTAGTACCTTTCAGATACCTAAGAATTCTCTTAACAGCTGTTAAGTGAGATTCTCTAGGATCTGATTGGAATCTAGCACACAAGCACACACTAAATAGTATATCAGGTCTAGATGCAGTCAGATAGAGAAGGGATCCAATCATACCTCTATAGAGCTTCTGATCTACCTTCATACTTACCTCATCTTTACCCAGAATGCAGGTTGGATGCATAGGTGTCTTGGCATCTTTGCTTTCTGACATCTGAAATTTCTTCAGAAGTTCCTTAACATACTTCGTCTGATGTATGAAAGTACCTTCTGGAGTCTGGTTGATTTGAATTCCTAGAAAGAACTTCAAATCTCCCATCATGCTCATTTCAAATTCTGCCTGCATGGTCTTAGCAAATTCTTTTCCAAGGGAGATATTAGAGGTTCCAAAAATTATATCATCAACATAAATTTGACAAATTAAAATATCATTTTTAAATGTCTTTCTGAAAAGAGTTGTGTCCACTTTCCCTCTGGTAAAATCTTTTTCTAATAGAAAATTACTCAGACGATCATACCAAGCTCTGTGAGCTTGTTTTAAACCATACAAAGACTTTTTTAATTTAAAAACATGTTCTGGATGTTTTGAATCATTAAATCCAGGAGGTTGATGGACATATACTTCTTCTTCAATATAGCCATTTAGAAATGCACTTTTAACATCCATTTGATATAATGAAATGTTATTTTGTACAGCAAAAGAAAATAATAATCTTATAGACTCTAACCTGGCGACTGGGGCAAAGGTTTCATTATAATCAATTCCTTTTTGTTGACTATAACCCTATGCAACCAGTCGTGCTTTGTTTCTGATTACTTCTCCTTGCTCGTTCAATTTGTTTCTGAAAACCCATTTGGTTCCTATAACATTGAATCCTTTGGGTCTTGGAACTAGATTCCATACATCATTTCTGGAGAATTGATTGAGTTCTTCTTGCATTGCTAAGATCCAATCATTATCTTTCAGAGCTTCATCAATGGAAGTTGGCTCAATCAGAGAGACCAAACCAAACAAAGATTCTTCATTGATTCTGAGAGAGGATCTTGTTCTGATGGGATCTTCTTTTCTTCCAATGATTACATCTTCTTTGTGAGCTGAAGATATTCTAGGAAACCTTTTCTGAGTGGGTTGCTCAGAGATTCTGAGATTGTTCAGAGCATTGTCAAGAGGATGACCTGCTGAGTCTTCTTTTGCTTCTGAGTCTTCTTTTGCTTCTAAAGTTTCAGAGTTTAAGGGATGATCTTCTGTACCTACAGAAAAATCAATTTGCTTTGGCTATTGTTGGCCAAGCTTATCATCAAACCTGACTTTGATTGATTCTTCAACAATCAGAGTTTCTGTGTTGTATACTCTATAGCCTTTTGAGCATTCAGAATATCCAAGCAGGAAACACTTTTGTGCTTTGGAATCAAACTTGTTCAGAGTTTCTTTGGTGTTCAGAATAAAACAAGTACATCCAAAAGGATGGAAATAAGAAATGTTGGGATTTCTGTTTTTCCACAATTCATAGGGAGTCTTTTCAAGAATAGGTCTTATAGAGATTATATTATGTATGTAACACGCTGTGTTCACAGCTTCTGCCCAAAAGTGCTTTGCCATATTAGTTTCATTGATCATGGTTCTGGCCATTTCTTGTAATGTTTTATTCTTTCTCTCTACAACTCCATTTTACTGGGGAGTTCTAGGACAAGAAAAATTATGAACAATACCATTTTCTTTAAAATACTTTTCAAAATAATGATTTTCAAATTCACCACCATGATCACTTCTGACTTTTGTGATTTTAAAATCTTTTTCATTTTGCACTTGAGTACAGAAGTCAATGAATACAGAATGTGACTCATCCTTGTGTTTTAAAAACTTTACCCATGTCCATCTGCTGAAGTCATCAACTATGACCAATCCATACTTCTTGCCTCTGATGGATGCCGTTTTAACTGGCCCAAACAGATCAATATGAAGTAACTCTAATGGCTTAGAGGAAGAGACAACATTTTTAGATTTAAAGGAAGGTTTTGAAAATTTTCCTTTTTGGCATGCTTCACACAGAGCTTCTGAGTTGTACTTCAGATTGGGAAGTCCTCTGACTAAATTTAATTTATTTAGTTGAGAGATTTTTCTAAGACTGACATGTCCCAATCTTCTGTGCCATACCCATTGCTCATTGCTAACAGACAAAAGGCATTTGACGTTTTGAGATTTAAGATATGATAAATCAATTTTGTAAATGTTGTTCTTTCTCTTGCCAGAAAAGAGGATTGATCCATCTTTTTGACTTACAGCTTTACAGGAGTTTTGATTGAAGATAATGTCATAACCATTGTCACTTAATTGACTTATGGACAATAGATTATGAGCTAATCCTTCTACTAATAAAACATTAGAGATAGAAGGAAGGTTATCGTTTCCAATGGTTCCAGAACCAATAATCTTCCCTTCCTGATTACCTCCAAACTTCACGTCTCCTCCAGCTTTAAGTTCCAGGCTTTGGAACATAGACCTTTTTCTCGTCATGTGTCGTGAGCACCCAGAGTCCAGGTACCATGACTGGTGTCTCAATTGAGCTGTTAAGGACATCTGCAACAAATATTATTTTATCCTTAGGTACTCATATCTTTTTTGGTCCTTTTGGGTTAGAGAGTTTAAAGTTCTGTTTGAACTTTGGGTTAGCATAAGAGTTTCCAGAATGTGATGTATATTTTATATCATGTGAGTGTCCAAACTTGAATTGTTTATTCAGAGGTTTGTAAGTGAAAGTCATTTTAGCAACAGGTTTTGGTATGTATGTCTCCTTCCCTTTGGGAGGTTCATATCCAATTCCTCTTCTGTTTTTCCCACTAACTCCATAGATCATTGAAGCCATTTTGCTTATATCTATGCCTTTAGCTAGAAAAGATTGAAAGCTATAATCATATTCTTTCAGAATATCTTTTGAACTAGACACAGACTCTGAACTAAAATTCTTTTAAGTGTTTTGAATTTCCTTTTTAAGTTTAAAATTGTTTTCTAAAAGTTCAGATTTTTCTGTTTCAAGTTTCTCAAGATCAGATGCAAGACTCTTCTTGAGTTTCTTATATTTGATTTTGAGCTGACTATAGTTTTCCAGAAGTTCTGATAAACTATCAGCAAGTTCATCTCTAGAAAATTCAGAAAATACCTCTCTTTGTTCTGACTCACAGTCTGAGTCATCTGTTGTGATAGCCATCAGAGCTAGGTTGGCATTTTCATCTTCAGTTCCAGATTCATCTTCAGAAGAATCTGAGTCATCCCAGGTTGCCATCATCCCTTTCTTCTTACCAAACCTCTTCTTTGGTTTTTCTTTTTGAAGCTTTGGACAATCACTTTTGTAGTGACCAGGTTCTTTGCATTCATAACAGATGATCTCTCTTATGTTTGACTTTTTGTGTCCAGAAGATTCTATTTCATCTTCTAACTTCTTGAAGTTCCTGAACTTCTTTTGTCTGTTCTTCCACAGATGATTGATCCTTCTGGAGAGCAAGGATAGTTCGTATTTTTATGACGCTGATTCTTTAGAGTTTTCCTCTTCAGCCTTAAAAGCGTTAGTATCAAATTTCTTAATTGATTTAAGGGCCAGAGACTTACCTTTCTTCTGAGGCTCGTGCTCATCCAATTCAATCTCATGACTTCTGAGAGCACTGATGAGTTCCTCCAGAGACACATTGTTCAGATCTTTTAAAACTTTGAAAGCAGTGACCATTGGTGCCCATCTTCTGGGTAAGCTTCTGATGATATTTTTCACATGATCTGCTTTGGTATATCCCTTGTTCAAAACTCTCAGACCAGCGATCAGAGTTTGAAACCTAGAGAACATTGCTTCTATAGACTCACTTTCTTCAACTTTGAAGGCTTCATACTTATGAACTAAAGCCAGAGCTTTAGACTCCTTAACTTTAGCGTTTCCTTCATGAGTCATTTTAAGAGACTAAAACATATCATGTGTTGTATCTCTATTAGTGATTTTTTCATATTCAACTTTAGAGATAGCATTTAGAAAAATATTTCTAGCTCTATGATGATTTTTAAATTCAGCTTTTTGTAGTCTATCCATATTTTTTCTGTCAACTTTGTTTCCTTCTAAGTCAGCAGGATGTGTGTAACCATCCAAGACTATATCCCATAGATCACTATCATGACCTAGAAAGAAACTTTCTAGTCTGTCTTTCTAGTACTCAAAATCTTCTCCATCAAACACTGGAGGTTTGTTGTAACTATTATTGTTTTGTTCAGCGGCCATTATATTTTCTTCTGGATCTTTTCCTGACACGGTTAAGTGTTGTGCTCAGAGTCAAGCTCTGATACCAATTGAAGGGGTAAGAAAACACTTAGAAGGGGGGGTTGAATAAGTGACTCTTTTTCTTTTCAAAACAAAGCTCAACAATAATGGAAGGACAAGGTTATTTTTATCCTGGTTCGTTTGAACTCAAACTACTCCAGTCCACCCGCCAAGGTGATTTCGCCTTTCTCAATAAGGACTTAATCCACTATAATCAACTAATTACAAACACACAACAACTGTTGTGACTAACAATGCACAAGTAATCTTACAAGTGACTAACACCACTAAAACTTAAGACTAGTCCTAGTCTGCTTGAGAAATCTGACCAAACTTGATCTCTCAAGGAACAATTACAAGAGTTTAATCTTTACAGATAGTGAAATAACGTTTGCTTCTAATCAAGCTATATCACAATTGTGATTTTTCACTTAGAATAAATTGCACAAATTGTATGAACAAAGAGCATGTGAGCCCAGAATCTTTCACGTAGTTTCTTGCTTCTATTTTGAAAATTGATTGGTTAACTTGTTAGTTGGCTTGCTGATGACACACAAATATGTGATATTTCTGGCTTGATATACACAAAATATTTCTTATACTTTAGTTTAAATTAAATTATTTTATAGGTATTATGCAGGTATTTTTCTATTTTTGCAGATATGCATTAAGCTGAACACTTTGGAAGAAATGAAGAAAAAAGAGGTGCAAAACTAGCAAAAAGGCAAAAGGAGAAGAAATGACTCAAGCCCATTAAGCATGTGAGCACGTGGCCCACCATGAAGAAGACCTTGATGATCGTCAAGGAGTCATGCCGAACGTCACGCATTGAGAATGACCAAGTGACTATCGTCACTTGGACGTGACGAACGTCACAAGGCCACTTACCCCACTTTCTTCGCATCCAACAGACAGAAACGCATTCAAAGCCAATCCAACGACTACCTATATTATCTGACCCACTCAGTCAAAGCACCAAGGAACGTAACAAATTAATGTCCCTATTATTTCTCAAAGGAAGAAATAAACTGTTCCTACATTCTCAAGAACAACTGATCACACAAGACTTATAAATAGAGCCTTGGACCATACGAGAAGGAGTTCTTCGTTTTGGGCAGAAACTTTGGAGATTTTATATTTACTTTTAGCAAATATTCCATTCAGCTTATTTCCCAGTTATTTCTATATTCCTTCCAGCATTATTTTCTTTGTACGGTTAAATATATTCTCCGATCGAAGCAAAGGCTACAATTTGTGCAGGAGTGCTTATATCTTCAGAATTATTACCAGGTTTATGTTTACGAATTCTTATTGCTTTTACTCAATATAATTATGTTTATTTTCGTTTGTCTCTTAAATTATTCTGAGATTTGGTCTGATACTATGTTAGGCTAGAATTCCTATACTGATATGTAAAGTCACTCTACCAAGGGAACGAGTAACTTAGTTGGGATTATTTTTACTACAAAACTTTCTTTTCTGGCCTAAGTTACTATTTTTAATCATTAAATTGTTTTGTTACGAAAGTAAAAAACAGATAGAGGTTAGGGTCAACAAAGCGGAAGTTTGAGATCTTTTAACTGGACTCAACCAGACAAGGGTTTAACTTCTTTTCCCCATAAGAGTTTGCCTCTGCCCCAACAAGTTACTGTGAAGCCTAGACCTGACCAGATATCAGTTCAACTTTATCTTTTCAAGCAAGTTATTGTGAAGCCTGGAGTCCGGCCAGATAGCAATTAACTTCATCCACCTCATAAATTGTGAAGCCTGGAGTCCGACCAGATAGCAATTAACTTCATCCACCTCAGAAGTCTACGAAATCTGGAATCTGACCAGATAGCAGTTTTAATGTTAGTAAGTTGCTGCGAAGCCTGGAACTCGACCAGATAACAATTTAACTTCATCCTCCCAAGAAATTTTCTGTGAAGCCTGGAATCCGACCAGATAACAGTTAATTTAATCTTCCCCAGTAAGTCACTGTGAAGCCTGGAATCCGACCAGATAACAGTTCAACTTCAAGCAATTTTTTGGGAAGCCCGGATTTTGACCAGATAACAGTTAATTCATATCTTACCCTGCAAGTCACTGCGAAGCCTGGAATACGACCAGATAGCAGCCAACTTCATTATCCCCAACAAATTGCTGCCAAGTCTGGGTTTTGACCAGATAACAACCAATTTTTGATGCTCTCCCATGTCAAGAATAATTCCCCAGTATAGCATTGAACAACCAAAATTCCTAAGTTCTTTTCCCCAAGCAGAGAGCGACACTCTCCACCGAGTCTTCTTAAACAAGCTAACATTCCCCAGCCGAGTTTCTCCTCAAACACCAGAACATGAATTCCCAGCGGGAACGTCCTAAACCAAGTTGAAGATACGTCTACTCTCCAACAACAGTTCAAGTCCCAGCCTCCCAAGGCTCCCTAGCATGTTGTCAAGGATTTATTTTCCTAGACAAAGACATGCTACAATAAATGCATCACTTTCATAAATCATAACATATACATGACAAATGCATACAACTTAATCTCATTTATTTTGAGAACATCATTATGTCATGCATACATCTGCATGCAACTAATCCTTTTCCTTGCAGGAAAAAATCAACAGGCCAAAGACATCTACTATTTAAGTATAAATTCAACTAAAAGATTTATCTCGATACCTCCCCCAGTCACCCTGAATCTCTAAGCCCATTCCTTACACCGTCAACTAACACATCATCGAGTGCAAATTTTTGGGTACTTTAGTGTTCAATCATCTTCCACCTTCAAGTCACAAATGGCTCGCCAATCTAACTCTTCAGGTTTAAGAAGATTGAACAGGGGCAGTTGTTGTACCCGAAAATTTTCCCTCTCATTTCTCAAGAATTTCCTCCCAAAAATCTCCCATGACATCAAGTTTTCAGCACTGATACATCAATTTTGGTTTTGAATTGGCACAAGGGCAAAATGGTCAATTGCACACTAAAAGTCAAACTTTGACTTTTGGATCAAAATCAAGTTCCAAGAATCATATTTCATCAAGACATGTTAGAATATGAAGTTTGTTTCATCAAGAAAGTCAAAAGTCAAAATTACTTTGGAAAAGTCAAAATTCTAAACACTTAGAAATTCTTCTAAGTATTAAGGAAAAATGATAAGTTCAGAACTTCTGGCCAGATTTTCACCATGATGCAAGTTGATTCTGGAAGAACTTATGACACAAGAGTTGTAGATTTCAATGAGATCTAAGACATTGCATAACAGAACTTCTTATAGAAATGCTGGGATTTCAAGTTATAAATCCTTGAGGACACGTCCATGAAACTGAAGTACTCAGTAAACTCTGGGTCTTTCTAAGATAGAATTTGGTTAGAACTTCTGGACCAGTTTTCACGTAGGTTCAATCAGAGTTTGCAAGGGTAATTCAAAGAAAGTCTACAAAGCATGTTACAAGCTTTCTGAAAAGTCTGAGAACTCCTTCAGAACATGCTGGAGCAGGGAGATTCAAATATCAGAAGTTGGATATTTGTTCTAAGTTACGTTGATGTTGAACTTCTGATCCAGATTTAAGCTATGATGCATAATCTCATATTGCAGGTTTTCTGTTTTGATAAATCTAATCACCATTTAATTCTCACACCCACTTTTAAGTCTTTATCCAAAGGATTTCCCCACGTGTGGCATAGAAGTACCATTGATGTCCTTGAAAAACAAACTTTTGTACAAATTTTATGCTGGGCCCATGCTTCACTTTTGCTTCTGAGGGTACTTTTCCATAAATCATGCTTACAAATTCAGATTAGGCGTGGCTAAAGCTGCTAACCACCTTACTTTATGCCTTGAACTATACTTGTTTAAACTTTCTTCAAGAACAAGACAACGCCATAACATATGATGGTTGTACTCTTGACTTCTCCAAGCTCCTAAATCCTTGCCTATAAATTGAACTTCATTTGCAGCTGTTAAAGAGGTCAAAGATTTGAGAAAAAAAGCCTTGAAACCTTGCTAAAATTTCCCAAGAACTTGAAGCTACAGCACAAACACGAAACCTGCTAAGCTTCTGTTTTTTTTTCTTGCACGTCTTGGCCAAATCACTCACGCAGTTTCTGATATACATTTAGAAATCGTCCCAACTTCTGTTTTCAGACTGTAATACAATCTCCACCAACCTCCATTTCAAAAAAATCAAACTTTTCTTCTTGGCTGCTCCAGAACATTACAGCCATTCATAACTCAAGTTAAGGTTTGCTTTAGCTTTCTGGGAACGTGAGAAAGCTGACCAGAACATCACAACAATCAGAACCAGGCTCTAGTTCACAAAACATTTTACAGCTGCAAGGTAAGCTTCTGCTGACTTTTATCACATTACTTAGGCATTGTTAGGCTTGTATTTTCAAAAATACAATGTAGACATCCTGACTCTGATTCTGTACATATTCATAGATTTCATGTATTATAGCCTAAGTAGAGGGAATTTCAGTTCAAAACTTCTTGAGGAAATTAGGACTCAGAATTAGGATTAGAAAATTCATGTTTGCTTTTGATTTACAGTTCTGATACTTTATATTTCTGAAACCATGATGAAACCTGCCATAATTGCTATGTTTGCATTTTCTATTTTGTTGAGAAATGGCTAAGTTGCAGATGTTCTGACTGGCGTGGAGAAGGAGATGAAATTCATCATCAGAGCTTACTTTGTATTATATGTTTATGTTTTTGTTTCTAATACTGGATGTATAGCCACCCCAGTGGTAGAGAGTGTGCGCATAAGACGTTAGTGTTAAGGGTCCTGATTTCTAGCCCCAAAAACACCTTTTTCATGTTTATTTCCTGACATTTTTACCCCATTAGTTGGACCAGAGCTTCTAGATTAATCCCCTTTATTTGCTTGTCAAAACCGTGATCCTGGACCAGAACTTCTAGATATTCCCACCCAACAACATTGACACTTCACTTGCCCATTATCAGAACTTCTAGGTTTCCAGTTGCATTAGAACCTCTAAGCTCTCTCAAACAACCAGAACTTCTGACCTGCAAATGACATTAGAACTTCTAGACTCCTTCAACAATCAGAACTTCTAGGCTTTCCTTTGTTCCCAGTGACCCCAGAGCTTTAATGCGTCCGAATCCAGGACTTCTGACCTTCCCCTTTTCTTCTAACATTTTCTTTCTGACTTGCAGCGCACCAGAGTCAGAACTTTTGTTCTCTCTTATTTAAGCAACTAGCTGATTCTGACCCTTTTCCTCTTATTATTTATATCATCATTTTATTTTCACTAATCAAAAACACCAAAAAATACTTTATATTCATACACTTTGTTTTACTTTCTTTTAGAACAAAAAAACAAAAAATATTTTCTTAAGCAAATTTATTTATTTCTTAACCAAAACGAAACAAGTCCATTTTACATCTCTTGTACATTATTTCAATATGGTTGTAATAGATAATTAGGACTTTAATTTCTTGCAATCCCCATTTGTAAATTTATACACCCCATCCCCCTAATGATTGTAATAGCATAGAATATTTACCTTCCGCAATTTATCGCTTTCATATAAATGATAGTAAAGGAGGATTTATATGGGAAGATAAAATCAACAAGTAGACAACCCCTAATCAAAGACTAAATTCATGCAAATCAAACACACTATTCACACATGCACCCCTAGGGTAATTCCACTTGTTGCCTTATAAAAAAATGGTCATGTTATGAATGTGAGATGTCTTAGCAAAAACAATCAAAATACAAGATCATAGTCCCTCGATGACGCTTCGAATGTTGCCTTAAGAATGATCTTAGTCCCTCAAAAGAAATGCTAAGATATCTCACAATATTTCTATCATGACTATAGGATGACCCACGCCCGTCCCTTTACATCCAAAGATAAAGCTTCTTATCAATCAATGGTAAGATAGTAACATCTAAGGGAGGAGGAGAAGAACAAAGACTTTTGAGTAGTTGGAAACGTTCTTAGTTGCTTACTCTTTTTCAAAACAAACATCTTTTCCAAACACACACTAAACACTTTCAAAACATGAAATATTTTCAAAAGTCCAACACTTTGTATACATTCTTATAAAGACAAGAATCATTACAAAGTTTTCCTAAACGAAGGCGGTTTTCACAAATACTTTCAAAAAACCACCACAAAGCACACTTTCAAACAAAAGTAATGATCCAGCAAGCAACTAAGAGCCCATAGATAACTATGGATGAAAAGGGTGCTAACACCTTCCCTTTTCATAATCTACCCCCCATACTCAAGAAAATAATCTCAAAGGTCTTTCATGTTCTTTTCACACTTTCCTTCATTGGATAAAAGAAAAGTCTGTGGCGAATCTTGATATCCGCAACAATTGTGATCAAACGCAAAACATCCCAAGCCAGTTCTCCCACCGTGTTACACAGGCCAATAATCAGGTTTTGCTACCAAAGGGAAGCTGTTGTTGTATACGTTGAGCAAGGTTTCAGATTTGTAAATGGGAGACAGAAGTTTTAATGCGTCTTGATGAGTATAGGCACACGCAACAATGGCATGAGAGAAAGGCATACGAAAGGCTTGAAACTTGCCACAATCGCACCAACGAGAAGGTAGTATAACCCTCTATACTCTTGTCTTAGCATTCCTTCGTTGTGGTCAATAGTATCTTTGACAATGAAGTTGTGGCTGTGTCGGTCGAACTGTATAACCAGGTAGGTGTTAGCTTAGGCACTTCCTGCCTTAATATACTTCATGCAACTTTGACTCCATAGTTGTCTAGATTGCAACACAGCATTCCACATTTCACCTCTTTTGGAAAACAACAAAGCCATCCTAAAATATGTTGATTTAACCAAAGTAGTTACTAGGAGGTTTTGTATGCCTTTGAATACCCCGTTCATGGATTCAATTAGATTTGTTGTCATGTGGCCCCATCATTGTCCATTATCGTATGACTGAGTCCATTTTTCTACCGGAATGTTATCGATCCACCTACCGGCGTCCAAATTTGACAATCGGATCTCGTTGCAATAATATTTGAATGTAGGTTGTGTCAATGCATATCTTGCATTCATAACCGCTTTCCTAAGAGCTTTGTCTTTGATCTCCCTCGTGAAATTTTGGACGATATGTCTAATGCAATAGACATGCGTAGAAGGAGGTTCATGCCAACCGTTTGTAGGATTGTTGTATGCACTCTCAATAGATGCATGTCTATCAGAGATCAAATAGAGATCTGGTTGAGGAGCCACGTGTGTTTGGAGATTCTTGAGAAAGAAGCTCCAAGCACCACCAGTCTCTCCCTCGACTAGGGCAAAGGCAATTGGGAAAATGTTGTTGTTGCCATCTTATGCAACTGCCATCAATAGCGTGCCTTTTTATTTCCCATACAACCAAGTCCCATCAATTTAAATAATTGGTTCGCATGACGCAAACCCTGTGATGCAAGGTTGAAAATCCCAGAACACTCGATCGAATATTCCATTTTTGATGAGTTGACTACCATCTGGGGCGTACGCTGACAGTGTTTCCAGAATGTAAACAATACCCGGAGAATAAGTCTGAAGTGCATTCAGGTAGCGAGGAAGTTATTTGTATGACTCCTCCCAGTTTTCATATACCTTTTCAATCGCCTTGGTCTTTTCTAACCACGCCTTTCGGTATGATGGAGTATAGTTAAATACCGTAGTGATGTGAGAGATTATGGTTTTCACCTTCAATGATGGATCGTTGCTGGCGAGGGGTAGGATTTCTTGACATATGAGATCATAATTTAGTTTCCGATGATCCTGTGATTGAGTAGAACTGACACACTTGTGGGTGGACATAGAACCTATGACCCAACAATCACCTCTTAATCTATATGGTGTAGTGAGCTTGAATATACAATCTGGGTGGATACACTTGATCTTGTACCTTTCTGGATTTACACAATTTACCTTAAAATCGACCGAGTTGAGTATGTGAAATTTTTTTATGGCTCGGATACCTTCTTCTCTATTACAAAATTTGTCTTTCTCTTTTAAGTTTTCATCCGACTGCATATACGGATTGAAAAATAAATCAGATGACGGTTCATCTCCGCCCATGTTGAAGTTTTTCATGTGAGGAGGTGATGTGTAGATCTCGTTTAAAGGTATACTAGGTATCCCATCATCTTCAGAATCATCGTTGACCATGTCGTCAAACTCTAACTCGTCATCTTATTCTCTGTCGTCAACGATATCTACTTCTGCTTGTTCGGTCTCCAGAGGATCAACCACTTGTGACAGTTGAGGCTCTCGCAGCATAATGTATAACTCAATAGAGTCGTACCCAGAATACTCATGACTGGAAAACATATTCTGAAGGTCCTCGTCATCTTGAACCTCAACCTTATAAAATATTATTTGGTTGTTACAAAAAAAAAAAACGGATTCTGATAAAAGATTTGTGTTACGGGACCTCGTCCATGTTTGGCCTCCAATCATTTTTTGAAATACAAGAAATTGGCTTTCCTGTTTAAACAAATTCGGATGTTCTCAGTGTCTCTAAACAAAAACCCAGAGGTGGGACAAATGTATGTCTCACTGTTGAAATATGCACTGATCACATATTGGGGTGCAGAGGACATTGTGTATGACTGTTTGAAGGTTTCAAGGTTTGAAGGTTTGAAGGTTTGAAGTTTTGAAGGTTTGAAGGTTTGAAGGTTTGAAGTTTTGAAGGTTTGAAGTTTTGAAGGTTTGAAGGTTTGAAGGTTTGAAGGTTTAAGTGTTTGATTGTTTGAGTCTTTGAGTTAATTGTTTGAATTCTTGAATGTTCGAGTGTTTGAGTGAATAAGTGTAGAAGTGTTTTGATAAATGTAGGATTAAATAGGTTGTACTGAATTTGAATAAAACAACAGTAAGCAACCTGTAATTCGCCTCCCTACACGTCCAATCGTATTACATGCATGCAGAGATGCCTTCCCCAAGGCTACCACCTATCCTGCACCTACACTGTAACCCATGCCACCTCTAATTCGCCAACAGGGATGGCGACACCTTTCATTTTTGTTCTCATTCGCCAACTCCAATGACGCCTCCCTACACGTCCAATTGTATTACATACATGCAAAGATGCCTTCCCTAAGGCTGCCACCTAGCATGCACCTGCACTGTAACCCATGCCACCTCTAATTCTCCAACAGGGATGACGACACCTTTCATTTTTGTACTCATTCGCCAAGTCCAATGGCGCCTCCCTACACGTCCAATCGTATTACATGCATGCAGAGATGCCTTCCTCAAGGCTTCCACCTAGCCTGCACCTACACTGCAACCCATGCCACCTCTAATTCGCTAACAGGGATCGCGACACCTTTCATTTTTATACTCATTCGCCAAGTCCAATGGTGCCTCCCTACACGTCCAATCGTATTACATGCATGCAGAGATGTCTTTCCCAAGGCTGGCACCTACATTGCAACCCATGCCACCTCTAATTCGCCAACAGAGATGGCGACAACTTTCATTTTTGTACTCTATCGCCAAGTCCAATGGCACCTCCCTACACGTCCAATCGTATTACATGCATGTAGAGATGCCTTTCCCAAGGCTGCCACCTAACCTGCACCGCAAGAGTGACACTTATCATGCATGCATGCACCCACCAACCACCTCACTTACTCTGATAAAATTTTGCCTATAAATACAGAGCCTCACATACTTCTATTGCATCCACAATCCTCTCACTCTCTGCTACAAACTCTTTCATAATCTCAGATAATTTCAATAATGGCTCTTCTCACAATGGGTAATTCTCACAGAGGCACAAGGGAAAACATTACAGCGTTTGTAAGTTTCTTGTATACTTATAAATTTTTCATACTTCTATTAATGCTTTATTCATCTTATGGACTCTTACAATTTTTACATTCTTAACTTAGGATACTAAATGATTCAGAATCCAGTCACGCAACTACCTTGCTCCCGACCCATTGATTGTACCCTATCTCGAATACGTAGGTTTCAGAAACGTTATAAAGATCTCCAAATGCACGATTGATTCAAAGTTCATACTTGCAATGTTGGAAAGGTGGAGACCAGATACCCACACATTTCATCTACCAATAGGTGAATGTACCGTTACACTAGAGGACGTGTACATGTTATTGGGTCTCCCTGTCGATGATAAGGCGGTTAACGGGTCGGTTCAACAGCCCAATTCTCTATGTGAAGAATTGTTGGGCAGGGATATGGTTGAAGGTGGTGGTGCGAGAGGTCAGGGTATACTACTTACTGAGCTCAAAAATCATTATGCGACTCTGGAATTGAACGAAAATTCCTCCGAGCTAGCTAAGTTAATAAAAGCTAAAAATTATATAATGATACTATTTGGAACCTTTTTATTTCCCGAAAGTACGGGAAATAGTATAAATTTTATGTATTTAAATTTACTTATAAACTTTGAAAAAACTAGAAAGTATAGTAGGGGTTCTGCTGTTTTAGCCCATCTATACATTTCCTTGTGTAAAAATGCAATCAAGGAAAAATGTACATTTTATGGCTGCGCTTTTTTACTTCAAGCCTAGGGTTGGTGGAGAATGGAGTCCCTAAACCCCGTCAACAACAACGCATTCGTTTTCCCATATGCAACAAAGTAAGTCATTAACTTATATCATTTATTATTATTCATATCCTCACCAAATATATGATAAAAATAAAATATTTTTCAATTCCTTTAGGTACTGCGTGAGGGGTATGGGTTACGGAAAGAATCCAAGATTCAATGCCGCTCTATATCATAATCTATTGGATCACCTTGGCCCGGATGATATACGTCATACCTTTCAACTTTTTTACTTTTAAATTATTTATTTATTACGTTTTTATTAAGCTGATTTAATTTTATCCGCAATTTGTCTGGAGACCATATTTGGGTTTGGATCATGAACCAAACTCTGAGGATGCAGTAATTTGGAGTGCAAAGACTGCAATCATACGGTTCAATATTGTAGAGATGCACCACAGCGACCGTGTCAAGATGCAGTTTGGAATGCATCAAGAGATACCTTGCGGTCCAACTTGTTTATCCCCGTGGCATCTCAAAAGGGTCGACGCCCAATGGGGTCTTACCAACTGAAAAGATTTTGCTCCAGAATGGTGTATGATGTGCCAGAGGCATCACCTACATGTCTTGCAATTCCCAGTTTTCCTCAACCATGGTAATATGCGACACACAAATCAATATTTAGCTTGGTACAGATCAGTTAGTACCCCAAAAATACACGTGTCTCATCCAAGATATTTGGTTGACCCACGAACACAATGGGCACAACCTTCATTTCCCCAACAACAAACCCAACACACATCAACCTCCCACCAACCTCCCCGATAAAACAGAATTACAAACACCCAACCACAATCACCACAATACGATTACACCCACATGCCCCACAACCAACCACAATCACCACCTTAATACAAATACCCCCATATGTCTCACACTCAACCACAATTTCAATCACAATACCAATACACCCGCATGCCCCCACACAATTCCAGTCTTCTACATATCCCAATATGGGCCCCTCAACATCTAACCTTAGCCCTGATCTGGGATTTTCCGAAGATTATGAACCAACCGACCCAACTTACCATCAACCACCACATCACCAAAGCACCCAACATTCCCAATACCAATCACCCCAAGATCCATTTCCTTTCTACCCCTCGTACTCAGACGACCAGTGCTATAGACCAACCATGGAACCCCATCCACCACAAACACGACCAAACTTTGAGGGTATGGATAACCGACTGTACCAAAGTGGATCTTCTAGATATGGAGATCTGACCGATTTCATGTATCCGGAACGCATTGACTTCACTGGGCCATCGTCCCTGCCACAATAGGAAATACGACGAAACCCAACACGGGAAAGGCGAGGACGGGGATGCGGAACCGGGGGTCATTACCGGGTTCTGGGGGACCACTGATTAATTTGTATTTTTTTATGTAATCATTTTGTGTAATCATATTGTGTAAATAAAAAGTCAATTTTTGTGATCCTATATCGTTTACGTAACGTACCGCATTTAAAATAAAAAAACGCGAAAATCGCCTTCCAATTGCACTAAGGCGTCATCTCACTTGGGTTATGGCAAGCCTTTCACACCTAGGCGTCAAGTGAGATGACGCCTCCCCTTTAAAATAAGGTGTAGGCGCCAATTGAGATGACTTCTCTCTTGTGGGATTTTCTAAAACATAGTTATTTGCGTAATTTTCTCTAAAACATGGTTATTTGCGAAAAAAATTTTAATACCTAATTATTACAAAAAAAAATTCTGAATCTGGAGTTAACCCTTCAAAGAATCTACAACACAATTACGCCCGCAACATCATTTATTAACTTTACTCTAATAAATAATACCTTAAATACACATGCAAACTGATATAATTTCAAAATCAAACCTTTCACGTCTCATATAAACACTAGCGAAAGTCATGTCTCATATAAACACTAGCGAAAGTCATCTTGCAGTGATAGAACAAATATCTTGATGATGTTGTTGGAGTGAACACAATTTTGATCTAACCCAGCCATACGTCTTTCAATTTGCTTACATTAATACAATTGGGTCGATGTATTCCAATCTAAACCTAGGCTTGCTTCACTACAATAATATAACCAAGCTGTATTTTTCTTTTTTCCTATTTATAATTTCTTCCTTTTTTTAATTACAATTTTTACTTTTTTTAATTTCAATTACAAATGATATCATTTTTTAAAGAACCATTACATAATATCTATTATTTTATATATGTTTTTTAGTAACACAATTTACACATATTTTAATTATTTCTAATTGAATTTTATATCTATATTTACAGCTCTTAACAACTGTAATGACTATTTTTACCTTCTTTTAATATATTTGTTTCATTATAATTTTTAATAACATAACACTATCTCAACATATAATTACTTTTTTATAATCTTTTAATTAACAATTAAACTTTCATTTGTTGGTGTAAAGTAATGAAAAGGAGAAGAAGAATGAATAATGAATGATAACAAAGAGGACTACTATTGTATATCAAATAGAGGAATGAAAATGAGTTACAATATTCATAGCCTAGGTAGCATATTTATACTAAAATTAAAAATACCAAAAGGCCCTAATAAAGAATAAGCATTGGGAATTGTAGACATTAACTAAATTATATTTTCAATACCATCCCTTAATTTAGATATTCTATCAGAAATTAACAACACCAATTTCATCTCTCAAATGAAGAAATTGATCTATTTTAACTGCCTTTGTCAGAAAATCTGCAAGTTGTTTATGAGTGCTACAATGCAGAACTTCTAACACTCCTTTCTGTACTTGACTTTTGAGAAAGTTATACTTCGCCTCAATGTGCTTGCTTCTTCCATGTAGCACTGGATTCTTGGCAAGATCAATTGCAGACTTATTATCAATCATCAGCTTCAGAGGTTCCTCAACTTCAACCTTCAGATCATGCAGGAGATTCAGAAGCCAAACTGCTTGACAAGCAGCTACAGCACCTGCGATATACTCAGCTTTACATGTTGATAGAGCCACGACAGGCTGTTTCTTGGAACTCCAGGAAATGGGACCTCCCAGAAATTTAAACAAGTATTCAAAAGTACTTCTCCTGTCCACTCTGTCTCCGCACCAGTCAGAATCAGAATAACTTACTAATTCTGATTCTGTCTTTTTTTCAGAAAGAAACAACACTTCATATCTCAGAGTTTCCTTAATGTATCTCAGAATTCTGACAGCAGCTTAGAAATGAGACCACTCTGGATTACTCATGAATCTACTAACCAATCCAACTGCATAACAAATGTCAGGTCTAGTCATCAGAACTTCTTTGAACTTCTTTATACCTTCTGGGCAGCTACCTGTTAGCAAAATGTCATCAACAGAGAGACACACCAGAGTCATATTGTTATTAGAGTGTTGTACATAAACTCCATATTCCATCTCACACTTCTGAAACCTCTGCTTCTTGAAAAACGAATAAATTTTCATATTCTAAGCCTTGTTTCTCTCTATAGCATCAAGTTCTTCTTTCATGGCTTGTAACCAAACTTGGTGCTTGAGAGCCTCTTTCGTACTCACGGGTTCAGAGTCTACTAACATTGCACACTGAATAACTTCTCCTT
Source organism: Vicia faba (assembly GCA_948472305.1). NCBI lineage: Eukaryota > Viridiplantae > Streptophyta > Magnoliopsida > Fabales > Fabaceae > Vicia > Vicia faba. The sequence goes on along the minus strand of OX451737.1, from coordinate 1,380,336,720 downwards.
CAGAGTTTACTTCAGTGTCTAGCAACATGTCAAACTCTGCAAATCTTCTTGGGATGCTTCTGACTCTTTGTTGCCTCTGAACTGGATCTTCAGAACTTTGAACACCAGAACTTTCCCCTTCAGAAGATCTTGCTTCAGAGTTTTGACTTTCCCCAGAATCTTGACTGTCTTCAGAGTCTTGAAAATTCCCAGGGTCTGAATCATCATCAGAGTCAAAGTCACTACCTTCAGAAATACCATCTTCAAAAGTTGGATCACCTCTGCCTTCAGAAGTTCCACTTTCAGAATCATTATCATCGTCAAAGGCTGAATTTCCTTCAGAAGGTACATCCTTAGAGTCACGATTTCCACCAGAAACTTGATCATCTTTAGAAGCTTGTCCTCCAGAACCTACATCTTTAGAGTTTTCCCTTCTAGAAGCATGATCACCACTAAATTCTGGATCATCATCAAAATCTGGATCAGAATCAGATTCACCATCTAACTCACCTTCAGAGTTTCCAGAGTCATCATTTTCTGACTCTTCTTCAGAAGCAGAATCTTCTTCAGACTCAGAATCACCTTCAGATTCTGACTTGTCTTCAGCTTCAGAGTCATCTTCTAACTCTAACTCGTCTTCAAAAACCTCAGATTCTGACTCATCTTCAAAATCTTCAGCGTCATCTTCTGATTCTGACTCAGAGTCATATTCTGATTCTCACTCATACAAAATCACTCCTTCAGAATCAAAATATTCAGAGTCATATTCTTCTTCCCCTTTAGAATCAGAAAATGACAATTTCACTGGTTCCTCATTAAATTCTGATGAAAAGGGTAATCTTGGTTGCTTCCCTTTCATGCACACCTTGCATGACTTTTCAGGCTTCTTCATTGTAGGAATTCCATATACCATATTTTTTGATTTCAGATGCCCTAAACTTTTGAAATTCAGATGACCAAATCTTCTGTGCCACAACTCGCTCTCCTTGACAACACTTATTGCACTAAGACATTCAGAGTCTGCAGTTCTAGCATTCACCTTGAATGTTTTGTTCCTTCCCTATTTTAACTCCATAATCAGCTTCTGATTACAGTCATACAGCTTCAGAAGATTGTCCTTCATGGTAACTGAAAAACCTTTCTCAACCAGTTGTCCCACACTTATCAGATTGCTTTTCATGCCAGGTACATACCAAACATTCCGGATCACAGCTGCTTTCCCATTGTTTAGAATGATTCTGACATTTCCCATACCTTCTGCATTGAGGTATTTGTCATCAGCACATCTGATCTTTGTACTCTTCCCAGAGTCAAAGTCAACCAACCACTTCTTGTTTCCAGTAAGATGGTTTAAACACCCTGTATCCATTAACCACCATTATGATGAATTCAGATCATCAGGTTCAGAAGCCAACAATAGCATAGGTTCATCATCAAGGTCTTCTCTTGCTATATTTGCTTCTTCTGACTTCCTTTCTTTGTTGGACCAGCAATCTCTGGCATAAGGGCCAAAGTTCTTACAACAGTAACACTGAACATTCTTTTTGTCAGACTTCTCCTTTCCTTTATGATATTTCTTATCATCAGAAGTTGAGGCTTATGACTTCTGGAATCTATCACCACGTCTATTCTGCTTCTGGTCTTTCTTGACAAAAGAAGCCTTCACAGCTTGCTCGGCTTCCATCTCAGAAGTTCTCTCAGACAAACGTAACTCCTGTGCTTCTAAGCTGCTTTGCAATTCTTCTATTCTCATGGTTTCCAGATTTTTAGAATGTTCAATAGAAACAACAATGTAATCAAACTGAGGAGTAAGCGACCTCAGAATCTTCTCTATGATTACCTGTTCAGACAAAGTTTCTCCACACGCCTTCATCTTGTTATTGATCAGAATCACTCTGGAGATATATTCAGAAACTTTCTCACTGCTCTTCATATTCAGGTTCTCATATTGCTTTCGTTGGGATTGAAGCTTCACCTTCTTTACTGATGCGTCACCACCGTAACATCTCCCCAGTAAATCCCATGCCCCTTTAGACGTTGTTGAATCAGCAATATTCTCGAAAACACTTTCATCCACACACTGGTGGATATAGAACAGAGCTTTCTGGTCCCTCTTCCTCATCATCCTCTCAGCAGTTCTATGTTCTTCAGTTGCATCTGTTGTAGCTGGTACATAACCATCTGTAACCAGATCGAGAACATCTTGTGCACCAAACAACACACGCATTTGTATCATCCATCTGTTCCAGTTTTGGCCATTAAAAACTGGAAGTTTGGTGTTCAAACTACCGTCTCCACTCATTTTAAACCTCGCACGGGTTTTTCAGATCTTCAAACACACTATTTCCCAACCCACAGAATCAAATTCTGTTCAGATTTTGTTCAAGATTTCAACAGAAAATCAATGAACCAAAATCAAACACATAGCTCACAAACACTTGTGTTTCCCAGGAAAGAACATAACCAAGTGCTATAGATACCAATTTGTTGGTGCAAGGTAATGAAAGGGAGAAGAAGAATGAACAATGAATGATAACAAAGAGGACTACTTTTGTATATCAAATATAGGAATGAAAGAGTTACAATATTGATAGCCTAGGTAGCATATTTATACTAAAATTAAAAATACCAAAATGCCCTAATAAAGAATAAGCATTGAGAATTGTAGACATTAACTAAATTACATTTCCAATACCATTTATACATACATTTTTTTTCTCATTTTGTTTTTTTTTAAATAATATTTATATTATTTAATCAAAATGTCGTTTAGCTTTTTCTTTCTTATCGAAATTATAATACTAAATCAATTAGACGAGTACCCGTGCAGCAGCACAAATCTATTACTAGTTTTACTTCTAAAGTCTTTGTTTCGTATTTGCTAGGACATGAGTTGCTTGCTAGCGAATTTCCTTAAATGATATCTCTGATCTAGAAGATAATTAATTACAATCCAAAATCGTATATCTTTTTATCATTTGTTTTTTTTATTTCCCATTATTTAAATATATTTTATACCTAATAAAAATAATAAAAATGACATAGAAAATTTATTTTCTAATTTTAAAACTTAGTTATTACATATTTACAATAACATGGAGAAAATATGTTGTTTTTTGTCAATTTTATTTAACAAGTATTAGTGTTAGAATATGAGTTTAAAGATAGTGCATTGTCAGTGTAAAATAATTTTACACAAACAATTTATCAAAATTCTTACATTTGTCATGTCATTTCAATATTTTAAAATAATATTAAAATTTATTGTGATACATGTCTCTCATTAATTAAAAATTTAAAAATATTTTACATTGTCAATACATTTTTTTCTCTTAAAATATATAGCAAAACGTGTAATTTTAATACTTATCAAAGATAAATATTTAGGTTCTGTTGGAGGGAGACAAAGGATTTTGAAAAAAACATTTTTTTTAAAAGAAATGTAATTGATGTTTGAGAATCACCAAACATAGCATAATGGTGGAATGATGACAACAAGTTCAACCAAAATTTAAAATTTAGTATGAACACAAGTTTTGTAACTTGAAGCAATACCTTGTTTTCTTAAGCAATATGATATTTTTTTTCTCTACCTTTTATTCCAACCCTAATTTAGTTGTAGTCTAATTTATTTCCATCCAATACCAAGAGTGGATGGATAAACGTTCTTATTTCATACAAAACAACATCCTACAATGATTGAACTATGAGAGGAAGTCCATGACTAGGTCTAAGGGTCAACATGATAGTAGGAAAATGGTGATAACTAGGGGAGAGTTTAAACTTAAACTTAGAGAGAAGTAAAGTTAACACTATCTTATACTCCATGAAAGTCAAGTTCCTACCAACACATGCTCTCCCTCCAAAACCAAAAGGCAAGTATCCCATTTTGTGGTTGCATTCTCCATTTGCATCATTCATAAATCTCTCTGGTTTGAACTTATTGGCATCATTCCCCCATAATGTAACATCATGGTGCATTGCTACAACATCAATCCAAATGTTGGTTCCTTTAGGAACCTTTACATTATCTATATGAATGTCCTCCAATGTTTGCCTTTGCACATTTGGAGAAGGTGGGTAGAGTCTAAGTGCTTCATTCATCACCCATTTCATCTGCATGTATAAAAAAATTATTAGCATCGACATTTTTAAGAAAAAATGTATTTGTGTTAGTGTCAGATATAGTGTCATCTGACACTGTGATTACATTTAATTTATTTATTATTTTAAATTATTATCGTTATCAACATGTCAATATCGATGTTGTATTAGATGTAATTGTGTTTGTGCTTTATATATGTTTATGCTTTATAGAAAAATATTTATCGAACTATAAGAGACACTTTTTTTAATATTTAAATATTTTTAAACCATAAAGTTTTGAATTGGAATTACCTTCTTTAAATCAGCAAGCAAGTTGATATCAAGTTTTTCAATATTACCAACAACTTGTTTAATTTCATCTCTCAATTGGTCTTGCCAATCTTGATGCAAAGCTAGAAGTAACAAAGTCCATGTGATTGAAAGTGATGTTGTCTCATATCCACCAAAGAAAAGTGTCTTGCACTCATCAATCAACTCTTTTTTTGTTAATGCCCTGTTCATTTGTCCATCAATCTCATTATTTTCCTTCAACAAATGACCCAAGAAATCTTGTTCGTGTTGTTTCTTAACATTTGAATTCATCCTACTTTCTATTATGGATAACAAGAGCTTGTCAACTTGTTCACCAATTTTCTTAGCTTCTAAAGTTTTCTCAAAATTAATGAATTTTCCAAAGGGGACCCCCACATATCTATCCGTCTTAAAAAGGGTCATTTGCAAAGTTCTTAGTTGATCAAAAACTAATTTGCCATTTTCATCGTTCATTCCAAAGCTTGCTCTTGCTATGATTTCTCCCGCTGTTGCTACAATCTCTCTTTCGAGGTCGAGTTCAAGGTGGCCGGAGTTAATTTGGGAATCCCATCTTTTAATCATCTTCTTTGTCGAATCAATCATCATGTTTGTCATTGTCTAGAGAGAACAAAAAATGCTGAAATAGTTAGTATCCATTTATCACAAAGTATAAAAAATATATTTATGTATTGAATAATTTATAAACCATTTCCGAGAAAAATATATAAATATATATGATTTATACGATTTCAAATATATCTGGCATATCATTTACAAAATGAATAAACATGCAAGTGTTTAATGAATTTTTAATTATTATTTGCTAACATACTCTGTCTAAAAAATAATAAATATATTTTTACAAACGTATATAGAAAATTCTAACGTATACCTATTTATTATTTAAAAGTAGTGTTTTAGTAAGATGTATTTTAAAGTGTATTTAATTATTTTTAATTAAATTTTATTAAAAGACTCCTTAAAATAACAATATATATATATATATATATATATATCATATCATATAAATTATTTAAAAATTTTAATATGATTTGCCTGAATACATAATTGTCATTGATTAATGGTGTAAAATTATTTATTCAATATATTATTGAAATATATCAAAATTAATATCATGATATAATAAATATTTTAAAGCTTAATTTTTTTGTCTCGTACGTGTATTTCATAGATATTTTGGTCTTTTAACTTAAAAGATATTCATATTAATCAAACTTAAAAGATAGTCATGTTAATCAATTAATTTTTCAAAATATATCATATTATTCCTTGTTCCATTAATATGACAAAATATTAAAATGGTTGTTTTGAAGATTTGAAATTTGAGAGTGAAAAGAGTGAGAGAGATAATTACACCTTAAGATTAATTGAAGTAAATGTTGGAGCTATAACATGTCGATGATGTACCCATATGGTGCCTTCAGCCATTGCTAAACCATTTCCAAACATTGCTTTTCTGTCTTTTCTAAAGACACTTGGTTTCCCCCATTTCTTGGCCATAACTTTTCCAGACATTTTCTTCAAGAATTCAGGATCTGCAACGTATAAAAATGGTTCTACCCCCAACCAATATATGAAAACTTTCCCTACAAATTAACAAACAAAAATGTATTATTCAAAATAGATATCGACCAATGTCTTTAGCCAGTCCATATATACATAACTAAAGCTTAAATCAGACTCTGTTAGTGAACGGTGGAATTGATCCCAATTTAGACGGTGCTAACATCTGATATTTGAGTTTTTGAAAAAGCAATATCATTCACTATAAAAAATAATAATAATTAGCTTACCAAAAGATTTTTGCCAAGAAGAATAGTAAGGAGAAACGATAGAGTGAATATTATGAGTGATATCAAGTGAAAAAGAAAAGGAAGAATTTCTTTTCATTTCTTTAATGTTTCCAAATGGAAAACTTGGTATTGGCCCATCAAATCCACATTTCTTAAGGTTTTGAAGTTTATGGTTTGGCAAAATCCACCAAAAATATGTTAGTGTTGCGAGCAAACAAAGACATATAGCAAGTAATATTGAAGTGAGTACAAAGAAAATTTGTGATAATGCAACAAAAACCATCTTGTTGTTTGTCTCTCTATCTCTTTATTCTCTCTACAAACTCCTCTTTCAATTGCTTATGCTATATAGTTGTTGTTGATAATGGTAATGGGGAAGCAAAATGCAAATTTGGGTCACTAGTAAGAAGTTATTATGACACTTTCTTTTAAAGGAATGTTATTGTGGCACTAAGAATTTTGGTTGGACCACGGTTTAAACGATGCTAAGAATTTTGCTTGGACCACGGTTCAAACGATGCTAGTGCAATAGTTTGCAAACGTGATTTTTTCTCCCTAAAATATCTACTAGCAAAACTACAATATGAGAAGAAAAATTAATAAATGTATCAACATGATTAGAGGCAGTGAGGAATAATTATTATACTAAAAATATTTAACTAAACGAAACTCATTTTCAAATGTGTGTACAAATTTTGGTTATAAAAATGACCCGAGGAGTGGAGGTACATAGTATAAAATTTAGTGGGAGAGGTAATTACCCTTTTTTTACAAGACTCGTGTGGTTTTAACGGTTGAAAATCCACCAAAAGACTATGATGAATTTCGACCACAATGAAGATTTGTTATAAGAAAAACAAATAAAAGAAGACAAGATAAATATTTCTGCAGAGTTTCTCTCTGCCCACAAACTGTGGAAAACTTTCTTAATCACTTGCAACTGCAAATTCTGTGATTACAATGAATTGTCTTGCTTGACTTACTTTCAAAATAGGGGTTACTCCCTCTATTTATAACCGAGCTTACACCCTAAGCCCAAGACCCAAAATATTTTTTTGTTACTAAATCAAATCTAATCAAATCTATTCTAGACTTAAATCAAATATATTTAAATCTAAAACAAATCAAATCTTCTTTGACACATATGAATTACAATTTAACACACCACCTAATTCATTGTGTCTAAACTGTCTATGTTCATCATGGCCCTTAACTTTCTGAATACTTCGACTTGCACTCCCTTCGTCATGATGTCTGCAATCTGATTCTCAGTTCTGCAGTGTTTCAAATTTATCTTCCCATCTGCTACCTGCTCTCAAAGATAATGGAACCTCATTTTGATGTGCTTACTTCGACCATGTGCTATTGGGTTCTTTTCCAGATTAATAGCTGACATGCTGTTTATCTTCATGGTAATTGCTCCATGATCTTTCCCTGTTATCTCTTCGACCAAGTTCACCATCCAGGTTGCTTGACATGCACAAAGAGAAGCAGCTATGTATTATGCTTCGCATGATGATAATGCCACTACTGGTTCTTTTCTTGAATTCCAAGCAATTGGTGCACCACCTAGCATAAACACATATCCTGCTGTTGACTTTCGATCTTCAGCATCACTACACCAACTCGAATCAGTGTATCCCACTAACTTGCATTCTTTTCCTTTATCAACTGCAGGAAACAAAATGCCATAATCGAAAGTTCCTTTGAGATACCTTAGTATCCTCTTCACTGCTGCTAGATGTGATACCTTTGGCTTCTGCATAAATCTACTTACCATACCTACACTGTATGCTAAGTCAGGCCTTGTATGACAAAGATATCTTAATGATCCAATAAGTCTTCTGTATTGGGTTGGATCAACATCATCTTCATCTGCATCTTTCGACAGTTGTAGTCTTAGTTCTGCAGGTGTCGAAGTTGAGTTGCATTCTTCCATCTCAAACCTCTTGAGAATTTCTCTTGCATATCTTCTTTGATGCATCATCAAACCTCTACTGCTCTTGTAGAATTCGATACCAAGGAAATATGAAATCTCACCCAAATCATACATTTCGAATTCTTTGTTGAGATCACCTTTGAAGTCTTCGATCTCACTTTTACAGCTACCTGTTATCAACAAATCATCTACATAGAGATATAGTATAAGCAATTTACTCTTTCTTTTTCTTACATATATTCCATGTTCAGTTGTGCACTTCACAAATTCCTTCTCCCTTAGAAAACTATCAATTTTCTTATTCCAAGCCCTTGGAGCTTGTTTCAATCCATACATGGCTTTATGTAGCCTGTACACCTTTCTTTCTTCGTCATGTTTCACAAACCCAACTGGTTGTTTAACATAGACTTCTTCATCTAAGGGTCCATTTAGGAATACACACTTCACGTCCATCTGACATATGTGCCAACTGTTTATTTCTGCTAGACCAACAACTAACCTGATTGTTTCGATCCTAGCAACAGGTGCAAAAACTTCGTCGAAGTCTATTCCTTCTTTCTGTAGAAATCCTTTCGCCACAAGTATTGCTTTGTGTCGAGTTACTTCACCTTTCGAATTCATTTTCACTTTGTATACCCACTTGACATCAATTGCCTTCTTGCCTTGAGGCAATTCGACAAGTGACCAAGTGTTGTTGTCTTCGATAGACTTTACTTCTTCGTTCATTGCTTTCACCCACTTCGAATCTTTTAATGCTTCAGCTGCATTAACATGTTCGACATCTGCATAGAAAGCATAATGTACCAGCTCACCTTTATTATCTATTACATCATCTGATGTAATCACACAATCTTGCAGGCATGCGTCTTGTTCTTTGAGGTCTGCTTGTACTTGGTATATCTGATGGTTCCTCTTGTCGAACTTCTCTTTTGACTTGAGTTTCTGGCTCTTCGAATAGGATTCCCACTGAATCTTTCTTGACATTTGCAGTCCAATCCCATTCTTTAAACTCATCATGATCACGTCCCTGCTGATCACAATCTTCTTGTTCTCTGGATTGAACAACTTGTAGCCTCCTATCGAATGATATCCAACTAGGATCATTTGACTTGACTTGTCATCAAGTTTTCTTCTCAACTGATTTGTCACATGTCTATGTGCAATAGATCCAAATACCTTCATATGACTCAAGCTAGGCTTCACACCAGACTAACATTCTTCTGGAGTAATTCCTTCTAGCTTCTTTGTAGGACATCTGTTCAAAATGTATGTTGCAGTCGAAACAGCTTCACCCCAAAACTCTTTAGGTAAACTCTTGCCTTTCAACATACTTCTCACCATATTCATGATGGTTCGATTTTTCCTTTCTGCAATTCCATTTTGCTGTGGAGTATAGGGTGGCACCACCTCATGCACAATCCCTTCCTTTTCACATAATCTGTCGAATTCTTTCGACAAATATTCTCCACCACCATCAGTTCTCAAAACTTTGAGCTTTCGACCACTTTGTCTTTCGACCATAGACTTAAACCTAGTAAATACTTTGATCACTTCACTTTTCTTCTTGATCAGGTAAGTCCATAGCTTTCGACTGAAATCATCTATGAATGTAACAAAGTATTTGTTACCTCCCATCGAATCCACCTGGATTGGTCCACATACATCAGAGTATATGACTTCAAGACTAGCCTTCGATCTGCTTCCTGCATCCTTGCTGAAGCTATTCTTGTGTTGCTTCGCCTGCACACATTCTTCACATACTTCGTTTGGAATGTCAATTTCAGGCAATCCTGAAACCATATTTCTTCTCTTCAAATCTCTGATGTCTCTGAAATTGAGATGACCTAGTCTATAATGCCATATCCATTCATCTCTGCTAGCTGCAGTCGAAAGGCACTTGTGCTCCATCACATTTAGTTCAATCTTGAAGGTTCGATTCTGAGACATAGGAGCCTTCAAGATTAATCTCCCATTTGCATCAGCGACTCTCATCAACTTATCTTCGATTGATACTTTATAATTCTTTTCGACCAACTGCCCTATACTGAGCAAATTGCTCTTCATGTCTGGTATGTACAATACATTTGAAATTACTGACTTCTTGCCATCTTTCCTCATGATCATAACATCACCAATACCTTCAGCTGCTAGGGTATTGTCATTTGCAAATTTTACCATATTTTTCGTTGAGGGTTTTATATTGACGAACCAGTCTTTCCTTCCAGACATATGTGATGAACATCCTGAATCCAAATACCATTGGTCCTTGAATCTATCTTCATCTTTTGTTGTGACCATCAGCATCATCTCTTCTTCTTCTTCTTCTTCTTCTTCTTCTTCTTCTTCATGTTTTGCAAGATTTGCATCACTTTCTTGATTCTTTCGTTTTTCTGGACAATCACTCGAATAGTGACCATACTTTTGACAATTATAACATTGAATGTGACTCTTATCAGGTTTTCGACCACCACCTCTTCCTCTATTTGCAACACCACCTCTTTGGTTGCCTTGGTATGGTCTTCTTTGATTCGACACGTCTCCTTCGATTTGGTTTCTTCTACCATTCGATTTGTTGTAGCCACCTCTACCTCTGTCGAAACACTTTCCTTTGCCTTTGGTCTCCTTTGCTGAATGTGCCTGCAAGGCCACATCACTCTTCGATTTTCCTGCAGCTCTTTTGTTCATTCTTTGTTCATGAGATTCAAGCGTCCCTTGAAGCTCTTCCTTTGTCACTTTCGACAAGTCTTTCCCCTCCTCTATCGCCACCACTATGTGGTCGAACTTAGGAGCTAAAGATCTCAAGATCTTTGACACAACAGCTCTTGTTGTTAACGCTTCTCCACATATCTTGATTTGATTTACTAGTCTTGTAACTCTAGTGAAGAAATCAGATATGTTTTCACTGTCTTCCATCTGAAGCAGTTCATAGGTCCTTTTATGAGTTTGTAACCTCACTTCTTTCACCTTCTCAGCGCCTTCAAAAGACTTCTCAAGGATCTCCCAAGCTTCTTTTGCAGATTCTAAGTCACTAACCTTTTCGAAATTGTCTGGGCTGACACATTGATGAATTATAAATAATGCTTTATAACTCAGCTTCTCAGATTCTGTGTATTTCTTCTTTTCTTCTTCTGAAGCGTTTTCGCCAAGCGCTTCGACTCCATCTTTTACAAGGTCCCAAAGACCTTAACACCTGAATAAGACTTTCATCTGTTTGCACCAATTCTCATAGTTGTCAACTTTCAGAATTGGTAGCGTTGCTGGATAGTTTGCATTCCCATAATTTGTCATCGTGAATTCTTCAATCGTTCTTGATTGACACTTCCCTTGAATCGAAATAAAAGCTCTGATACCAGATGTTGGAAATCCACCAAAAGACTATGATGAATTTCGACCACAATGAAGATTTGTTATGAGAAAAACAAATAAAAGAAGACAAGATAAATATTTCTGCAGAGTTTCTCTCTGCCCACAAACTGTGGAAAACTTTCTTAATCACTTGCAACTGCAAATTCTGTGATTACAATGAATTGTCTTGCTTGACTTACTTTCAAAATAGGGGTTACTCCCTCTATTTATAACTGAGCTTACACCCTAAGCCCAAGGCCCAAAATATCTTTTTGTTACTAAATCAAATCTAATCAAATCTATTCTAGACTTAAATCAAATCTATTTAAATTTAAAACAAATCAAATCTTCTTTGACACATATGAATTACAATTTAACATTAACAAAATAGAAATAAAGAGACGTAGTTAATATCATATGAATTAATTGAAATTATTTTCACTTTTAAAAAAGGAAATTTTATTCACTAAACTACTTAACCAAAAAATAATCAAAATTATTGATTTTATTGTAATTTAAGTTATTTATCATGTAAATACATTGTTCTTTTAGCACCCTTAGAGTATATATATATATATATATATATATATATATATATATATATATATATATATATATATATATATATATATATATATATATATATATATATATATATATATATATATATATATATATATATATATATATATATATATATATATATATATATATATATATATATATATATATATATATATATATATATATATATATATATATATATATATATATATATATATATATATATATATATATATATTATTCGATAAATCTAAAAAAAATAAAAATACTTATAAAATGAGATAGTAGAAATTAAAATCACAAAAATAAAGTGTCTGCAGTTCTTTAAAATTAATTTTACTTAAGTTATTAAGTCCACATCATACATAGTTAAATAATATAATGCTGCAAATTAAAGTTTCTTTTGTATTGTTAAGATACATTGAAAAAGAATATATCTTACCCTAGGGGTACCACTAACGCAATAGCCATATTGATTGTGTCCAAGAAATTAGTGAAACATTGTCAATATCATCTTAATATTGGGATGCCAAGTTTTCTTCCATTCAATAATGGCAAATAATAGGTGAATTAATTACACTGTGCTATTGCTACATTTGTACTGAATGGAATCTTGACAAATATATGTAACAAAGGAAGAAAACTGTTTATTTGGTTTTTAGTTTCACACACCACAAGCAAGCTTCTCATTTTGGTTACACAATTCGTCAAATTCGAAATTTTCCATTAGACGTTTGCTAGATTTTTTATTACTTATGTGAAATTCAACAACCCATGTGTGTGGTGTAGAGTATGTAAGTTGAAAATATCAAGGACGTACAAAACCATGGCATATATTTGTTTTTTTTTTTTTTTTTTTTTACTTTAGATTGGAGAAAGTGAAGATTTTTTTAATAGAAAACAGGGCTATTGGTGTAGTTTATGCAGGTAGCTTGTTATTTTTGTATAATCTTAATTATAAATTATGTTGATTAATAAGATAAACTAAATAGCAAAAAATGTGTATATTAATAGTAAAGAATAATAGCTACAATCAATAAAGCGGAACAAACCACCTATATATCTACTCCAATGCAATTGATTTTTTTTATAAGTAACCAACTGGATTAAAGAGTATCACAAATACTCAATCTTTAATATAAAAGAAAAGATCTGAAAAACAGGAAAAATTTAAGTTCAAATTCAATTAGAGTATGTTAGTATATTTAATGTATAACTTAGGTGTATATAAATAGTATTAGTGATTAGGGGTGTGCATAGTTACTAAATTTTAAGAACTAATCCATTTTAATGGTTGTAGTTTTAAAACTAAACCATTTTTTATAATAATCAATTTAAAATTGTAAAATAGTTTTAATTCGGTTTAAAACCGGTTTAAATCGGGTTTCAATCAAAATTGATTAATAAGAAAATTGTATCTTTCTTAATTTGAAGAGACGAAAAAAATTCAGGTTAATGAAAGGAACAAAATGCAAAGACATGTGTCATTTTTATACTATTATATTCAAACACCAGCACAAATCGTTTTTCACAATTTTTTTGAAAAGCAAAAAAGTAAAATTCAATTTAAGAGTAAAAACACTACACTTTAATCTATGATAAAGTTGCACCAGAACACTAAAACTAAAACCCAAAAAAACTAAAACAAAACATCCTAAAACCAAGACAAAATTTGCTTCAAACACAATTGCTACACTATAACAGTTAAACAAAAAAATACAGATTAACAATCGTTCATCATAATTAACTTAATAAGTTCTTCTTCCCTTAACTAATCACCACTCTAATTAACTAATTAATAATAAATAAAATAAAATATATAAACTAGTTTTCCATTTTCAATTTGAATATTTTATAAATTGGTTTACATGAATTTGAATTTCCTGTGCCTTAATAATATCTTATTCATTAATAATAATATCATATACATTTGGTTTTATGTATGACAACTGGTTATCAAAAATGGAAACCAGATTTTTGTTTTGATATCAAAATGGATCTGGAGCGGTTCACATCCAACACAAATTGGAGTATAAAAATTGGTGCACTGAATTTTTAAAATTGATTCGTGTAAACCAGTTTTTTTGCACACCCCTATTAGTGATATTGTGTAAAGTTCTATATTTGGTGTATGAGTATAGTGTAGCTTGATGTAATAGTTGGGCATGTGCCCATTGGTTGTTGTAATACTAAGTAGTGTAACTAAGTCAGTTACAGTTAGTTAGCTAGTAACTAATTACAGTTTACTCTCAAATTATATAATTAAGTGTAATCTTTTTTTACCAATCAATGAAACTATATCATTTTCATTCTTAGAACCTCTCGTTATGCATCTTCATAAAGTGAAGAAAGCAGAAGTTGTAGCTTTGTTCACCTTCTTTGATCACTTATGCTTCCCTCACGATAGATCTCTGATTTCAACTCACCTTCTTTGTTCACCTTCTTCATTTCCCTTTATTCACTGTGCACAGTCTCTTTTCGTCTAAACTCAAGGTCTATTAATGGAGTTTGATGAAAATCAAGAATCATTCGTCAAAGATCCTCCTCAGTCTCAAGATATCTTAACTGGATTTGGAGCTGGTAAATCCACTAGTTCTTTCGGACCCAAGTTATCGATAAAGCTGCAAGAAAACATCTATCTTCTCTGGAATCAGCAAGTTGAAGGTGTGATTCTTGCGCAGAGGATGCTTAAGCTTGTGGCAAATCCACAAATTCCACAAAAGTTCAAGTTCGTTCAAGATCGTGTTGTTGGTACAATCTCAAAAGAGTATGAAACCTGGATTGTGCAGGATTAAGCTGTTTTCATCTGGCTACTGTCAACGATTTCTGAAGTTGTTCTACCTAGGGTTCTTGCTTGCAAACATGCTTTCGAGGTATGGGATAAAACTCACCAGTTCTTCAATGCTCAGGTGAAGGCTAGGGTTTGCCAACTACGTGTTGAGTTAAAATCTACCAAGAAAGGTAACAAATCGACCACTAAATATGTTTTACGCATCAAGGCTATAGAAAACTCACTATTGGCAGTTGGGGATTCCGTAACTGAACAAGATCAGATAGATTATATCTTGCAAGGGCTTCCTGAGGAATATAACCCCTTTGTTATGCAGATGTATGACTGTCCTACACCCCCTTCTCTATGTGATGTTGAAGCCTTATTACACGTGCAAGAAGCACAACTTGACAAGTTTCGTGAAGAACAAGCCATTTATAACATTGCAGCCAATATAACTCATACAAGTCAAGAAGTACTCGCTCTAGAGGAGCTTATTCTAGGCATAAAGGCAGAGGAAGGTTCACTCATGGACACACTCGTGGGAAAGGCAAGTACCCTATAGGAAACAGACCAACTTGCCAACTATGGGGCAAATATGGTCATGAAGTTTCAACTTGCTGGCATCAATTTGATGAGAATTTCATGTCTATTAAACCTAACTCTGCATCTCAAGGCTCTAACATCAGTGACAATAGCAAGCCATAAGGAACCTCTGAAGCATATCAGAATTCCCAGAAATCTCAAACTATGGAAATGATGGCGAAATCAGGAAGATCCTCAGCTTACACTCAGGAGTACAAGCAGCCCTTTAAGCTTAAGTCTCAAGCTTAGTTCGCAGACTCAGGTGCTTCCCATCATTTAACACCTTATGCTGCTATTTTACAAAATCTAAAACCCTATAGAGGTAATAGACAAACTCTCTATATACAAGCCATAGGTTCTACACATTTCCAATCTCCACTGAAACTACACATAAGCTAATTCTGCCTAACATCCTACATGTTCCTGCTATAACTAAAAATATGTTGTCAGTATCTAAGTTTGCTAGTGATAACAATATTTTATTTGAGTTCTTGCTCTATAAATGATATATCAAATCTCATGCTTCTAAGCAAATTATGGCTGAAGGAGTACTTGATGCTAGTGGATTGTACTGTTTTTCTCAGCTCCATTTGGAGTTCAAGAGCTCTCATAGCCCTAATAACAAATTGAGTCCTCATATTAGTATTCAAAGTTATGTTGTTTCTTAGTCTACTTCCATTATTTTAGATACCTGTAAAACTAGTACTTTGTGGCACCACAGGCTGGTCATGCCAACCTTAATACTGTTTCTTATGTTCTAAAAATGTGTAATATTTACGCATCCAATAAAAACAGTTATTCTTTCTGTACAACTTGTAATATGGGCAAAGCTCATAGAATACATGCTCCATTAACTCATATTGTGTACCATAAACCTTTTGATATTGTATATACTGATTAGTGGGGTCCATCCCTTATTCCCTCTAGCTCAGGTTTTAAATATTACATAGCCTTTGTTGATGGGCACACTAGATCCACATGATTGTATCTGCTCAAACAGAAATATGAGGCTTTACATGCCTTTAAGTTGTTTCATACCTTTTTCCAAACTCATTTCAATACTAACATTAAATCTGTCCAATCTGACTTTGGAGGAGAGTTTAGACCTTTCACCAACTACTTAACAGAATTAGGTACATCCCATAGATTAACTTGTCCTCACACTTCACATCAAAACGGGCCTATAGAAAGAAAACATAGACAAATAGTTGAAATGGGGATTACCATGTTGGCTCATGCCTCCTTACCTATTGTATATTGGGATATCAGTTTCTCTACTTTTGTGCATATTACCAACAAGCTTCCCACTTCCACTCTAACTAAAGCTAATTCTCCATTTCATGCTCTGTATGGACATAATACTGACTATACTACTCTTAAGGTGTTTGGCTGTTCTTGCTTTCCCTTACTTAGACCCTACAATAAAAATAAACTTCAATTAAGGAGTCAAGAACGTGTGTATCTTGGTACTTCTCCTCAACATAAAGGCTATAGGTGTCTAAGTAAAACTGGAAGAATTTAGATCTCCAAGGATGTTAAGTTTAATGAACACTATTTTCCTTTTCCAAAGTTGTTTTCTACTGAAAATGCATCTCACAGTTCAAAACCTTGCAGTCCTGTTATATGTCCTACAACTGCTTTCTCTGCTCCTACTTTTTTTGTCCCTACTAATAGAAAGTCTCATTCACATCAATCCATACCAATGACACTAATATTATCACCTCTAAGGCTCCTAACTAAATAGGTCATCCTAGTCTGCATCATGAGGATAATACTAATAACTAGTCATCGTCCACTGGTCCAAGAGATGATCCCACCCAATCTGTCATAATCCTTGAGCCTTCTACCTATGGTACAAGTCAGCCTGTCACAAAACAAATCATGTCCAGTTCCTCTCACTCTAATTTTTCTCAGGACAACTCTGACCTTGATGCATCTAACAAGAACACATTTAATGAATGTGACACTATGAATAAACACGCATCTTCTCTAACTGCTCACACCAGGACAAATGTTATTGCTCTCTCTTATCCTGAGGATAAATGCAAACAGACATCTCTAGCTGAGGGCACACCTATTGTGTCTGATGCTGATTTAATACCCTTACAATCTCAGTCTAATAAAGAGTTTCACCCTACTCACAAACCTAGAATTACCTTTTGCTCTAATGAACTTACTTTTTCTTCTTGCATACAGTCTTTGAGTCTTCTCAATCCCCTTAAATTGGGACTACTCTACCTGTTATTCCTCTTGTTACCAATAGCCATCATATGCTAACTAGAGAAAAATTAGGAAAAACTAAACCTATGGTGTTCCTTGCTCATACAGAAACTGAGCCTTCTGATAAGTGCAAATTGTAATTATTTTTGTATATACTTTTTGTTGCACTTATCGAATCTTTGTTGTTAATATCATAGAATAAACCTAACTTTTGTGTAAATACGTTTAGTTTGTGTTTATTTGTGTTTTTGTGTACATAGTGTACCGTTTGATGTTTTCCCATTCATTTTGTAGGTATTTGTTGCATTTTGGAGCATCGAGGAATAAGGCGTCGAAGGCACGGCTCCGGATGCACGCTTTCAGAATAAAAGAATAGTTTTGAGAAGTTTTACTCAGGAGAGCCCGCTTAGCACGCAGAATTTCGCTAAGTGTGAGTGCCCTTGGTGCATTTTGTAGCGTGCTGCTTGCAATTTGACATTTTGGTAGAAGCATAGTGTAGTTGTTTAGTTATTGGCATGCATTTTTGGTAAAACCAGGTGTGTGAATGTCATGACTGATGTCATAACATTCTAGTTTATTAGGTACTGATTTATTAGGTACCTTTGCAGAAAAATATTGTCATACAGGTGCTGCTGTTTATGAGTGTGTATCTGAGCATTTTTCAAAAAGATCACATTTACCAAAATCAGTAGACAGGAATTCAGATGTCATAACAAATGTTAAGACATCCTGTTCTGAACTAACAGTTATGCAGTTTGGGTAATTCTGAGTTTTTTCAGGAAAATGACTCAGTCTTTCCAGAACAGACAATCTCGTGGACTTGGGGTTAACCTAGCTCAACCCTAACCTGGTTGATAAAGTCTTGTGACCAAGTCTTAAGGTCAAACAGAATTAACCCTAGCTTTTTATGGAAACCCTAACTGAAGATGCAACTGCTATATATTCAACAGGGTTGCTGTTTGGAATTTATCCCTTTGACAGAAGATCATTTTAGAAGCTGTATAGTTTTAACTATTGTAATCCAAGCAAGTATCATTGTGATAAGTGACTTGGAATAGGTTTTAATTGTAAGGGTTTTGTATCACTCAAAGCTTTGAAGCAAGAGTGTTTTGTGTCTCTTGACTAAAGCTTTGAAGCAAAGTCAAGTTAGGTTTATGTATCACTCAAAGCTGTGAAGCAAGAGTGTTTGTGTTGCTTGATTAAAAAGCTGTGAAGCATAATCAAGTGTATGTTTTGAAGAGAGTCTTCATCAATTCATTAGTCAATTGTTTTAAGTATCACTGCTGTGATTGAGGGGGAGTGAGTAGGAACTTAGGTTTAAGTTGTACTTAGATTGAAGTTGCATTGGGTAGGTCTTAAGTGAAGGAGATAAACTGGTTGGTTTATTCCTGAATTAATATCTCTTATAGTGGATTTCCTCCCTGGCTTGGTAGCCCCCAGAGTAGGTGTTGTTGCACACTGAACTGGGTAAACAATTGACTGTGTTCTTTACTGTTTTTGTATTTACTGTCTTATAGAAAGTCAGATACAGTGTCATAACATTGAACGTGACATTGAGTATCTGCAGCCAGAATTTCAATTGGTATCAGAGCAGGCACCCTGCCTGTATTACTGGGTGAGATCTAGGGATATCACTTTCTGGCACTATGGACAAAGAAGGAGTTTTTGGAAATAGACCACCCATTCTGGATGGAACAAACTATGACTACTGAAACCTCGTATGATTGCCTTCTTAAAATCTCTGGACAAAAAGGCTTGGAGAGCTGCTGACAAAGGATGGAACCATCCCACCATAACTGAGAAAGATGGGACAATCAGCCTGAAGCCTGAGGAAGATTGGAGTAAAGAAGAAGATGAGTTAGCCCTGGGAAATTCCAAAGCTTTAAATGCCTTGTTCAATGGAATTGATAGAAACATATTCAGACTAGTACATCAATATGAACTGGCCAAGGAAGTTTGGGACACTCTCAAAACTACCCATGAGGGCACTTCCAAAGTAAAAATGTCAAGGCTTCAGATGTCGACTACCAAGTTTGAGAATCTAAAAATGATGGAAGATGAAACCATTCATGAGTTTCACATGAACATCTTGGAGATTGCCAACACCTCAGGAGCACTGGGAGAAAAGATGTCAGAAGAAAAATTGGTGAGAAAGATTCTCAGATCCTTGCCTAAAAGATTTGCAATGAAGGTAACTGCCATAGAGGAAGCCCAGGACATCAGCAAGTTAAAAGTGGATGAACTTATTGGGTCTCTTCAGACTTTTGAGATGGGGATCACTGAAAATGGTGACAAGAAGAACAAGAGCATAGCACTTGTATCCAACACTGATGTTGAAAACAAGGAGGATGAAGAAGAAAATATTTCAGAAGCTATAGCCATGCTTGGAAGACAATTCAACAAACTCATCAAAAGAATAGATCCAAAGTCAAGGTCTAATGTTCATAACATTCCCTCTGACATTGACAGTTCCAGCAGAAGACCAAGGTCAGAAGAGAAGGGAAATCAAGGCAGAGGAATTCAATGCCATGGTTGTGAAGGATATGGGAATATTCGAGCTGAATGTCCTACCTTTCTTAAGAAACAAAAGAAAGGAATGACTGTTACTTGGTCTGACTGTGATTCAGAAAGTAATTCTGAAGATAAATCTGCCAAACTAGTTACTGCTCTAACTGGTGTTTGTACCTCTGAAAGTGACACTAGTGATGAAGAAGTGACATTTGAAGAACTGGCTGATACCTACAAGAAATTGTGTATCAGAAGTGCTGAAGTCTGTGTGCAGAATGAGAAACAATCCAAACACATCATAAAGCTGGAGGCTGAAAAAAGGGCAGACCTTGAAACTATAAGTCATCTAGAAGGGGAAGTTCAATTGCTGAACTCATAACTGAACCAAATGACCAAATCTGTCAAGATGCTGACTAATGGAACAGACAAATTGGAAGAGATCCTTCAGGTTGGACAAAATGTGGGAAACAAATCTGGACTAGGATTTGTGGAAGCAAAGAAATCTGGTACAGACAAGAAGATCAGGCCTAATAAGCAAATGTCAAAACAGATGTCTCAACACAACTCTCAACATCAGGAACAGAGACATATGAAGAAAAGGTACCAAAGATGGAGATGTCATCATTGTGGGAGGTATGGCCACATAAAGCCTTTCTGCTTCAGATTGCATGGATACCCTAATCAAAACTCAGGTGTCAAACCTAAGTCTAAAAAGGTACCACATACTCCTAAATGGAAGAAAAAGGCTACTGCCCTGATAGCCCACACTTCCCTGAGGGTCTATGCAAAGGAAGACTGGTACTTTGACAGTGGGTGTTCCAGACACATGACTGGAATCAAGAACCTCCTCAATAATGTTAAACCTCACACCACTAGTTTTGTGACCTTTGGAGATGGTGCTAAAGGTGAAATCAAAGGAGTTGGTAATTTGGACTGCCCTGGAGTTCCAAGTCTGAATGAAGTACTACTGGTAAAAGGCCTGAATGCTAATCTCATTAGTATCAGTCAATTGTGTGATCTAGGATTCAAGGTCAATTTCTCAAAATCTGAATGTCTTGTAATTAATGAAAAACAAGAAGTTGTAATGAAAAGGGTCAGATCTAAAGACAACTGTTACTTGTGGGAGCCTGAGAACACTAATTTCTCCACTGTGTGTTCCATTGCAAAAGAAGAAAAAGAGGTGAAACCGTGGCACCAGAAACTTGGCCATCTTAATCTAAGAGGTATGAAAAGGATTATCTCCATGGAGGCAGTCAGAGGGATTCCAAGACTGCAAATTGATGAAGGAAGAGTTTGTGGTGAATGTCAGGTTGGTAAGCAGACTAGGATGTCACATCCAAAGTCAAGACATCTGACCACCTCTAAGGTTCTAGAACTTCTTCATATGGATCTGATGGGACCAATGCAGGTGGAGAGTCTTGGTGGAAAAAGATATGCCTATGTGGTTGTGGATGATTTTTCCAGATTCACCTGGATTAACTTCATTAGGGAAAAATCTGATGTATTTGAAGTTTTTAAAGAATTGTGCAAAAGAATTCAAAGAGAAAAGGAAGGGTGTATTGTCAGAATCAGAAGTGATCATGGCAAGGAATTTGAAAACAACAAGTTTGATGATTTCTGTTCCTCAGAAGGAATTAGTCATGAATTTTATTCTCCTATAACTCCTCAGCAAAATGGAGTTGTGGAAAGAAAAAACAGGACCATACAGGAATCTGCCAGAGCAATGATACATGCCAAAAGACTTCCTATGTATTTTTGGGCTGAAGCTATGAATACAGCCTGCTATGTCCATAACATGGTCACCTTGAGAAAGGGAACCTCATCCACCATATATGAACTCTGGAAAGGAAGAAAACCAACTGTGAAGTACTTCCATGTGTTTGCCAGCAAATGCTATATTCTGGCAGATCGTGAACAAAGAAGAAAACTGGACCCTAAAAGTGATGAAGGCATATTTCTAGGATACTCCTCAAACAGCAGAGCTTTTAGAGTATTCAATTCCAGGACCAAAGCCATGATGGAATCAATAAATGTCATAATTGATGATTATCATGAGGAAATAGATGTCCCTTGTAATGTTGAGACATTCTTTGAGACTTCAACTCAACAGAACGATCTACCCAACACCACCACAGCAGAATCTGAATCAAAGGAAGCTAGCAAGATCCCTTCCATCAGAATTCAGAAGGATAATCCAAAAGAGCTCATCATAGGAGATCCCGACAGTGGAGTCATTACAAGATCTAGAGAAATCATCTCAAACTCTTGTTTTGTGTCTAAAATGGAACCAAGAAATGTCAAGGAAGCTTTAACTGATGAATACTGGATTGGAGCAATGCAAGATGAACTGAACCAATTCAAGCAACATGAAGTTTGGGAACTAGTTCCTAGACCTGAAGGAACTAACATCATTGGCACAAAATGGATTTTCAAGAACAAATTAGATGCTGAAGGAGTTGTCACCAGAAATAAGGCAAGACTTGTTGCTCAAGGATACACTCAGGTTGAAGGGGTTGATTTTGATGAAACCTTTGCACCTGTAGCCAGGCTGGAATCAATCAGACTCCTATTGTCAATTGCTTGTCTTCTGAAATTCAAGTTATTTCAGATGGATGTGAAAAGTGCCTTTCTAAATGGGTACTTGAATGAGGAAGCTTATGTGGAACAGCCTAGAGGCTTTGTGGATCCAAACCACCCTGATCATGTCTACAAATTGAGAAAAGCTCTATATGGCCTGAAACAAGCTCCTAGAGCATGGTATGACAGGTTAACTAAATTTCTCTCAGACAAAGGATACAGAAAAGGAGGCTTGGACAAAACTCTCTTTGTCAAAACTGAAGGAGGGAAGTTGATGGTAGCCCAAATATATGTTGATGACATAGTGTTTGGAGGAATGTCAGAACCTATGGTTAAACATTTTGCTGACCAGATGCAGGCTGAATTCGAAATGAGTCGCATGGGAGAACTAACTTATTTTCTTGGACTGCAAGTCTCACAGATGGAGGACTCAATCTTCTTATCTCAAAGCAAGTATGCAAAGAACATTGTAAAGAAGTTTGGTATGGAGAATTCCAGTCACAAAAGGACTCCTGCTCCTACGCACTTAAAGCTTTCCAAAGATTCAAGTGGGGTTAAGGTGGATCAAAGTCTGTACAGAAGCATGATAGGAAGCTTGTTGTACTTAACAGCCAGCAGACCTGGCATTGCTTTTGCAGTTGGAGTTTGTGCAAGATACCAAGCTGATCCTAAAGTCAGTCATATCAACCAAGTGAAGAGAATTTTGAGGTATGTGAGTGGAACTTACAACTATGGTTTGCTATACTCTCATGGCTGTGAACCAACTTTGGCTGGTTACTGTGATGCTGATTGGGCTGGTAGTGCTGATGATAGAAAAAGTACCTCTGGAGGATGCTTCTTCTTGGGAAATAATCTGGTTTCCTGGTTCAGCAAGAAACATAATTGTGTGTCTCTCTCTACTGCTGAAGCTGAATACATTGCAGCTGGTAGTAGCTGTTCTCAAATGATCTGGATGAAACAGATGCTTACTGAGTATAATGTCACACAAGATGTTATGACATTATACTGTGACAATCTGAGTACAATCAACATTTCCAAGAATCCCATTCAGCATAGTAGAACCAAACATATTGACATAAGACATCACTTTATCAGAGACCTTGTTGAAGAGAAGACAATTAAACTGGAACATGTTTCCACTGAGCTACAGCTGGCTGACATTTTTACCAAGGCACTTGATGCAAATCAATTTGAAAACTTGAGGGGTAAGTTGGGTATTTGTCAACATGAGGAATTGTAGCAATTAATTTTGCTTAAAACAAGGGTTGAAGGAGTTATGCTTGTTAAGTCTGTTCTGATTGGGTTAAACTTATATTTTCCCATTTCCTTCAATTCTTTTAAGAAGTTGAATAGACACTCCTTTTCTTCCTTCCCCTCTCGTCTCCGCATCAAAACCCAGTCCTCTAAGACTATCAAAATGTCTCAAACACCATAATCATCTAATACGACTATTTCATCCTCTTCTTCTGATCAAGATTCTAGGGCAATCTCATCTTGTCTGGATTCTAAAGTCCTGGAGATCTCTTCTCTTAGAGAAGTGGAAACTAACCCCACCAAGGTCAAAGAGCTGAGATCAAGACATGCAGGAAGGTCCCAAGCTACTGCCTCTGGTAATCCATCTCATCCTACTTCTTCTGTTCCCTCTGAAATTACAAATAGGGAAGGGTCAGCATATGTTCGTCAAGCAATAGCTAAAATTGTTACAAGAATTCTGAACGAGAACCACTTAGTTCCTGGCATTTCTGTTCCTTTAAATCAAGAAAGTTCAAATGCTGAACCAAATCTAGATGTCTCTAAGGATGTTGAGACATCAGACAAAGAGAAGAATGCTGATATTGCTCACAAGAAAAGGAAGAAGCCCGAACCTTCTGAGTCTGATAACAGTGCTTAAAGGTTGGTGGAGTTGCTGTTGTTTCCTGGTGGAGTTTGCAAGTGTGTTCAGTTTTTAGTTGTTGTTTTTATTACTTTTGGGATGACTGTATAACTTTTAAGAACATGTATCTTTGGCTCATTTGTGGCTAAAGAGGGGGAGATATTATTCTGTGATCAATTACTTGATAGACATTCTATTTTTCTGCAGTCATATTTATTCTGCTGCTATCTATCTCTGATTGCTTAGGGGCTTTAGCCAAAAATCTGCCAAAGGGGGAGTTTGTAGTTGTTTAGTTTTTGGCATGTATTTTTGGTAAAACCAGGTGTGTGAATGTCATGACTGATGTCATAACATTCTAGTTTATTAGGTACTGATTTATTAGGTACCTTTGCAGAAAAATATTGTCATACATGTGCTGCTGTTTATGAGTGTGTATCTGAGCATTTTGCAAAAAGATCACATTTACCAAAATCAGTAGACAGGAATTCAGATGTCATAACAAATGTTAAGACATCCTGTTCTGAACTAACAGTTATGCAGTTTGGGTAATTCTGAGTTTTTTCAGGAAAATGACTCAGTCTTTCCAGAACAGAAAATCTCGTGGACTTGGGGTTAACCTAGCTCAACCCTAACCTTGTTGATAAAGTCCTGTGACCAAGTCTTAAGGTCAAACGGAATTAACCCTAGCTTTTTGTGGAAACCCTAACTGAAGATGCAGCTGCTATATATTCAACAGGGATGCTGTTTGGAATTTATCCCTTTTGACAGAAGATCATTTTAGAAGCTGTATAGTTTTAACTATTATAATCCAAACAAGTATCATTGTGATAAGTGACTTGGAATAGGTTTTAATTGTAAGGGTTTTGTATCACTCAAAGCTTTGAAGCAAGAGTGTTTTGTGTCTCTCGACTAAAGCTTTGAAGCAAAGTCAAGTTAGGTTTATGTATCACTCAAAGCTGTGAAGCAAGAGTGTTTGTGTTGCTTGATTAAAAAGCTGTGAAGCATAATCAAGTGTATGTTTTGAAGAGTGTCTTCATCAATTCATTAGTCAATTGTTTTAAGTATCACTGCTGTGATTGAGGGGGAGTGAGTAGGAACTCAGGTTTAAGTTGTACTTAGATTGAAGTTGCATTGGGTAGGTCTTAAGTGAAGGAGATAAACTGGTTGGTTTATTCCTGAATTAATATCTCTTATAGTGGATTTCCTCCCTGGCTTGGTAGCCCCCAGAGTAGGTGTTGTTGCACACTGAACTGGGTAAACAATTGACTGTGTTCTTTACTGTTTTTGTATTTACTGTCTTATAGAAAGTCAGATACGGTGTCATAACATTGAACGTGACATTGAGTATCTGCAGCCAGAATTTCACATAGTTTTGGAGCCCGCTTAGTGCAGATAACGCGCTTGATGCAATTTAGGTCGGTTTAATATGTAAATATCGTACAGCCCGCTTAACACGGTCTGTTGAGATTTTTTTTATAACTTCATTTTAGCTCATTTTTTGTTATAATTTTGGGGAAGTTTTTGCTCCCACCTCTACCAACCTCCACTTTTGTTAGGAATATCTTAGATAACAACTATGGAGCTTGCATATGGATGATCTGGGTTGGATTGATCTTCAATTGGCATTGACAAACTAGTAGATTTGTGGTTCATTTCTCTTTATCTTTGTGTATTCTTTATAGTTGATATTCACTTAGGGTGTCTGTGACTAATGCCTCTGTGTTGTTTGTGTCGCTCTGAGAGATCGTCGATGCAAGCGAGCACAATTGACTTATGTCTAGTTAAGGTTGGTTAAGAGATCGCCGCTGAGGTGATACAGTAGGTGTTGTGTTTGACATGTGATGACATTGATGAATATTGTAGGTTTAGTACAACAGGTCGATAGGTTTAAGTCTGTGGGAAGTAGTACATATGCATGCTTGATAAGTTATTCATTTTCCTTTTTATACATTTATTTTCTGTTGATACCTTTCCTTTCAACCTATTTAAACCCAAACTCATTAACGAGAGATTTTGTGACCGGTATTTCAATACACCAATCTTTGTGGAAACAATACAATATAACCTATAACACTCATTAAATTAATAACTTACTTTTTGCTTACCGCTTTACCGCATCCAACGAAATGGCGCTGTCACCGAGTGTTGTACCCCAAAATTTGCCCTCCCATATTTCTCAAAATATTTCAAGAAAAATTCACAAGTCCAACCCGGCGCGTCATATTCAGGTATTCTTTCGCCAAGATATCTCTGATAACGTATTCTCAAATTCAGGTTCGGCTCAAGAGTCAATTCTTTAAAGAAGGTATCCGAATGTGCGAGTTTTCTTGAAGAAATATGGTGAAAAAGTGTGCTGAAAGTGCAGTTTTTATGCGCTAAAAAATTCATAACTTGAAGATTGTGACTCGTTTTGAACCCGTTCCGGTGGCCAAAATTCCGTCTTGACATTATCTACGTTTTCATCTCTCACGGCTAGAAGCCAATTTCGATCAGAAGGTCTTCAAAAATGTGGATTGATCAAGTATTTTCGTACAGAAAATTTGTGACAAAAGTTTATTTGCGTCATGTTCAGAAAATCATAACTTGGTCGAATTTCATCGTATCGAGCTGGTTCCGGAGCCAAAATTTCACAAATTGAGTTGACTACATTTTCACAGGAGGTATCGAGTTCGAACGGTGTTCAAAAGGCCTTCATTTTTTGCTCAGTGTGTGACACACCGAAAATCCTGAATGCTGAATATTATTTCATCTGGGCTGAAACTTCGAAAATTCATAACTCGGTCAATTTTTATCGGATTGGGCTCGTATTTTTACACAAAGTCATTGATTCATAGATCTACAACTTTGCTTCAAAAGTCGAGACCTGATTATGCTCCGATCAATACTAGTTTTTTATTGAAGAACGTGTCAGAGTCGACACTGGAGCCCAAAATAAGTTTGTCTGAGCTGAAACTTCAAAAATTCATAACTAATTCACCGTTTATCCGATTGAGCCAATTTTCGGACAGGAGTTAGTTATCGATGTCGGCTACATTTTGTTTTCACATTTCAACTTCAAAAATTGCACTTAAGTCCCTGCGATTTAGCCTGGAAAGTGACGAACTCAAGTGAACATTGGAGGCCCAATTGCACGTTCAAAGCCCATTTTCTTTACCCTAATTTCCATTATATAATCACCTTCTTTTCATACAAACCAGGGAGGAAAAAAAAGAGAGAAAAAATCATGCCACAACACTGTTAGAATATCAAATTCTTTCAAGAACCCTAAAACCTTGAAATCCTTATTACAAATCCATCTCTCACTACAAACAAGCCATCACAGTTACAAATCAACACCTCACTACTTCTTCAGTAAGAATAAGGCTGGCTTGATCTCCATGATCTAAAGGGCATAAAAGCATTCAGGTCACTAATTTTCCAGTAAGGGTAAGATTGATTTGATCTCTATGATCAAAAGGGTATAATCATTCATACATGCCATATTGTGCCTAAACGTTAAATTTCTGCATATATTGGCTTTATTTGCATTTTTATAATTTTATTTAATGTGTTTGTGAGGTTCAACACTGCAGATTTAGCCAGGATCCCATGCAGGTTCATTTAGGAACGTTGAGGCCAAAAGCCAGATGGCCAAAAGCCAAAAGCCAAATGGCCAAAAGCCAAAAACCAAAAGCCAAAAGCCAAAAGCCAAATGGCCAAAAGAACAACTTATGCATGACGAGACAGACATCCTGAGAAGATTAAGGAACGCTGAGGCCAGCACACGAATAACCAATGGCCAGAACACAAATGGCCATGAAACCCCATCAAATGGCCAAAGAATGCAGACCACGGTACTCAGGGGTCAATGAACACGCACGTGATGCCAGAAAGTCAAATAAGGCTTTTTGTCTAATGGGCCAGAATACTTCAAAAAACCTCCCCTTGGGTCTGAAACTCCCCTTGGTTTGCATCCTTTTTAATTTTATTTTCTTTTCTTTTCTAATTCTTTTTTAATTGTTTTAATTGTTTTTTTCACCATAAAATAATTTTCTATAATAAAAACAGAAAAATCAAAAAAATACAAATATATTTAATTTTTTCACTAATTAATTTTTATAAATAAACTCTAACAATTAACTTAGTTAATCTAGGTTTTAATTTTAACACTTTTTCTTAATAAATAAAAAATATGTAGAATTAGGTTTTAACATTCTCATCTTTTTTTCTTAAATAAATAATTTTTTCTCATCATTAGTATTATTAATTATTACTTTTGTAAATAAATATGTAAATTAACTAATTAGTGTAAATTAGGTTAACTTGTGATATTTTTCATTAATAATTAAAAATAACTTAGAATTAGGGTTTCTCTTCAATTTTAATTTCTTTATCTCATAAATACCAAAAACCTAAAAAACAATTTCTTTTCTTTTAATTAAATAATAATTAGACTTTTAATTCAATTTAATTTCAAAAGGGTCCAACGCCCTCGGACGTCCTAACTTTAATTCTTTCGCGCATTTATTCTTATTTTTCCTTTTGAATATTATGTAATTGCTCAAGGCTTGTAATAGTAATTAGGTCTTTTACTTTCCGCATTTTTATCAAAACGGATCTTTGTAATTTGGCGATGTATAGACCCGCGCCTTGTAATAGCGTAGGATTTATCTTTCCGCATTTAAATTTCCGTACTTTTAAATTCTAATTGCATGAAAGAATGAATGACTAACTAAAAACAAGCGTAGCTCACAATGCTCTGATCAAAGATAAATATTGACATGAAAACAACACACAAATTCACACACCACTCTTAGGGTACGCCTCACTGTTTCCTTGCCTTCGAAACGTGGTCGTCGAGTATAGGACGTTTTAGTAAGTCCTTATGTCCATGATCTATGGCATATGGGTAGCTTCTAAGGTGTCCTACTGTTGCTCTGGTGACCACACTGTCCCTAACAAACGAATTGACCCGAATACCTCCAACGGTGGTGATACCTATCTCTCAATGGTGGGATGGCACTACCTTGAGGACATTTACACAGCCTAATTCCTTAGGGTAGGTAGATGACTCATAGATACTTGCTCTACTAAAAAACAAATCAAAAACTCTTTTCACACCGACACTTTTCAAAAAGCTTTCAAAATAATTTTTCACTCTTGAGGACTGATACAAGAGTCGATCTAAAATCTTTAAACGAAACTTTTTCTTACCCACTCACACTTTGAAAAGCAAACAAACATTTTGAAAACACAAATGAGCAAGTATCTAAGAGCCCATGGACAACCATGGATAGAAAGGGTGCTAACACCTTCCCTTTCTATAAATCTACCTCCCGAACCGAGAAACTATCTCATAAGGAATTTTGCTGTGCTTTTGTCCTGTCCATATTGGAGAAAATAAAAGATGGTGGCGACTCTTGCTTCCGCGACATTTCGCGAACCAGCGTTAAACAGTCAGTTCCAGATCCACCGATCACAGAACTGGCGACTCTGCTGGGGAATACTTAAAGTGAGGTGTACCTTAGGATAGCTCAGACTTATGTTTTCAATTGCTGTGTTTGTTTGCTTTATTATTATGGGCTGCATCGGAGTTACATAGATCCTAACCCGGATCTGGGGATACCCCGTTAGGTAGCATAAGCTGTGAGGGACCTGTCCGGCGTATACCGACATGGGTGAAGCAGTGGCTACGTTGGTGTGGCACCTTGGTCTATACCGATATCCCTTGTGTCGCAACGAGGAGAATATGGGTCTTCTGAGGAGTCATTAAGCACCAACCGACCTTAGAACCTTAAATGACCCAACTTGGCCAATAGAACAGTAGCAGTATGCTACGCCCATTGAGGCTAAACTCTCGTGATGGTTCTGGCCGCAAGAAAAGATTGCGATGCTGGAGTTATGACCGATTGAGGGTAGTCAGTGATATTGGGATCCTCTAGAACCCGGTTACTTCTGATAGGACAGGTCTTAACCAACAAACTGAAAGAGGGTAATACCTAGACCCCATGCTGACCTAAAATCTAAGGGCTCTTTTGTGTGACTTGTGTGCCTTCGTACTTGACTACTTACATGCTTGTTATCTGACACTTGAGTTTCTTGCAGGTTTTGTTTACAATCCTTAATCTGGACCCATAACAGGGTTTACCTATGTTACGCCACGCATAACATAACATCATAACATCATACCATTGCATGCATCCTACATAAGGACTAATCCATTTCAAGGATCTCAAGGGTCTGTGGTGCAGGTCACGATGAACCAAACTGTCTAGCAAGGGGCAAAGGGGATTTATTTTCCTCTAAGCCAAGGTTGTCAGGGGCTATGACCCACTGGATATGGTGAGCCTTTGACCCTTGAAGAAGGACTCTCAACAACATGCAGTTCCTTCAATCGAGCTATCGAATCCCAACTCTAACAATTTTCTTGTTTACCCCGCGAGATCCTTGAAAACATTGCATGCATACATACATATCATTGCATTACAGGTGTCCCTTTTATAGGCTGCTTACCTTCTTCGCTGTTTATTTCAGCCGATCGTCATGAATCCTGAATCATCTACTGAGCAATCCATCAAGGCTCTCCAGGATCAGAACGCCCAGTTCCAAGAGTTGATCATGAGTTTGGCCCAGGGGCAACAAGATCTGAAGACTCTGCTCTCGAAGAAGAAGAAGAAGAGGACATTGTTGTTCAACCCGAGACGCAAATCTGGGAATGGGTCACAAAATGAAGTTGAGCTGACTACCCCGTCTGTTGGGAAAGACAGTCCCCAAGAAAGGGAGGTTCCTAGTCCAGTGGTCTCCGACAACGAGACCGATTACAATGGTGAGCGGTACCCCCCAGCTGAGGACAGGTACAAACAGCTGGAAGACCGGTTAAGTGCTATGGAAATACAGAAAGTGCTCGGCCTGGACTTCGAAGATCTAGGTCTGTCTTCTGGGGTAGTAATCCAACACAAGTTCAAGGCACCTGCTTTTGCAAAATATGACGGGGCTTCCTGTCCTAAGCTGCATCTCAGGTCTTACACAAGGAGGATCCAGCCCTACACGGCTGACAAGAATTTGTGGATTCACTTCTTTCAGGATAGTCTGTCGGGAACTCAACTCGACTGGTTCTATCAACTGAATGGAGCCAACATCCGCAGCTGGGAGGACTTGGCCACTGCATTCTACAAGCAGTACCAGTACAATGCCGACCTCGCTCCTACACGTACCCAACTCCAAGGTATGTCGCTAGGATCAGGAGAAGGTTTTAAGGAGTACGCCCAAAAGTGGAGAGACCTTGCTGGAAGGGTGCAACCACCTCTGACTGATCGTGAACTTGTGGACCTGTTCTTGGGGACCCTGTCTGGTCCATTCTACAACCATCTGATTGGGAATTCTTCTGCTGGGTTCACAGATCTGATCTTGACCGGGGAGAGAATTGAAGCTGGTATAAAATCAGGAAAGATTCAAGAAGCTGCACCTGCTGATGCTCAGAAAAAGCCCCATAGTGGGAAGAAAGAGTCCAATGCTATACATGGTAAAAAGGGTCATCATGATGTAGGGGCAATCCAGATCTCTGATCCCACGCCTGTTCAACAAAGAAAGAGCAATAGGCGTAGGGTAAAGTATCAAGATAGGAAGTATACTGACATCAGCATGCCTTTGTGTCAGGCACTACAACAATTGCTGAAGGCGAAACTGATCACACTAAAGGATCCTCCCCAAAATCCTGATACTTCCTCTCCCAAATACAACCCGGGTGCGAGATGTGCCTACCATTCTGACAGTCCCGGACATGACACCGACGACTGTTGGACCTTGAAGAACAAGATCCAGGATTTGATTGACGCCAAGGAGGTCAAGTTTGAACACTGATCCTACACCAAGTCATCGAGAATATCTTTTGTTCATTCGAATGTTCAAGTTGTATTTTTCTTTGATCGTTCAAACATTTTATTCATGTCAAACTTTGTTATTTCATTAATGCATTACACATGTCTGTTTTGAAGTAATTATGTTTACTATGCTTAAAACTGTTTTCATATTTTTGTGATGTTCAACGCTCGGTTAACAATTCTAAGCCTCTTGAGGGAGGATGATGAAAACGATACCACGATCTCTACAATATTCTTTTGAACGGACCCCGCTGATGAGGTACAGGCATTGTTTCAATTCCTAAACACTGGAGTAATAAGGAAGATAATCCCTCGTCAACCCCTTTGAGCCAAAGAAGTAGGAGTTTTTCTTTTCGAAAATTAAAACCCTTAATCATAACCTGGGGCTGGGTAGTTCTCTCAGTTGATCCAAGTGCATAACGAATGGCACCAAAGAGGTCCTTACAAAACAAAAGACAATGATGGTTCCGAATAATCATAAAGACAGGCAGTCATTACCAAAACAAAAAAAAAACTAAAGCCGAATAAGTCAAAACCTATGAAGGAGACTTACAAAACTTGGGCATCCCGCTGACTGTAAATACAAAAAGAAACAGTTCAGGCAAAAAAAATAGGGATAACGAAATCAAAAAGAAAAGAGGTCCTACAAACCCTCAACAAAAAAAAAGAAATGACTGCCTATTCAAAATAAACTGTCAACATCTGAACCATCACCGGAATATCAGGATAAAGACTCAAACAAGGTCTAACGCACGATTAGCTGAGTTTAGGTTTGAAGAACATCACGAAGAGCGGGTGGGTACAAATAAAATTTGAGCCTTTATCCTTTGTTTCTTAAACCGTGAACCAGGCCACGTTATAACCCTAAAAAAGTCCTAGCTGAAGCATGGGTTAGTTCGAAAGAATACTGTTACAAAAGGTATCCTGACTCCTTAAGGCTTTCGGTAAAATAACGAGTTGACATCACAGTTTACAAAAATTCACTTGTTTTTATGAAAAATGCATTTTTACAAAAAACTTCAAGACAGACATAAGCGTTGCATTTTAATATAACATTGTTTGCATATGACT
This sequence comes from Vicia faba, assembly GCA_948472305.1. Classification (NCBI taxonomy): domain Eukaryota; kingdom Viridiplantae; phylum Streptophyta; class Magnoliopsida; order Fabales; family Fabaceae; genus Vicia; species Vicia faba. The sequence goes on along the minus strand of OX451737.1, from coordinate 1,380,303,218 downwards.
TTTGTTTGAACAACATAGGAGTTCGCACGAAGAATATCTAATGAACAAAAACACCTCCAATCAAGGGCATGGCCTGATCATTGTCCATCACCTGGGGCAGTTAAGTCAAGATTCGGAGAATCTCTCAACAAGGCCAACTAGCCAGGGGCAGACCTCCGTCTGAATTACTTGGGGCATTGGACATGAGTTCCAGCTACGAATCTTGCCTGATCAAACATCTTCTGGTCGCATGGCAACACAACAACAGGGGCATCTCCCCACATTCGGAGAGCATGGACATAGTCGAAAAAATACTACGCACAATCAAAGACCCGCTAGGTTGACACACCTAGGCAAAAATAAGGGCTTCCCGGCGAACCAAAAGGGTTCGGGAAAAAATAAGGGATGAAAATAAAAAATCCGTACACCCGGCAAGTCGAAAACCTGAAGAGGCGGCTTGGCCAAGAATGGGTATCCCGGTGGACTGAAAACCCGAAAGGGCGGTCCAGGCAAAAGTTAGGGATCAAAGCGTACGACTATGTCCCGGCATCTCGTCACTTGCCTACCAAAGGAAGATTTGTCAAATCGGCAGTCATCAAACACCTTCACAGGTACCTTCTTCTCCAACAGAAACTGGGGCAATAATGAGTTGTCTAAATGATCCGGTTGCTCTGTCCACCGAAGTGCCAAGGTAAGTTCAGCTGAAGAATGTGACCAAGATACCTTCACTCCCTGCAGAGCGAACACGTCTCCCCAGGTTTTATTCAAAGGTTATTTCTCCACCAGAGCTTATAACTGGGTTATCCTCAGCTAAAAGCCACGGAAAGATCGTCCTCGGCGAAGTCTTCCTATCCCCAGCGGAGTTCATCAATTCCTTCAACATAACACAACAACGGTATTCCCAGCGGAGTTATCCTCATCAACCTCAGCAAAGTACCTCTCTTTCCCCCAGAGTTACCTCCCCGCAGAGTAATCTATTCGCCAAGTTTATTCCCCAACGGAGTTATCTTCTCCTATCGGTATTCTTGCAATCATCATCCCCAACGGAAACGAAGAATCTTACTCTTCAACATCAACCCAGGATTTGACTTCCCGGCATTCGTCAAGGATTTACTTTCCTAGACGAAGATACATTCATAAACATCACATTGTTATACATCATGATACATGCATATACGCATCATATCATACAATCTCATGTGTTGAAAAATATTATTGATCCATATCATGCATTGCATATGACTGACCTTTACCTTTCAGGAAGGATACAGTTAAAAGATCAGCTATGTAGACGAATACAGTCAAAAGAGACCAACCCAGTCAAAGAATACAAATCCAGTTAAATCAATGCCTAAAGATTTCTCTGATACAACTCGTCATTATAGACACTCGTCGTTATAGACACTCGTCGTTATAGACACTCGTTGTTATAGACACTCGTCGTCATAGACACTCGTCGTTATAGACACTCGTCGTTATAGACACTCGTCGTTATAGACACTCGTCGTCATAGACACTCGTCGTCATAGACACTCGTCGTCATAGACACTCGTCGTCATAGACACTCGTCGTCATAGACACTCGTCGTTATAGACACTCGTCGTTATAGACACTCGTCGTTATAGACACTCGTCGTCATAGACACTCGTCGTCACAGACACTCGTCGTCATAGACACTCGTCGTCATAGACACTCGTCGTTATAGACACTCGTCGTTATAGACACTCGTCGTTATAGACACTCGTCGTCATAGACACCCGTCGTTATAGACACCCGTCGTTATAGACACTCGTTGTTATAGACACTCGTCGTTATAGACACTCGTCGTTATAGACACTCGTCGTCATAGACACCCGTCGTTATAGACACCCGTCGTTATAGACACCCGTCGTTATAGACACACTCGTCGTTATAGACACTCGTCGTTATAGACACTCGTCGTTATAGACACTCGTTGTTATAGACACTCGTCGTCATAGACACTCGTCGTTATAGACACTCGTCGTTATAGACACTCGTCGTTATAGACACTCGTCGTTATAGATACTCGTCGTTATAGACACTCGTCGTTATAGACACCCGTCGTTATAGACACTCGTCGTTAAAGACCACCCGTCCATGGAAATAACCTGTCAGTAGAGACAACTCACCAACCTTTCTGAATTCCAGAATCGATTCCTATATCCTGCCAGGGCACGTCTAAAGAGTTTGAAGATCCGATTCCTGTATCTCGCCAGGGTGTATCTGTTGACGACTAACATTACCAGACTCGATTCCTGTATCTCGCCAGGGCACATCTGAAGAGTTCGAAGATCCGATTCCTGTATCTCGCCAGGGTGTATTTGTTGACGACTATATTCTCCGGACTCGATTCCTGTATCTTGCCAGGGCACGTATGAAGAGTTTAAAGATTCGATTCCTGTATCCAGCCAGGGCACATCTATATAAAGAGTTTGAAGGTCAACTCCTGTAACAGGCCAGGTAATTATTTTTCTTTCTCAGGTACGCAAGTTCTCTCTAAGGAATCTCTTACGCGATCGACAACCTCCCGATGGCATCTATAAGCCCATCTCTCCACTTACCAACAGCCTCCAGATGGCATCTATAAGCCCATCCCCCTATCCATCGTATCTCCAAATGGCATCTATAAGCCCATTCCCGCCATCACGCTGCTGATACTTTACTATGTGAGCGCAAATTTCTAGCCACTCTAGTGTTCAATCATCTTCCACCTTCGGATCACGAAAGGCACGCAAGCCAATCTACATCCTCAGGTTTAAGAAGATTGAACAAGGACAACTGTTGTACCCCAAAATTTGCCCTCCCATATTTCTCAAAATATTTCAAGAAAAATTCACAAGTCCAACCCGGCGCGTCATATTCAGGTATTCTTTCGCCAAGATATCTCTTATAACGTATTCTCAAATTCAGGTTCGGCTCAAGAGTCAATTCTTTAAAGAAGGTATCCGAATGTGCGAGTTTTCTTGAAGAAATATGGTGAAAAAGTATGCTGAAAGTGCAGTTTTTATGCGCTAAAAAATTCATAACTTGAAGATCGTGACTCGTTTTGAACCCGTTCCGGTGGCCAAAATTCCGTCTTGACATTATCTACGTTTTCATCTCTCACGGCTGGAAGCCAATTTCGATCAGAAGGTCTTCAAAAATGTGGATTGATCAAGTATTTTTGTACAGAAAATTTGTGACAGAAGTTTATTTGCGTCATGTTCAGAAAATCATACCTTGGTCGATTTTCATCGTATCGAGCTGGTTCCGGCGCCAAAATTTCACAAATTGAGTTGACTACATTTTCACAGGAGGTATCGAGTTCGAACGGTGTTCAAAAGGCCTTCATTTTTTGCTCAGAGTGTGTGACACGCCGAAAATCCTGAATGCTGAATATTATTTCATCTGGGCCGAAACTTCGAAAATTCATAACTCGGTCAATTTTTATCGGATTGAGCTCGTATTTTTACACAAAGTCATTGATTCATAGATCTACAACTTTTCTTCAAAAGTCGAGACCGGATTATGCTCCGATCAATACCAGTTTTTTAATGAAGAATGTGTCAGAGTCGACACTGGAGCCCAAAATAAGTTTGTCTGAGCTGAAACTTCAAAAATTCATAACTAATTCACCGTTTATCCGATTGGGACGATTTTCGGACAGGAGTTAGTTATCGATTTTGGCTACATTTTATTTTCACATTTCAACTTCAAAAATTGCACTTAAGTCCTTGCGATTTAGCCTGGAAAGTGACGAACTCAAGTGAACATTGGAGGCCCAATTGCACGTTCAAAGCCCATTTTCTTTACCCTAATTTCTATTATATAATCACCTTCTTTTCACACAAACCAGGGAGGAAAAAGAAGAGAGAAAAAATCTTGCCACAACACTGTTAGAATATCAAATTCTTTCAAGAACCCTAAAACCTTGAAATCCTTATTACAAATCCATCTCTCACTACAAACAAACCATCACAGTTACAAATCAACACCTCACTACTTCTTCAGTAAGGATAAGGTTGGCTTGATCTCCATGATCTAAAGGGCATAAAAGCATTCAGGTCACTAATTTTCCAGTAAGGGTAAGATTGATTTGATCTCCATGATCAAAAGGGTATAATCATTCATACATGCCATATTGTGCCTAAACGTTAAATTTCTGCATATATTGACTTTATTTGCATTTTTATGATTTTATTTAATGTGTTTGTGAGATTCAACACTGCAGATTTAGCCAGGATCCCATGCAGGTTCATTTAGGAACATTGAGGCCAAAAGCCAGATGGCCAAAAGCCAAAAGCCAAATGGCCAAAAGCCAAAAGCCAAAAGCCAAAAGCCAAAAGCCAAAAGCCAAATGGCCAAATGGCCAAAAGAACAACTTATGCATGACGAGACAGACATCCTGAGAAGATTAAGGAACGTTGAGGCCAGCACACAAATGGCCAACGGCCAGAACACAAATGGCCATGAAACCCCATCCAATGGCCAAAGAATGCAGACCACGGTACTCAGGGATCAATGAACACGCACGTGATGCCAGAAAGTCAAACAAGGCTTTTTGTCTAATGGGCCAGAATACTTCAAAAAACCTCCCCTTGGGTCTGAAACCCCCCTTGGTTTGCATCCTTTTTAATTTTATTTTCTTTTCTTTTCTAATTCTTTTTTAATTGTTTTAATTGTTTTTTTCACCATAAAATAATTTTCTATAATAAAAACAGAAAAATCAAAAAAATACAAATATATTTAATTTCTTCACTAATTAATTTTTGTAAATAAACTCTAACAATTAACTTAGTTAATCTAGGTTTTAATTTTAACACTTTTTCTTAATAAATAAAAAATATGTAGAATTAGGTTTTAACATTCTCATCTTTTTTTCTTAAATAAATAATTTTCTCTCATCATTAGTATTATTAATTATTACTTTTGTAAATAAATATGTAAATTAACTAATTAGTGTAAATTAGGTTAACTTGTGATATTTTTCATTAATAATTAAAAATAACTTAGAATTAGGGTTTCTCTTCAATTTTAATTTCTTTATCTCATAAATACCAAAAACCTAAAAAACAATTTCTTTTCTTTTAATTAAATAATAATTAGACTTTTAATTCAATTTAATTTCAAAAGGGTCCAACGCCCTCGGACGTCCTAACTTTAATTCTTTCGCGCATTTATTCTTATTTTTCCTTTTGAATATTATGTAATTGCTCAAGGCTTGTAATAGTAATTAGGTCTTTTACTTTCCGCATTTTTATCAAAACAGGTCTTTGTAATTTGGCGATGTATAGACCCGCACCTTGTAATAGCGTAGGATTTATCTTTCCGCATTTAAATTTCCGTACTTTTAAATTCTAATTGCATGAAAGAATGAATGACTAACTAAAAACAAGCGTAGCTCACAATGCTCTGATCAAAGATAAATATTGACATGAAAATAACACACAAATTCACACACCACTCTTAGGGTACGCCTCACTGTTGCCTTGCCTTCGAAACGTGGTCGTCGAGTATAGGACGTTTTAGTAAGTCCTTATGTCCATGATCTATGGCATAGGGGTAGCTTCTAAGGTGTCCTACTGTTGCTCTGGTGACCACACTGTCCCTAACAAACGAATTGACCCGAATACCTCCAACGGTGGTGCTACCTATCTCTCAATGGTGGGATGGCACTACCTTGAGGACATTTACACAGCCTAATTCCTTAGGGTAGGTAGATGACTCATAGATACTTGCTCTATTCAAAAACAAATCAAAAACTCTTTTCACACCGACACTTTTCAAAAAGCTTTCAAAACAATTTTTCAAACACTCTTGAGGACTGATACAAGAGTTAATCTGAAATCTTTAAACGAAACTTTTTCTTACCCACTCACACTTTGAAAAGCAAACAAACATTTTGAAAACACAAATGAGCAAGTATCTAAGAGCCCATGGATAACCATGGATAGAAAGGGTGCTAACACCTTCCCTTTCTATAAATCTACCTCCCGAACCGAGAAACTATCTCATAAGGAATTTTGCTGTGCTTTTGTCCTGTCTATGTTGGAGAAAATAAAAGACGGTGGCGACTCTTGCTTCCGCGACATTTCGCGAACCAACGTTAAACAGTCAGTTCCAGATCCACCGATCACACCGAGGATTGGTGTTTATTGTTTTGCATTGTAATAGTTTCTTTGTTTTTGAGTTTTCTAATTAATGTGTATGTTGTATATAATATGTACATAAACTTGTCTATTTTTACTTGTACGTGTTTTATGTTTATTTTCCATACTTGTGCATATATGTGTTTTTCTTTGTTTTCACGTATTGTTGTGAATTATCTCGTTTTCGTAACGTTTGTTGTATGGTTGTTAGAACACTTTCTTTAGGTTTGCATGGTGTGACAATACCATGGCATAAGAGGTTACTAGCTCGCATAATAAAGACATCGAGCTTACGACGTAAAATAAGAATGTTTTGTTTGTGTTCCTTAATGTATGTGTTGACTTGTGTTTTAACAAGTTGAAATTGGACCTGTTTTAAATTCTCAAATTTTCACTTTTCAACTAGTTTAATTTACTTTCAACTGTTTGTTTTGTTATGTCAATTTTTGTTTCTCCACAAGCTTGTCGTGTTTAGCTTGAGGAAGTTTGTATGTTGTAAATATTATATGTTTGAGGTTGTATAGATGTAAGTGGAGCTTGCATAGCAGTTGCACCACTTGCCCTGTTTTTCTGTAACTGGTGTAGTACGCTTAACCCGCTTTGTGCCGCTTAGCACGCTCTGCTAGGCAGAGCTAGTGAATTCTTTTTAATGTTTCTCCTGACTCTCCTTTTTTCCACTTCACCCAAGGTTTTATAGTATAGTAATTAATAGTAATAATTTAAAGTCTTTCTTCTGTTGTTTGGACTCAAATTTTGGTTAGATAGCTTGAAGTAGCATTTGATGATTTTCCGATTTTGAGTGTGTCAATTTGCAGATGTATGGTAATGATAGTTTTTGAAGTTGGTACTCACTAGGTACTCGTTTATCGCGTTCTATAACATAACATGTTTAGGAAATTTATCATTTGTATAATTATCATACCATTCATTCTTTTTGCATTACTTTCTCATGACTTTAATCACTTTAGTTCCCTTTTTACCCATAACTGTGAGGATGCTTTCCATTGTTCATATATGGTGGAGGATATAATTCTTATTTTAACTAGATTTTATTATGTTTAATCTTTTGTTTGTGTTGATTGTATGAAAGTATGAACATGATCAAACATTTTTGTTTCATTTTGAGCACAACTACCTTGGCTAAATAGTCAATTCACCTTGTGAGTGTGTGAACTTTTGTTAACCCCTTTGAGCTTTTTGTCGATGTCCGTGTTGTTTTTGCTAAATGCTTGTCTATGATTTTTTGGTTCATCTTTTTGTATGGATATTGATTCTTTGTTTTCTTGAACTCTTAGCTATGATTTGTAGTTTGAATTTTTTCCTTGCCTTAGAAATTAGGGAGTATTCGCATTATGATATGGTTGAATTCAAGTTGGGGAGAGAGTTGTTTGCTTGCTCTTGTGTATAATACTATAAGGTTCAGAAAGAAAAGAAAAAGAAAGAAAAAGAAAAAAATGAAAAAAACTTTGAAAAAGAAAAACAAAAAGAGTATGGAATAATATTGTGATAATAAGTGATGTGTGTTGGTTTGAAATTTGGAATAAAGAAGAAGTTTGATTGCAATTATTTTGCTTAAGTCTTTGTGAGTTGATCACTCCCTTAGGTCAAGGCAAGTTTTTATTTCAATTAGCTTTAGAACTTATCCCTTGTTTGTTAACCAAGCCACATTACAACCTTATATAACCCTTGTGATTTTTGCCTTTGTATTTTCAATATGAGTTTTTGGATGAATTCATAATTTAGTCTATTGTTTTCAAGAGTGTGGATGAATGTTTTTTGTCCCTCACTTTTGTGTTCTCTTCATCTATCGATGAATTTTTACTAGGCGTGATTCATGATTGAGCTTGTTTTGTTTTATAATGTTTAATATGAGTTTTGTACTTAGGATTCGTTTCGTTTACATGTCATTGACATAGTTTAGTGGTAAGTAGTTACTTAGTGTGTGCGTTTTTGTTTGAACAATTCATTTGTTTTTGTTTTTCAAACTTGTTGATTCACGATTCTTTGGTTGATTACTTTTGGTTCTCTGAGTTGCTTGGCTTTGTTTCAGGATAAACAAGTTCAAGTTAGGGAGAGTTTGATAAGTGCAAATTGTAGTTATTTTGTATATACTTTTTGTTACACTTATCGACTCTTTGTTGTTAATATCATTGATAAACCTGACTATTTTTGTAAATACGTCTAGTTTGTGTTTATTTGTGTTTTTGTGTACATAGTGTACCGCTTGATGTTTTCCCATTCATTTTTGTAGGCATTTTTTTTTCATTTTGGAGCATCGAGGAATAAGGTGTCGAAGGCACAACTCCGAATGCGCGTTTTCGGAATAAAATACTAATTTTGAGAAGTTTTTCCCAGGAGAGCCCGCTTAGCGCGCAAAAGGCGGCTAAGCATGATTGCGCTCAGCGCATTTTGTAGCGCGCTGCTTGCATTTTGAAATATTGGAAGAAGCATAGTTTTGGATCCCACTTAGCGCAGATAGTGCGGTTTAGGTCGATTTAATGTGTAAATATCGCGCAGCTCGCTTAGCACGATGAGTCCGCTAAACGCGGTTTGCTGAGATTTATTTTATAACTTCATTTTCAGTTTATTTTTTGGTTATGGTTTTGGGGAAGTTTTTGCTCCCAACTCCATCAACCTCTAATTTTGTTAGTATTAGCTTAGATAACAACTATGGAGCTTGCATACGGATGATCCGGGATGGATTGATCTTCGATCGATGTTGACAAACCGGTAGATTAGCGGTTCATTTCTCTTTTTCTTTGTGCATTCTCTATTGGTTGGGTTTGTATATGTATTTTATTTGAAATCATGTATATTTGTCTCCCTTGGCGTTATATAAAACTTGCTTTACAAATCTTTGTCGATTGCTAACCTTAATTTTTGCTCTGTGCTAGGGATTTGAGTTGATATCGACATATACTGCCCGAATTCTTATCTAGGATGATTTTCTGTTATTTTATGGATTCTAGAGATAGATTTAGAGTTGACATTCACTTAGGGTGTGTGTGATTAATGCCTTTGTGTTGTTTGTGTCGCTCTGAGAGATCGTCAAAGCAAGCGAGCACAATTGACTTCTGTGTTGTTAAGGTTGGTTAAGAGATCGCCGCCGAGGTGATACAATGGGTGTTGTGTTTGACATGTGATGACATTGATGAATATTGTAGATTTAGTACAACATGCTGATAGGTTTAAGTCTGTGAGAAGTATTATATATACATGCTTGATAAGTTATTCCTTTTTCCTTTTTATACATTTATTTTCTGTTGATACCTTTCCTTTCAACCCATTTAACCCCAAACTCATTAACAATAGATTTGTCGAACGGTATTTCAATACATAAATTTCTGTGGACACAATACGATATAACCTATATCACCCGGTAAATTAATAACTTACTTTTTGCTTGGCGCTTTATCGCTTCCAGCACCTACTAGCTTTAAACAAGTTGTGTCCAAACCCGAGTGCGTTAAAGCTACACATAAGTTTAATGCTCTCATATCTAACATAACATGGACATTGACTATCCTACCCCCTGACAAGAAAGTTGTAGGTGGGTGTTCAAAATAAAATAAAACCTTGATGGAACTATTCTTAAACATAAAGCCAGACTTGTTGCCATGGGTTTCCACCAAGAACAAGGTTTTGACTACACATAAACTTTCTCCCATGTTGTAAAGCCTACCACCATAAAATTCATTTTAACTCTTGATATCACACACAAATGGGATATTCAACAAGTGGATATCAATAATGCCTTCCTAAATGGCACCCTACATGATAATGTTTATATGACTTAACCTGTTGGTTTTGAACACACTGACAAAACACTAGTCTGCAAATTAAACAACGATATTTATGGTCTTAAGCAGGCTCCACGTGCCTGGTACGAACAACTAACACAAGCACTCCTAAACTTTAGATTCACTGTCTCTAAGTGTGACAATTCTTTGTTTGTCTACTCCAAATAAGGTGTTTCACTCTTTATCTTAGTGTATGTTGATGATATTCTTGTTATTGGGTCCAACACTCCTCTTATTCAACAAGTCAATGATAAATTGCATCATGAATTTGCACTCAAAAGGCTGGGAAAATCCAACTATTTTCTTAGAATCCAAATTCAGTTTTGCAATAATGGATATGTGCTCCTTACTCAATAAAATACATCAAGAATCTTCTCACTAAAGATAAGATGACTAATTCCAATGGGGTCCCTACTTCAATGTTAGCAACCTGCAAGCTGAGCAAACATGGTACTGACCTCTTCTTTGATCCTCATTCATATAGATCCACAGTGGGAGCCCTGTAGTATGTTACATTAACCAGACCTGATATAGCCTTCAGTGTAAACAAAGTCTGTCAATTCATGGTTTGCCCTTTGGATTCTCACCGGTCTGCTGTAAGAAGATTACTCAGGTGTCTCAATGGAATTATACATTATGGATTGTGTTTGTCTCCATCTGTTGTATATCCAAAATTCTCCTTACATGTGTGTAGTGATTCTAACTGGACAAGTGGCCTAGATGACTGAAGGTCTACATCTGGATCCTACATATATTTTGGTCCAAACTTGATTTTATGGAGCTCTGAGAAATAATCCTTAGTGGTTAGATCAAGTACGGAAGTAGAGTATCGTGTCTTAGCATATACTTTTTATGAGCTTCTCTGGTTAGAATCATTGCTCACAAAACATTGCATTCCTTTCCATATACCTACACTGTTATGTGATAACTTCAGTGCGGTTCTATTATCTCGTAATCCTGTGTTACATGCCCAGACGAAGCACGTTGAGTTATATATTCATTTTGTGCGTGAACATGTAGTTGTTGGTAAGATGATGATCAAACACGTCCCGATTGCTTTACAAATTGTGGATACATTAACAAAACCTTTTGGTTGTTCGACTTTTCAAGAGCTTCGTGGAAAACTCAAAGTAGTATCTCACTCTTCAGTTTGAGGAGGGGGTTATTAGTGATATTGTGTAAAGTTTTATATTTGGTGTATGAGTATAGTGTAGCTTGGTGTAATAGCTGGCATGTGCCCATTGGTTGTTGTAATACTAAGCAGTGGAACTAAGTCAGTTATAGTTAGTTAGCTAGTAACTAATTACAGTTTACACTCAAATTATATAGCTAAGTGTAATCCTTTTTGACTAATCAATGAAAGTCTATCATTTTCATTCTTAGAACCTCTCGTTCTGTATCTTCATAGAGTGAAGAATGCAGAAGTTATAACTATGCTAACAAATAGTCATAATTTGTATCATTATTTATAACATTTCAATTCAATACTACAATCTTTATCTTTTTATTCTCTCTTTCTCCTCTCATTAAAAGTACTTTCACGCCCTAACAATTAAAAAGAACTTCGATTAACACACTTTCCTAGATCTAATTGTCAATCGTTCCGATACACACGATAAGCACATTGAACTTCAACCCACTCCCAAGTTATTTATTGAATTATGAGAAAAACATCTCACTCTTCCATATTACCATCTTCAAATACTTAGAAGAAGTAAATAAAAACTACCTCCAAAGCAAAATACAATTTCAAAGGAAAATTTTCGAAGATTGACGGTCCTCAAAAACATACAAGCTGACTGAAAAAAAATAAAAAAATAAAATAAAATTCTACTCTACAACAAAACCACAGCTAAATCCCTTAACCAAGAGTTACATGTAATAAGAGCAAAAATCTCCAAAAAAAAAACAACCGTAAAACTGCTATTGAGATATTATGTAGGTAAAAATCTCCAACCATATAGAAAAAGTGAGAAAATTGAAGATTAACATTATTTAAAATATAGTAGTCATTTTACAAATGTTTTTTATGAGAGTTAAATTATTATAAAAATTATACTCTTGTCACTAAATTGAAGGATATAAGCAAAATCGTCGACGTTAAAGATAGACTATCACACATAATTTAAAATTTGAAATAATTAAATTGTATTGAAAAAGTCTAAAAACAATGAATGACCAGCTATTTATCTTTTTATATATTTAAAATACCACTAAACTGTAAATAGAAAAACATAATTATAAGAATAAAAAGCAATAGAGCCTAGCCTCCCATGCTCCCTATAAATTAAGTCAAAAGTAAAACAACAGAAGAACATAATTTAGAGCCAACAAAAAGAAACATGTCCTAGGCATCCAAGAAATAGTGATTGTTATTAAGCACTTTATATATTTCACCTTATATTAATTTTAATGTTCTTTCCTATTATTATTCTCTTTCACAAATTGGACAATGGAGAGATTTCACCTTATATTAATTTTAATGTTTTTTTCCTATTATTATTCTCTTTCACAAATTTGATAATGGAGAAAAATTTTGCGTGGTTCCCTAACTGGTATTAGAGTTAATTGGTTGTTTTTGTTAATTTTTCTAGCAAATATATTATTCATATGAATAGTAATTTTTTTGTGAGTGGTACAAAATTTTGTCAATGTTACCAATTTTTCATAGAGTTGTTCTAAAGCAAGGTAATTCACAAAAAAAAATTTAGACATCATGATGAAGTCAGATTTAAGTGGGAGTGATGGCTACAGACGAAATAAAAGTGAAAATAGAAAAGTTCGATGGTATGGACTTAGCTTTTGGAAGATGCAAATTGAAGATTATCTGTATCAGAAAAAACTACATTAACCCCTGATGAAAAGGTATCCAAATTTGATGAAGGAAGATGAGATTAACCTTCTCGATAGGCAAGCACTTGGTGTCATCCGATTTTTGCTATCTCAGGATGTTATTTTTAACATTGCAAAGGAGAAGATAACTGTTGGTCTTATAAAGGCTTTTTCTACCGTGTCTAAAAAGCCTTCAACATGAAATAAAGTTCATTTGATGAGGCAGTTGTTTACGCTTTGGATGACAGAAGACGCGTCAATTGTGCAATATATTAATGAACTCAATATTATCACAATCCAATTGAGTTCACTTGGAATCAAATTTAACATTGAGGTACGTGCATTGATACTTTTGTCTTTCCTACAAGATAGTTGTAGTGCTACTGTCACGCTTGTGAGTAGCTCGTCGGGGAGTACAAAGATGAAATTGGATGATGTTCGTGATCTAGTTCTCAATGAAGAGATCTGACTGAGAGAGTTGGGTGAATCATGTCCCTCCCCAGTATTACATGCAGAGGCAAGAGAAAGAAAAGGACCGACGATCTAAATCCAAAATTCATCGTACTTTCCATAATTGAATGTTGAAATTATGGAATGAAGGGGCACTATAAAAATCAGTGCAGTCTCCCACCCATGAATCAAGAGGAAAAATAGGAAGCAAATGTTGTTTACACCTCAAGAGGAGAAGACACATTGAAATGTTCATTGGAGAGTAAGGAAGATTCTTGGGTGTTTCTACTTTTGAAAAGTAATTATTTAAGAATTATGTCTCTAGAAACCTCGGTAAAGTTTACCTTTGTAACGAACAATCTTATGAGATTGTACGCAAAAATGAATTAAAGAATAAGTTAAATGGGTATGTATGGGAATTGAAAAATGTCAGACATATTCCCTACCTGACAAATAACTTAATCTTCATAGACCAGTTGGCTAGTGACGGCTATATAACAATCTTTCATGGTGATGATTGAAAATTTTCAAAGGGTGCAATGACGATGTTGGTGTAAGGCCTAGAGGCCAATAATTTTGATACCTGTATCGAATTATTCATTAACAATAAAAGGAATTTCTTTGTTATATTTGTTTAAAAAAAATTATAAAGTACATAGAATAACAAGTCTGTTTAAAAAGTATTAAATGTGACTTAATCTTGATATCCCATTAAACATAAGGACACTATTATTAAAGTATCCATTGTCAAGATTTATTTTGAAGTGGGATAACATTAAAGAATTGGGACTATAATATGGATAGGCTGATGATCACGTCTCATAGATCGTAGATAAAGAGTTATCAAGTCTTCACTTAGGTATGAATGTTAGAAGTAATATTTATACTGTATTTACCTACCATGAGAATACTACATAGAATATTATGATAGTGGTGTATACCACCCTTCGACTTGAAACTACTATGGACCCTATATATGGATTCAGGTGCTTTATTGTCAATCAAATTTTATCCATAACAGGATGATCATAGATATGGTTGATGTATACTCTATAAATCATATTGAGGGACATGAGTGACCTATATAGAATTTTCCCATGCTGCGTAACATGATATATATTTAAGGGCTCAACATTGAACTAGATAAGGATGACATGGTCTATGTAACACCCTAATTCTACCCGACAATTATATAAGATCAGAGTTACAAAATTTCAACAACCAAATCAGGTTGCTACAATTTCAACTTAAAACAACGAAATTCATTACAGATACATGACACGTTAAACTCAGATGAACCAACAACAACATAAATTAATTTATTAGAACCAACAACTTTCATAACTATGCAGCAGAGTCATAATATTCAACTAAAAAGGGCATAACATCTTTATCCAACTGAAACGTCTCCAAATAAAAAATACTTAACGAAAATCAACTTAAAATTTAACAACTGAAGTAATAACAACAATAAAGCAACAACTGTTCATCCCCCCGAGTGTTACGTATCAGAGCAATGACACTGACTCGAATTACTAAAGGTAAACCACCTGATTACCTGCAAGTTACCAACATAGGGGTAACATTCAAACAAAAGGGGTGATATATCGAACATTATAATAGAACGCATGATAACTAATACGTTACAAACATTTCATACAAAATCACAACTTCGAAGCTATTTAACAATATTTAACATACTTAATTCATCCACACGATAACTCAGGATGCAACATGAAATGAAACTTGTTTTTATGCACATGTATGTGGTACCAATGGAGCATAACTCCCAACTTAGAAATCTGTCAATAAATAGAGGCATCAACAAGGCATAAGCCTTCAACTTAATATTTTACCTAACCAAGCCAACTTAACGAGCATCAGCTCCAACATGATATGCTATGTATGCATAAACAACATGAACGTAATAACAACAATAATAATTCAACTTAATTTAACATTGGTCATAAGCCTACAACTTAATATCTTCCCATAATTAGAGGCATCTCAACATAAATCATCAACCTGTAATTTTCTCAACTCAGAACAACTTACACATCACTGGTATCAACCAAAACAGAATGCACGGGCAATAAGGATAGGGAGACTACGTGCCCCTCGACATACACAGGAACCAAGACAGAATAACAACTAATTTGCGCTCCTTGACACAACCTACAACTCCGTGCAGCTCGACAACAATATTGTGCTCCTTAGTACGCCTTGCAGCCTAATGCCGCTCGACATCCAACACAAGCATTCCTCGACACACCTTGCATCCTAAATACCGCTCGGCACCTAACACAATCAGCATTCTCCTCGACCACTAATTCCGGCCAATAACATGGAACAATACAACGTCATAACGACCACATCAATACAACCCCTAATTTCCGGCCAATCACTCGGAATACCAGAGCAACGGGAAACTATATTTCCTATCAACAAATTTATTAGTTGTACTAGAGAGTCACGCAAAAACGTTTCTAAAACGACAAGAACAACAATTTACTAATTTCCTACCAACCGCTCGGAAGATACAGCAACCTAATGACCACATCTATAGGTAATAATATACACTAACCTATCCACTGGTTATACCGGGAAATTAAATAGACAACTCAAAATGGCCACAACATAACAAACGGGAAACTTCCTTCAACATGTTCATTAATCATGCAAGACAGTTATATGGTAACTCCCTAAATGACCACAACACAGAAAATGAGCAACTTCAATCATAGATCACAAACATCGACGCACAACAGTCATACAAACGACCAATTCCCATATAATACACATCATAAATCTCATTATAAGGTCAGAACCTCACCCTTACCTGGATTAAAGGTCACTCTACCAAACTCCTAGTCGACAGCCTTGCTTTGCTCTGCTCGACAACCGTGAAACTTTGCTCGACAATCGTGCAACCTTACTCCTCTTCTGCACAGCTTCACACGGTCACACACACGACTTCTTATTCTAACAAATAACCAAATCCTTGTGTCATCTTAACCTTATACCATTAATCCTATTGGGCTTAACTTTCACCCTCCCACTTTACTACTTCCAACCGATAAAATAGGCCCAACACAATTATTCCATTAATTCTAATATTATTATTATTATTATTAATCAACTAATTAATTAATAATAATAATCTAACAACTTACACCAACAATTCTAAATATCTCACAACTTTTCAACAAATAATCCAAAAAAATAATTAATTAAGTAATTAATTAATTAACGGGCGTTACAACTCTCCCCCACTTAGAACATTTTCGTCCTCGAAAATTTACCTCATTCGAACAACTCAGGATATAAGTCTTGCATCTTGATTTCTAACTCCCATGTCATGCTTTCTCCGGAAGCTCCTAGCCAGACTACTTTCACTAAAGCAATCTCCTTGCCTCTTAGAGTCTTTATTTCACGATCTGTGATTCGTACAGGCATCGTCTCCACTGTGAGATTATCTCGTACTTGCACATCATCCATATGAATTACATGAGATGGATCTGAAATATACTTCCAGAGTTGTGACACGTGAAACACATCATGAAAATTCGAAATATTAGGCGGTAAAGCCACTCTATAAGCAACATTCTCAACTCTGTCTGAAATCTGATATGGACCAATAAAATAAGGAGTGAGCTTCTTAAACTTTAATTCTCATCCAACACCAGTCACATGTGTAACTCTCAGAAACACATGGTCACCTACTTGAAATTCCAAATCTTTCCTTCACTTGTCATGATAGTTTTTCTGTCTACTTTGGGAAGTTTTCATCTTTTCTCGAATCAACTTCACCATCTCAGTAGTCTCATGAACAATTTCAGGTCCAAGATTTACACTTTCTCCATATTCATGCTAAGATAAAGGAGTTCTACATCTCCGACCATACAACGCTTCAAAAGGTGTCATTCCAATACTAGAATGGTAACTGTTATTATAAGTGAACTCTATTAATGGAAGATAAGTATCCCACGAACCTCTATGTTCAAGAACACATGCTCTCAACAAATCTTCTAACGACTGAGTAATCCATTCAGTCTGACCATCCGTCTGAAGATGATACGCTGAACTCAATCTCAACTTAGAACCCAACGCCTCTTGAAAACTCTTCCAAAAATCAGAAGTAAACCTCAGATCTCTAGCCGACACAATACACAAAGGAACACCGTGCAACTTTACAATTACACTAGTATAAATCTCCGCCAACTTTGATATTGGAAAACTGATGTTAATAGGAATAAAATGAGTCGACTTCGTAAGCCTATCAATAATCACCCAAATCGAATCATGTCCTCTTGAAGTATTAGGTAATCTTGTCATAAATTCTGTCGAAATTCTATCCCATTTCCATTCTGGAACATCTAACGGTTGCCTCAACCCTGCAGGCTTGTGATGTTCAACTTTCGACTTCTGACAAGTTAAACATGCATACACAAACCAAGCCACATCATTCTTCATCCTAGGCCACCAAAACAAATTCTTCAAATCCTGATACATCTTTGTAGCTCCCAGATGAATGCTTAACTTACTTCTATGACTTTCCTCAAGAATCACTTTCTTTATTTCTGCATCATCAGGAATACAAATTCGATTACGAAATATCAACACACCTTGCGCATCTAACTTGAAATCATTATTATCATATTGATCGATTCAAACCATCGAATCTACCAATTTTACACCCAACTTATGAGCTTCTCTAATATTATCCAGAAAATCATTATTAATCTTCAACATTCCCAATATAACACTATGCGGTGTCACCTCATAAACTAAGCTCATATCTCTTAACTGTTCAATTAATTCCAACTCTTTAACCATCATTGTCGACATATGTAAAGTCTTTCGACTTAACGTATCAGCTACCATGTTCACTTTTCCTGGATGATAATTCAAGTCGAAATCACAATCCTTCAACAACTCCAACCATCTTTGTTGCCTCATATTCAAGTCCTTTTGATCAAACAAATACTTCAAATATAGAACCATAAAGATAATGCCTCCAAATCTTCAACACAAAAACAACTGCAACAAGCTCTAAATCACGCGTAGGATAGTTCTTTTCATGAGTCCTCAACTTCCTTGACGCATAAGAAACCACCTTCTCATTCTGCATAAGCACACCTCCTAAGCCCATCTTGGAAGAATCATAATATACCACAAAAGGTTCTCCTGGATTAGGTAATGTCAAAATTGGAGCCGACGTCAGTCTCTTCTTAAATTATGTAAAACTTTGTTCACACTGAATATCCCACACAAAAACTCTACCTTTACAAGTCAACTTAGTCAACGAAAGTGCCAACTTATAAAAACCTTCAATAAACCTTCTATAATAACCAACTAATCCCAAAAAGCTTCTAATCTCGGTAGCCAACTTTAGAGTTTCCCACTGCAACACATCATCTACTTTAGATGGATCTACAATAATGCCACTACCTGAGATAACATGACCAAGAAAACTAATCTCCTTTAACCAAAATTCACACTTAGACAGCTTCGCATACAACTTCTTCTCTTTCAAAACTTGCAATACTTACTATTCTTAAGTGTTCTGCATGCGCTTCTTCTGATTTAGAGTAAATTAAAATGTCATCAATAAACACCACCACAAACTGATCCAAATAAGTATGAAAGATATGGTTCATGTACTCCATGAATACTCCCAGCGTATTAGTAACACTGAAAGGCATCATCGAATACTCATAATGTCCATAATGCATTCTGAAAGCCGTATTTTAGATATCTTCATCTTTCACTTTAATCTGATGGTAACCCGACCTCAAATCAATCTTGCTAAACAAATGAGCATCCACCAATTGATCCATCAAGTCGTCAATTCTCGGAAGTGAATACTTGTTCTTAATCGTCACTTTATTCAATTGTCTATAATCAACACAAAGTCTCATACTTCCATCTTTCTTCTTTACTAACAACACTTGGGCTCCCCACGGTGATACACTTGGTCTTACAAATTTCTTTTCAAGTAGCTCTTCCAATTGCTTCTTTAATTCTGACAATTCAGATGCAGACATCCTGTATGGTGCCATAGAAACAAGTTTGGTACCAGGTACAAAATCAATAGAAAATTAGACTTCTCTCTTTGGTGGTACATCAGGAATTTCATTAGGGAAAACTTCAGGAAATTCACACACCACTTGCAATTCCTCATTTACAGCTTGATTCACGATAGATAGCAATGCCATCAACAAGAACATATGAGCCTCTTCTTGCATCAACTGCTTCAATTGTATAGCAGATAACAGACTAGCTTCCTCTTCTTCAGAAGTAGAAAACCTCACAAACTTGTTTTAACAGTTAATATGAACATATTTATGCTCTAACCAGTTCATACCTAGAATCACATATAACCCACTTAAAGGTAAACAACCCTAATCAACAGCAAAGTCTCTGTCGAAGATAGACAAAGGACACTTTAAACACACAAAAGAAGTAGTCACCAACCCTTTGGCTGGAGTATTGACGACCATCTCTCCATTCATAGAAGACAACATAAGACCTAATCTTTCAACACAATCAGCAACGATAAAGCAATGAGTAGCACCGACATCAATAATAGTAATTAAAGGAGTACTATTAATGAAACATGTACCTCTGATTAGTCTGTCCTCATTAGCCGTATGATTCTCAGCCAAAGCGTACACTTTTCCACTAGTTTGCACCTTTTTTGGTTTCTGACACTGACTACCAATGTGTCCTTCTTCACCATAGTTGAAACAAATTATCTCTTTATGCTTGCACTCAGATATAGCATGTCCAGTCTTACCACAATGAAAACACCTATTTTCCTTAGTAGTACACACATTGATCTTATGCCCAGGTTTTCCACATTTTGAAACAAACCCCGTCAACAGGAGTATCTCCCCCACTAGTTCTCTGACCCTGAGCAACTTTCTGTTTACCTTTACCAGTTAGGGCATCGTAAGGCTTACCACGGTTTTGTTGGTGCTTACCTCTCTTCTCATTGATAATCTTATAGTGAGCATTATTATCTTCTTCATAGATCCTACAACTATCAATCAAATCATCAAAGACACAAATCTTCTGGTATCCAACTGCCTTCTTGATCTCCATGCGCAACCTGTTCTCAAACTTGATGCACTTCGAAAACTCAACATTTGCCTCGCTATAGTGCGGATAAAAGTTAGCCAACTTAGAAAACTTTGCAGCATATTCAACAACCGACATACTCCCTTGCTTCAGCTCAAGAAACTCAATTTCCATCTTACCATGAACATCTTCAAGGAAATACTTCCTCATAAGTTCCCTACAAAACACAACCCAAGTGACATTTTCACCTGCAACCTCCAACTTAGAATGAGTCTCTAGCCACCAGTCATCAGCCTCAACTACTAGCATATGAGTACCATATCAAACCTTCTACACTGGAGTGCAGTCCATCACGCGAAAGATTCTCTTAATCTCTTTCAACCAATCCAACACTCCATCAGGACCATACTTACCCTTGAAGGTAGGCGGATTCTCCCTTAGCATAGTCGCCAAACTACGAGATCCAACATTCTCGCCAGTGTTCGACTGATTCTCCATAGCATGTGCTATTGCTTCTAAAGCAGCAGCAAATGAAACATCATTCCTTCCAGCCATCACAACTTATCACTACAATATAAATGACGGTTAGAACTCAAGTTACCAATACTCGATTATTAGACAAAACTACGACTCGACAACTTGGTCGGACATACTGACTTGCTCGGATACCAACTTGTAACACCCCAATTATACCCGACAATTATTATAAAACAATGACATTCATTAAAGATACATAACATGTTAAACTCGGATGAACCAACAACAACATAAATTAATCTATTAGAACCAACAACTTTCATAACTACGCAGCGGAGTCATAACATTCAACTAAAAAGGGAATAACATATTTATCCAACTGAAACATCTCCAAACAACAAGTACTTAACGAAAATCAACTTAAAATTCAACAACTAAAGTAATAACAACAATAAAGAAACAACCGTTCATCCCTCCCCCCCCTGAGTGTTACGTATCAGAGCAATGACACTGACTCGAACTACTGAAGGTAAACCACCTGGATTACCTGCAAGTTACCAACATAGGGGTAACACTCAAACAAAAGGGTGAGATATCGAACATTATAATAGAACGCATGATAAATAATACGTTAGAAATAGTTCATACAAAATCACCACTTCGAAGCTATTTAACAACATTTAACATACTTAATTTATCCACACGACAACTCATGATGCAACATGAAATGCGACTTGTTTTTATGCACATACATGTGGTACCAATGGAGCAGAACTCTCAACTTAGAAATATGCCAATAAATAGAGGCATCAACAAGGCATAAGCCTTCAACTTAATATTTTTCCAATCCAAGCCAACTTAACAAGTATCAGCTCCAACATGATATGCTATGTATGCATTAACAACATGAACGTAATAACAACAACAACAATAATTAAACTTAATTTAACATTGGTCATAAGCCTATAACTCAATATCTTCCCATAATTAGAGGCATCTCAACATAAATCATCAACGAGTAATTTTCTCAACTCAAGACAACTTACACAGCACTGGTATCGACCAAAACAGCATGCACGAGCAATAGGGATAGGGAGCCTACGTGCCCCTCGACATGCACATGAACCAAGATAGAATAGCAACTAATTTGCGCTCCTCGATATAGCCTACAGCTTCGTGCAACTCGACAATAATATTATGCTCCTCAGCACGCCTTACAGCCTAAGGCCGCTCAACATCCAACACATACATTCTCCGACACACCTCGCATCCTAAATACCGCTCGGCACCTAACACCATCAACATTCTCCTCGACCACTAATTTAGGCCAACAACATGGAACAATACAATGTTATAACGACCACATCAATACGACCTCTAATTTTTGGCCAATCGCTCGGAATACCACAACAACGGGCAACTATATTTCCTATCAACAAATTTATTAATTGTATTAGACAGTTACACAGAAACCTTCCTAAAACGACCAGAACAACAATATACTAATTTCCTGCCAGTCGTTCGAAAGATATAGTAACCTAAAGACCACATCCACAAGTAATAATATATGCTAACCTATTCATCGATTATACCGGGTAATTAAACAGACAACTCAAAATGCCCACAATATAACAAACGGGAAACTTCCTTCAACAAGTTCATTAATCATGCAAGACAGTCATACGATAACTCTCGAAACAACCACAACATAGAAAATGAGCAACTTCAATCACAGATCACGAACATCAACGCACAACAATCATACAAACGACCAATTCCCACATAATACACATCATAAATCCCCTTATAAGGTCAGAACTCCACCCTTACCTGGATTGAAGGTCGCTCTACCAAACTCCCAACCGACATCCTTGATTTGCTCTTCTCGATAACTGTGCAACTTTGCTCGACAATCGTGCAACCTTGCTCCTCTTCTGTGCAACTTCACACGGTCACGCACAAGACTTCTTATTCTACCAAATAACCAAATCCTTGTGTCAGCTTAACCTGATACCATTAATCCTATTGGGCTTAACTTTCACACCCCCACTTTACTACTTCCAACCGATAAAATAGGCCCAACACAATTATTCCATTCATTCCAACATTATTATTATTAATCAACTAATTAATTAATTAATAATATTCTAACAACTTACGCCAACAATTATCAACATCTCATAACTTTTCAACAAATAATCCAAAAAAAATAATTAATTAATTAACGGGCATTATAGTCTATGCGTTATGTTCAATATATACGTGAGGGCAAAAGTGTAAATGCACACACAAACAATATCACAGAAAGATTTTGTCATATCAAATGATATTTTTTGTGATTTGGGTATAAGTGATGTGTTTCTAGATACTCGTAACTATTTATTATATTAAATTTGTGATTTAGTATAATTGCTAACATTGTGATAACCTACAAGTATGTTGAGGGATTGATGATAGATATCATGAATAATTGAAATAAGGAACACCTAAGGTATGGTGCACTTAAGTGAGTTGTAGAACACTATAAGGTACAATGCACTGAAGTGGAATACGAAATACATTGAGGTATCATACACTTAAGTGAAATACAATAACCGTAAGGTAAGGTGCATTTGAGTGGGATTTTTCAGGTTGTAGACTACATAAGTTGTTTTATAAATAGAACCCTTGTGCATGAGCTTTTAACTTGAAGAAATCTGGTTTTAAACTCTAGTAGTATTTTTCTCTTTCTTTCTCTCTCACACACTTTCTCTATCTCTCGAAAGGTCTTCAATAGTGGCATCTATCATTGTGGTATAATATACTATGTTTGTGTGGAATGAATAGAGGTGTTATTTTTCATTTGAAGCTCGTGATCATTCAACTAATTACGCATCAAAGGTTTTGATCGTCACAAGATGTAGTTGTTTCTATCACTGATCATGTTCATTCGTAAGGATCAACTTAAGGGAACTTTGTTTTCTGCTATGTTTATACCACGATTTACCTTCATGCTCGTCGTATGAGGAGTGGTACACTTTACAAGATAGAAAAAGCATGTCATATGATTGCTTGCAACAAATAAAAGTCCCAATCTTTAGCACCAGAGATTATGCCTTATGAGTGAGAAAGGGATGAAAGTTATGCACTCAAAAGAAAAACTACCAAGTCTTTGGTCAATAGAAATTAATGTGATTGAAGACTCTATACTTAGAAAGCAGAAAAGTGGAAGAACCTCTCAACAAAGAGAGGCTCGAGCTTATTCACTCTGATGTTTAGGGTCCCACAATTGTCGGATCCATTGGTGGAAAGAACTGTTTCATTACTTTTATTGATGACCACTCTAGGAAGGTATATGTATACTTTATGAAACATAAGTTTGGAGTATTTGAGGATTTCAAGAGATGGAAAACCAGGAAGAATAATGTGACATGATTCAAATTTAAAAAGATCAGAACCGACAATGGTGGTGAATATGAAGACACCATATTCAAGAAGTTATATTATGAGTATGGGATCATAATGGAAATAAGTATATCAAGATGCCCCAATAAAATGGTTTAGTGGAGTATATAAATAGAACATTGATTAAGAGATCTAGAAGAATACATGTGTAGTCAGGCTTACCAAATTAGTTTTTGGCAGAAGAATTCAACACAACAGTGTAGCGGTAGAAATGTTCAGGCTAAGCCATTGGATTGACTTAACTCGTAAAGATCAAATTAAAATCGCCATTGTGCTTTATTGTTTCTAAAGAAAATTGGAAAAGAGTGAATAAACCGAATAAAAGAGGGGGAGAGAATCTAGGTACGAGGGGTTGGTTATGCAAAGGGAAGGTGTTAGCACCCTCAACATCTATAGTACTCCGTAGGAACCTCTTTGAAAATTTGTGTATTTTGGATATAAAAGGTGTATCCAAAATAGAAGGTGGAGATAAGAAAAGAAGTATTTTTTTACAATTTTTGCACTCGCCGCGGTTGCAAACCTTTAGTGCCTACGTACCACCTTCTGTGCAATAAGGGATCAGGGTACTCGTAGTTCACCTCAAAAATTTTAAAACACAAGTGTGTTGGGTAATTTTAAGAGAAGAGACATCATCGTCATATCCTAGTGGAAAACATACTTACTATCCACAATCATGAGAAAGGAGAAATTATGTCATCTCAAAGTGGAGGATATAGCTTGGATTTTAAAATCAACAAAGCCTCACTCAACACCCAAGTGGAAAATATCTCACTTCACTATATATCATAGAAGTATAGTAGCTCACATCACCATAAGAATCAACAAGAGTCTAATCTTTTGAGGAAATTTTTAAAGTAAAAAGCCTAAAGTGGAAAATGGTTTGAAGGAGATTAATTGACATTTAGTATTCTCAAAAAAAAATGTCAAAGTATGATTAAATTGATTAAAGTTTGATTAAGAAAATATTTTTGAAAATGCATGGACCTAAGTCCAAGTTTATTATGAAAGTGGTTCAAGTTAGAAAATAATAACAGTTTTGAAAAGGAGGGAGAATATTTTTGAAATTAAAGAAGATAGGAGGAGATGAAGGGACTATCCTAAAACATAAGGTAAAAGCCAAGGAAGAGAACGATCTAACCAACAAGAAGCCAACACTTGACATATGAAGTTAATGTAGAATTCTCATCCTTTGGATTGAAACCAAGCAAGCAAGAATACTAAACCTCTGAGAAATACCAAGATTCAGATGAATTAAGTTTTCTCAAAAATTGGGCAGAGTAACGGTTGTATACAGAGGAAATCTCAATCACAGACAAAGTATATAATCAGAATAACATGCTATTGTATCCCAAAATTTTCCCTCTTTTCATACACGCATATTATTGGTTTTATGGTTATGGAATAAAGGTATATTTATCAAGCTTCTTCAGGTTACAAGTGACGTTTATTTCGTCAATGGATATTCTCAGAATATTTTCCGTGCTGAATATCGGTTCGCCGTTTTGCAACGATTCGGGGTTCAAAGATTCACAAGTCCAACCCGGCGCGTCATATTCAGGTGTTCTTTCGCCAAGATATCTCTGATAATGTATTCTCAAATTCAGGTTCGGCTCAAGAGTCAATTATTTAAAGAAGGTATCCGAATGTGTGAGTTTTCTCAAAGAAATATGGTGAAAAAGTATACTGAAAGTGCAGTTTTTACGCGCTAAAAAATTTATAACTTGAAGACCGTGGCTCGCTTTGAACCCGTTCCGGTGGCCAAAAATCCGTATTCAGGTCATCTACATTTTCATCTCTCAAGGATGGAAGCCAATTTCAATCATAAGATCTTCAAAAATGCGGATTTATCAAGTATTTTCGTACAGAAAACTTGTGACAGAAATTTATTTGCATCATGTTCAGAAAATCATAACTTGGACGATTTTCATCGTATCGAGCTGGTTCCGGTGCCAAAATTTAAAAAATTGAGTTGGCTACATTTTCACAAGAGGTATCGAGTTCAAACGGTATTCAAAAGACCTTCGTTTTTTTCTCATAGTGCGTGTGACGCGCCGGAAATCCTGAATGCTGAATATTATTTTATCTGGGTCGAAACTTCGAAAATTCATAACTCGGTCAATTTTTATCGGATTGGGCTCATATTTTTACACAAGGTCACGGACTCAGAGATCTACTAATTTGCTTTAAAAGTCGAGACCGTATTATGCTCCAATTAATACCAGTTTTTTATTGAAGAACGTGTCAGAACCGACACTAGAACTCAAAATAAGTTTGTCTGAGCTGAAACTTCAAAAATTCATAACTAATTCACCGTTTATCCGATTGAGCCTATTTTCGGACAGGATTTAGTTCTCGATGTCGGCTACATTTTGTTTTCATATTTCAACTTCAAAAATTGCACTTAAGCCCCTGTGATTTTGCCTAAAATGTGACGAATTCAAGTGAACATTGGTGGCCCAATTGCACATTCAAAGCCCATATTTTTCTCTCCAATTTCCATTATATAATCTCATTCTTTTCATACAAACAAGGAGAGAAAAAATTAACCTTTGCCACAACACTGTCAGAATATCAAATTCTTTCAGGAACCCTAAAACCTAGAAATTCTTATTACAAATTCCCCTCTCACTACAAACAAGCCATCCCGGTTACAAACCAACATCTCACTACTTCTCCAGTAAGGATAAGGCTGGCTTGATCTCCATGATCAAAATGACATAAAAGCATTCATATCACTACTTCTCCAGTAAAGGTAAGACTGATTTGATCTCCATGATCAAAATGGTCTAATCATTCATACATGCCATATCGGTTTTAACATTAATTTTTTTCTTCATATATTGGCTTTATTTGTATTTCATGGTTTATAGTAATTTATTTAATATGTTCATGAGATTCAATACTGCAGATTTAGACAGGATCCCATGCAGGTTCATTACAGAACGTTGAAGCCAAAACACAAATGGCCAAAACATAACAACTTACACATGATACCAATACATGGCGAGGCAAACATCCCGAGAAGGTTAAGGGCGTGGGTTCAACAACCACCTCTATTGGTTTTGATTTTCTTCCTACAAGAACATTGAGGCTAAAACACAAATGGCCAAAACAGAACAGCCAACACATGACACCAATACATGGCGAGACAGACATCCTGAGAAGGGTAAGGGCCTGGATTCAACAACCACCCCTATTGGTTTTGATTTTCTTCCTTCCTATTTATCCTTCTACCTATTTTTATTCTTTCTGTTTAAAATTTTTTTTTTCCATAAAACTTAACATTGTTCACAAACCTTTGATTTTTTGTAATAAACTCGAATAATTAATTTTAGGTTTTAATTTAATTTTAAGTAACTTTAATTGTTTTGTACATAATTAAAATTAATTAGAACAAATAGGTTTTATTTCTAATATAATTATATTTTCTTTTTTTCCTAAAAATAACCAAAAACCAAAAATATGTCACTTTAATTATTTTCATTAATTAATTTAATCACTAATTAATTTTGTCACTTAATTTAGAAAAAAACTTAATTCTTTTATTAAAAACAACAAAAAAACAAGTTTTCTTTTAATTAGGTTAGAAGGGTCAAAACCCTATTTTTCTTCTCGGTCTTAATTTTTCTCGCGCGCTTTATTTTTATTATTTATCATATTGATGTAACTGCCTACAGTTTGTAATAGTTTAATTATGACACTTATTTACATTTACCGCTTTAATTTCAAAGGGTTTGTTTTTGCCTATGTAAATACCCGAAGCCTTGTAATAGCTTAGCTTACTTTCCGCATTTTAATTCTGCAAACTATAAACTGCTTAGATGTATGGCTAATAGGATTGTATGGAAAGAATGTATGGAAAATTAAAACGGCAGATCACCTAATATGCAAAGATTAAATAACTGAAATCGAACACATGCACATGCGCACTCCTAGAGTACACTCCCACTTGGTTGCCTTCGGTAAACGGTCATTGAGTATAGGATGTTTTAGTGGTCGTCCTTTTGTCTAAAGATCAAAGTTGCCTCGGAAAGGTTGCCTCGGATATTGTTGCCTCAGATAAATGATCTAAGACATTAGGGTTACTGCTAAGACGTCTTAACGTTGCTTTAGTGACCGTACGTCCCTTTCGAATTGACCCTCAAACTCCAACGACGGTGCTACCTACTCACTAATAGTGGGATAACATTGTCTAAAGGAAACAAACATAGAACAATTCCTTTTTCGAGTAGGTAAATTAGTTCTTAAGTACTTGCTCAATCAATCAAAACAAAACTTTTTCACACTTACACTCCTTTTCAAACAAAGTTTTCAAAAACACTTCATTACACTCTTGAAGACAGAAGCAAGAGTTAAATCGAAGTTAAAACAAATTTTTTTGAAAACCCACAAACACAAAGAAAACAATTTTTTGAAAACAATGAGCAAGTACCTAAGAGACCATGGAAAACCATGGATATAAAGGGTGATAATACCTTTCCTTTCTATAATCTACCCCCCGTACTCAGAAATATCTCAAAAAAGGAATTTTTCTGTGCTTTTTTCCTTTCCTCGTTGGATAAAATAAAAGTCGGCGGCGACTTTTGCTTACCGCGATATTTTGCGAACACAGACGCAAAACGCAAACCAGCATTCCAAAAAATAGTTCGGTTCTGGCCACCGTATCACAGAACTGGCGACTCTGCTGGGGAGTTTATAAGTGGGGTGTACCTTAGGATTAGTTCATCATTTTGTTTTCAATTGTTTGATCTATTTGCTTTATATTTGTGGGCTTTGTATCGGAGTTACTATAGATCCTAACCCAGATCTGAGAACACCTTTTAGGTAAGTAGCAATAGACTGTGAGGGAACTGTACGGCGCAGATCGATACGGTTGAAGCAGTAGCTACATTGGTGTGACACATTAGTTAGTACCGATATCCCTTGTGGAGGAACAAGGAGAGTATGGGGCTGCTAATGGGTCATTAAGCATCAACTGACCTTAGAACCTATAATTGACCAACTTGGCCATAGAAAAGTAGCAGTATGCTACACTCATTGAGACCATACTCTCGTGATGATTCCGACCGCAAGAAAAGGTTGCTAAACTGGAATTATGACCGATCGAGGATGGTTAGTGATATTGAGAACCTCTAGAACCCGGTTACTATTATTAGGACATGTTGAACCAACTGAACTTCAAGAGGGTAATACCTAGACCCCATGCAAGCCTAAACCTACGGCTGTTTGTGTGACTTGTGTGCTTTCAACTTGAACTACTTGCACATTTTTGTTATCTGACAACATGAGTTCCTTGTAGGTTTTGTTTACAGTCCTTATCCAATAACTTGGATTTCTTGCCGGATTTACTTGCTTACATCACCTTGCACTTTTGCTTAAACGCATAGCATACATATCATAACATCATGCCTTAACATTTCCTTAACCATTTTAAGGATCTCAAGGGTTTGTGATGCAGGTTATGGTAAATCAAACGTCTAGCAAGGGGGAAAAGGGATTTGTTTTCCTCTAGCCAATGTCGTCTAAAGATCAAAACACGATGACTTGAGTCAGTGGCTATGACCCATCGATATGGTGAGCTTGACTCTTGAAGGAGGACTCTTGACGACACGATATTTCTTCAATCAAGCTGCAATCAAATTCTAACAGCTTCTTGTTTACCCCGCGAGATCCTTGAGAACATTGCATACATACATATCATTGCATAACAGGTCTCTCATGTTCTCGCTGTTTATTTCAGCAATGGCTCTCAAACAAGACAACAAAGATCTTCAAGAAACACAGTTCAGGGAAATCTTCCTAAACCTATCCAAGGGGCAAGAAGAGTTGAAAACACTCCTCGTTGGGAACTTGGTCAAGAAAAATCCTGAAGACAACAAGGATGAACGACTGGAACAACTGCAAACTGAGTTAGGTACAATGCGAACCCAGATGCTGGGGAAGATGGCTCTTATCCAAGGCTTATCCGGGAACAAGAAGAGTTGAGAACCATTATCAACCAACTTCATCAAGACAGATACAACAGTGTGAAGCAAACAGTCAAGGTAGGGGACCAAGTCATTGATCAACCTCCAAAAAGACAAGAGTTTAGTATGGTGAAGAATGGACCTCTCCAAGTTGCTACTACCTCACGGGTCCAACGATAACCTCACCAAAAGCAACGGGTTAATCAGAGTAAGCCAGATACACCCAAGAGGCAGTTTACCAAGCTCAACATGCCGCTGTCTCAAGCTTTACAACACCTGTTGATGATGAATCTGGTAACGTTGATAGGACCTCATCCGAATCCCAAGACTTCTTCACCTAACTACAATCCTGATGCGAGGTGTGTATACCACTCCAACAGTCCGGGGCATGATACTGACGACTGTTGGAAGTTGAAATACAAAATTCAAAACCTAATTGATGAAGGAGCATTAGAATTCAGACAAGATGGTCAACTGGAATGTTTCTGTCAATCCTCCAAGGCTCGCCATTTGAAGTGACAAGTTCTGACAAGAGAGGCTTTTGTTCATTAGAGTTTTGAAGTTGTAATTTTCTTTTGATTGTTCGAATATTTGTTCATGTCAAACTTGGTTACTTTATCAATGCATTGCATATGTCTGTTTTGAATCAATCCATTCGTATTCACTATATTTAATTTTCTTTCATTTTTGTGATGTTCAACTCTCGATTAAAAAACTCTAAGCCTTTAGATGGAGGATGGCGAAAATGATATCAAAATCTCTACAATATGCTTTTGAACAGACCCTGCTGATGATGTACAAGCATTATTTCAAATCCTAAATAGTGGAGTTATAAGGAAGATAATCCCTCGTCAACCCCTTTGAGCCAAAGAAGTAGGAGTTTTTTCTTTTCACATAAATTAAAAACCTTAATCACAACCTAGGGCAGGGTAGTTTTCTCAGTTAATCCAGGTACACAATGAATGACATCAACGAAGTCCTTCCAAAATAAAAGACGCTGATGGTTCCCTATAATCGTTAAGACAGGCAATCATTAAATCTCGAAATAAAAGCCCATCAAGTCAAAACTTATGAAGGAGACTTAAGAAAAAACTGGGGCATCCCACTGACTGTAATCACAAAAAGAAACAATTTAGGAAAAAGACAGGGATAATAAAATCAAAAGAAAGAGGTCCTACAAACCCTCAACAAAAAATGACTGCCTGTTCAAGATAAATTATAAGTATCTGAACCATCCCTGGAATATCAGAGCAAAGACTCAACAGGGTCTAAATGCACAATTAGATGAGTTTAGGATCGAAGAACATCACGAAGAACGGGTGGGTACAAATAAAATTTGAGCCTTTATCCTTTGTTTCTCGAACCGTGAACCAGACCACGTATAACCCTTAAAAGTCCTAGCTGAGGCATGGGTTAGTTTGAAAGCATACTGTTACAAAAGGTATCCTGACTCCTATAGGGCTTGCTGTAAATCCTGAGTTGACATCACATTTTACAAAAAATCGCTTATTTTATTGAAAACTGCATTTTCAAAGAACTTCAAACAGACATAAGCTTTGCATTCTTAAAATAACATTGTTTTCATATGACTATTTGCTCAACAGTAGAGAAATTTGCATGACGAATATCTAGTGAAAAAAGCACTTCCAACCAAGGGGCAGACATGATCATTGTCCATCATCTGGGGCAGTTAAGTCAAGATTCAAGGAATCTCTCAAAGATGCCAAATAGCCAGGGGCAAATCTCCATCTGAATCGCTTAGGGCATTGGACATAAATTCCAGCAACAAATCTTGCATGATCAAACAAACATCTTCTGGTAGTATGGCAACATAACACTGCCGACAGTGACAACTCCCTACACTCTGAGAGCGTGGACATAGTCAGAAAATACTGCACATGAACAAAGATCCGCTAAGTTGACAGGCCTAGGCAAAAATAAGGGCATCCCGATGAACCAAAAAGGTTCGGGCAAAAATTAGGGATAAAAACAAAAAAGATTTGTACACCCGGCAAGTCGAAAACCTGAAAAGGCGGCTTGGGCAAAAAAGGGTATCCCGGTGGACTAAAAATATGAAAAGATAATCCAAGCAAAAGTTAGGGATCAAAGCATACGGCTATGTCCCGTCATCTTGTCATTTGTCTACCAGAAGAAGACTTATCATTCCGATCGACAGTTACCAAGCACCTCATAGGTTGGGATAATACTCGATCCACAGGGCCTCCGCAGGCACCGTCTCCCGCAAATACAGGGGTGGAAAAGTCCCGATGCAAAGCCATCGTCATATCTTCGGCATGCGTCCCAGTAACATCCATCCCCGCAGAGTGAGAAAAGGACAGTGATGTTAATTCTCCCCAGCCGAGGCTCGCAACCACGAACGAGTTGGTAAGATTCTCCCCAAGCAGAGTTTATCTATCACCAGCATTGGAAGATTATCCCCAGTGGAGTCTGGAAGATTATCCCCAGTAGAGTCTAAAAGATTATCCTCAGTGAAGTCGCCATTGGAAAATCATCCCCAGCGGAGTTCATTCCTTTCACAGACAGAAATTCAATCCCCGACAGGGTTCACTATCACCAGCAACGGTAATTCATCCCCAGTTGAGTTTTTATTTCTCCAAATCAGCAGATCTTCTAGCAGAGTATGTACTCCCCACATAGTCATTTCCTCATCAGTTTATTCCCCAGCGGAGTTATTCTCTCCTGCAGGATTATTCTCCCAATCATCTTCGGTCGTTATCTCAAGCGAGCGAAACTCTTTATTCTCCAACAACAGTCAGGGATTTATTTTCCCGAACTCGGACGTACCACAATAGCATTTCATGTTCATATATCATGATGTGCGCATACATATTACATACAACATAATTTCATTTATTTTGAGAATATCATCATACAATGCATGTCATGCATCATATACGATTAATCATGTACCTTTTCAGGAAAGATGGTTATTATCAACAAACTTCCTGCAAGTTCAAGATTAACTCCAGAAACTAAACAGACTTTACACAGGTTCGTCACGAAGCAATCTTACACGAGTTTCTCCTAAATGAAGTTTCACACAAACTTATCTCAAAGTAACCTTACCCAGGTTCCTCCATAAGTTTTACACGAACTTATCACAAAGTAACCTTACCCAGGTTCCTTCTGAAGTTTTACACGAACTTATCCCGAAGTAACCTTACCCAGGTTCCTCCAGAAGTTTTACACGAATTTAACTTATCACAAGATGCAGTTTTACCCAGACTCATCCTGAAGCAGCCTTACCTAGGTTTCTTCCCGGTCAAGATGCAGTTTTACCCAGACTCATCCTGAAACAACCTTACCTAGGTTTCTTCCCGGTTCAGATGCAGTTTTACCTAAACTCCTCATGAAGCAGCTTTACCTAGGTTTCTTCCCGGTTCAGATACAGTTTTACCTAAATTCCACATGAAGCAACCTTACCTAGGTTCCTTCTCTTTCCCGATGCAGTTTCACCTAGACTCGTCCTGGACAACCTTACCTAGGTTCCTTCTCTTTCACGATGCAGTTTCACCTAGACTCATCCCAAAGCAGCCTTACCTAGGTTCCTTCTCTTTCCCGATGTAGTTTCACCTAGACTCATCCTGGAGCAACCTTACCTAGGTTCCTTCTCTTGCCCGATGAAGTTTCAACTAGACTCATCCTGGAGCAACCTTACCTAGGTTCCTTCTCTTTCCCGATGTGGTTTCACCTAAACTCATCCTGGAGCAACCTTACATAGGTTCCTTCTCAGATCAGATGCAGTTTTACCCAAACTCCTCACAAAGCATCCTTACCCAGGTTCCTACTCGGTTCAGATGCAGTTTTATCCAAACTCCTCACGAAGCAACCTTACCCAGGTTCCTTCTCATAACCCTACTATCCAGGTTTCTTTTCTCTTATCTCCAGATAGCAGTCCACAATACTGTAAGACCAAGACCTATCAAACACGACCGATTTCATCTTTCCCCAGTAGGTCGCGATGCAGCCTGTATACGGCTAAATACGCAATTCACTTCTGCTTCCTCAAGACAGAGATGTTTCCTCCGTAGAATACGGATAATCGAAGTTCCTAAAATTCAACAGAGATGTTTCCCCAGTAGAATAACGGACGTCCGAAGTTCCTAAAGTACGACAGAGATGTTTCACCAGCAGAATACGGACGACTGAAGCTCCTAAAATTATACCTCTCTCAACAAAGATCAGCCTTCCCCAGCGGAATCTTCCTCAACGATAGGTACACAAGCTCTCGCTAAGGAATCTCTTATGCGATCAACACTCCTTCAGATGGCATCTTAAGCCCATCCCCTAGTCAAGAAATTTCCAAATGGCATCAATAAGCCCATTCCCGACATCACAAGACAATTACCACTTCATGCGAGTGCAAATTTCTGGACACTCTAGTGTTCAATCATCTTCCACCTTCAGATCACGAAAGGTAGACGAGCCAATCTAAATCTTCAGGTTTAAGAAGATTGAACAGGAGCAGCTGTTGTACCCCAAACTTTTCCCTCTTTTCATACACGCATATTATTGGTTTTATGGTTATGGAATAAAGGTATATTTATCAAGCTTCTTCAGGTTACAAGTGACGTTTATTTCGTCAATACATATTCTCAGAGTATTTTCCTTCCTGAAGATCGGTTCGCCATTTTGCAACGATTCGGGGTTCAAAGATTCACAAGTCCAACCCAGCGCGTTATATTCAGGTGTTCTTTCACCAAGATATCTATGATAACGTATTCTCAAATTCAGGTTTGGCTCAAGAGTCAATTCTTTAAAGAATGTATCCGAATGTGTGAGTTTTCTCGAAGAAATATGGTAAAAAAGTATGCTGAAAATGCAGTTTTTACGCGCTAAAAAATTCATAACTTGAAGATCGTGGCTCGTTTTGAACCCGTTCAGGTGGCCAAAATTCCGTATTCATGTCATCTACGTTTTCATCTCTCACAGCTGGAAGCCAATTTCGGTCAGAAGGTCTTCAAAAATGCGGATTTATCAAGTATTTTCATACAGAAAATTTGTGACAGAAATTTATTTGCGTCATGTTCAGAAAATCATAACTTGGTCGATTTTCATTGTATCGAGCTAGTTCCGGCGCCAAAATTTCAAAAATTGAGTTGGTTACGTTTTCACAAGTGGTATCGAGTTTGAACGGTATTCAAAAGGCCTTCGTTTTTTGCTCAGAGTGCGTGTGACGTGCCGAAAATCCTGAATGCTGAATATTATTTTATCTGGGTCGAAACTTCGAAAATTCATAACTCGGTCAATTTTTATTGGATTGGGCTCATATTTTTACACAAGGTTACGGACTCAGAGATCTACAACTTTGTTTCAAAAGTCGAGACCGAATTATGCTCTGATCAATACCAGTTTTTTATTGAAGAACGTGTCAGAACCGACACTGGAGCCCAAAATAAGTCTGTCTGAGCTGAAACTTCAAAAATTCATAACTAATTCACCGTTTATCCGATTGAGCCCATTTTCGGACAGGAGTTAGTTCTCGATGTCGGCAACATTTTGTTTTCACATTTAAACTTCCAAAGTTGCACTTAAGCCCCTGCAATTTTGCCTAGAACGTGAGGAACTCAAGTGAACATTGGTTGTCCAATTGCACATTCAAAGCCCATTTTTTTCTCTCTAATTTCCATTATTTAATCTCATTATTTTCACACAAACAAGGAGAGAAAAAAATTAACCTTTGCCACAATGCTGTCAGAATATCAAATTCTTTCAGGAACCCTAAAACCTTGAAATCCTTATTACAAATTCCCCTCTCACTACAAACAAGCCATCCCGATTACAAACCAACATCTCACTACTTCTCCAGTAAGGATAAGGCTGACTTGATCTCCATGATCAAAATGGCGTAAAAGCATTCATATCACTACTTCTCCAGTAAGGGTAAGGCTGATTTGATCTCCATGATCAAAAGAGTATACTCATTCATACATGCCATATCGGTTTTAACATTAAATTTTTTTCCGTATATTGGCTTTATTTGTATTTCATGGTTTATAGTAATTTATTTAATATGTTCATGAGATTCAACACTGCAAATTTAGACAGGATCCCATGCAGGTTTATTACAGAACGTTGAGGCCAAAACACAAATGGTCAAAACATAACAACTTACACATGATACCAATATATGGCGAGGCAGACATTCTGAGAAGGTTAAGGGCGTGGGTTCAACCACCACCTCTATTGGTTTTGATTTTCTTCCTACAAGAACGTTGAGGCCAAAACACAAATGGCCAAAACAGAACAGCCAACACATGACACCAATACATGGCGAGGCAGACATCCTGAGAAGGGTAAGGGGGTGGGTTCAACAACCACCCCTATTGGTTTTGATTTTCTTCCTTCCTATTTATCCTTCTACCTATTTTTATTCTTTCTGTTTAAAATCTTTTTTTTCATAAAACTTAACATTTTTCACAAACCTTTGATTTTTTGTAATAAACTCGAATAATTAATTTTAGGTTTTAATTTAATTTTAGGTAACTTTAATTGTTTTGTACATAATTAAAATTAATTAGAACAAATAGGTTTTATTTCTAATTTAATTATATTTGTTTTTTTTCCTAAAAATAACCAAAAACCAAAAATAGGTCACTTTAATTATTTTCATTAATTAATTTAATCACTAATTAATTTTGTCACTTAATTTAGAAAAAAAACTTAATTCTTTTATTAAAAACAACAAAAAAACAAGTTTTCTTTTAATTAGGTTAGAAGGGTCAAAACTCTATTTTTCTTCCCGATCTTAATTTTTCTCGCGCGCTTTATTTTTATTATTTATCATATTGATGTAACTGCCTATAGTTTGTAATAGTTTAATTAGGACACTTATTTACATTTATCGCTTTAATTTCAAAGGGTTTGTTTTTGGCTATGTAAATACTCGAAGCCTTGTAATAGCTTAGCTTACTTTGCGCATTTTAATTCAGCAAACTATAAACTGCTTAGATGTATGGCTAATAGGATTGTATGGAAATAATGTATGGAAAATTAAAACGGTAGATCACCTAATGTGCAAAGATTAAATAACTGAAATCGAACACATGCACATGCGCACTCCTAGAGTACACTCCCACTTGGTTGCCTTCGGTAAACGGTCATTGAGTATAGGATGTTTTAGTGGTCGTCCTTTTGTCTAAAGATCAAAGTTGCCTCAGAAAGGTTGCCTCGGATATTGTTGCCTCAGATAAATGATCTAAGACATTAGGGTTACTGCTAAGACGTCCTAATGTTGCTTTAGTGACCGTACGTCCCTTTCGAATTGACCCTCAAACTCCAACGACAATGCTACCTACTCACTAATAGTGGGATAGCATTGTCTAAAGGG
This sequence comes from Vicia faba, assembly GCA_948472305.1. NCBI lineage: Eukaryota > Viridiplantae > Streptophyta > Magnoliopsida > Fabales > Fabaceae > Vicia > Vicia faba. The sequence continues at coordinate 1,380,265,687 of OX451737.1, read as the reverse complement.
AACAAACATAGAACGATTCCTTTTTCGAGTAGGTAGATTAGTTCTTAAGTACTTGCTCAATCAATCAAAACAAAACTTTTTCACACTTACACTCCTTTTCAAACAAAGTTTTCAAAAACACTTCATTACACTCTTGAAGACAGAAGCAAGAGTTAAATCGAAGTTAAAACAAAAACTTTTGAAAACCCACAAACACAAAGAAAACAATTTTTGAAAACAATGAGCAAGTACCTAAGAGCCCATGGAAAACCATAGATAGAAAGGATGCTAATACCTTCCCTTTCTATAATCTACCCCCGTACTCAGAAATATCTCAAAAAAGGAATTTTTCTATACTTTTTTCCTTTCCTCGTTGGATAAAATAAAATTCGGTGGCGACTCTTGCTTACCGCGACATTTTGTGAATACAGACGCAAAACGCAAACAAACATTCCAAAAAACAGTCCGGTTCTGGCCACCGTATCACACATGCACACAAAGAAAATCAACCCAATTATTGGAGTAAACCCCAAGAACTTCAGAAAAAATAACAACAGAGCCACAAGATCCAGAGTATCGAGGCTTCTAATCCTAAGTTCGAGAGATCCATAACTCCACAATGCCAAGGATAGTAACCAAATAGTCCAAGTAACCTTAAAGTTTTTTAATGTTCAAGTTAATTATTAAGTGTTTTGAAAAGAAAATAAAGCTCAAGTGAGCAAAGATAAAATGACATAAAGATAAATGCTCAAGTGAGAAAAAGGAAAATAACATGAGATGTAAATGCTAAAAAAATGGTACATAAAAGTAAAGGCACAAAAATAAAGGCATAAAGTAAAGACACAAAGTAAAGTTAATTGTTAATGAAGTAGAAGTTAGAGGTTAGTTGAATGACCATCTTGAAGCTTGCATTTGAAAACTCATTAGAAGATTGATAAAATCGAAGCTTCTCAACAACAAGTTTCATTTGCTTTTTTTCATGTATATCATTCATTTTAAGTGCTCAAAGCAACCATATATGATTAACGATGTTCAAATGATTCACTTAGACCAAAATTTTTGAAGTTCATTAGAGGATTAATAGAATCAAAGCCTCCTAACAATAAAATTCAAATTTATTGGATCAAAGGTTTCAAATTGAACATACTTGAGCTTGCAAATATAAGTTTGGGCCATAAATGACCATGTTTTGAATTAGGACAAATTTAGGGCTATATTTAGCAATCGTAAGTGGACTTATGTAGAAGTCACACCTATTTTGAGGCCGGTCAATAACAACCTATGTACCAACATGTTAGAGAAATGATATGTAGGACATTCTCCAGAAACATGTAGCACAAGTAAAAACAAGAAAAGGATAAGATAAAGAGGGAGAGGATGTATCAGATGAAACTAGGGTTTCAAATATCATCAACGTCATTCATCCGTTTTGGTGGATTTGGTTTTTCAACCTATCAACACCTAAGATTCAATGAGGTTGATGAACTTGTCCCAAAATAATGATCAAATCAGGACCAAACAAAAATTATAAAATATATTTAATAAAACAATATTTAACTGATTAATAAAATGGAAATAATTTGTAAAATATACAAAATGTATCAAAACACCGAATAAAAATCATAAAATAATATCAGAAGTCAAACATGAGTCAACTAGTGTTGATAATTTTTTTTAGAATTTTTAAAGTCAGAGATTATTTTTAAAATTTAAAGAAATAAGCAAAATAAACCAAAATTTGTGAAAAATAGTAAAATCGTAAATAAAAATAAAATGAGGTCATCAATATTTGTCAAGAGGTCATTGGATCCTTCCATATTTTTTTTTCCAGAATTTTAAAATCAAGAAAAGTATTTTTAAACTATTAAAAAAAAGTCAAATAAAGGTAATAATCATAAAAAATACCAAATCTCAAAATAAAATTGTGAAAAAATAAAAATCAGAAGGAGAAAAATCAAACGTGTTTTTGATAATTTTTTCATAATTTTAGAAGTTGAAATGATTTTTTTTTAATGAATTTTTGAAGTTTAAAACAATTAAATCAAAAATAAAAAATAAAAACAACATCAAATTAATGTCACGCATTGAATTTGAGTAGATTATGCATAGTAATCACATCAAACGATCTAGAGCGCACGTGTACCATGGGAATCATTGCATTAAAAGCAACGAAGCACATTTAAATGAACCAATCAAAACATGACAAAGGGCACGCTCATTGGCTGGATGAGACATGTCATCATTTTCAACCTCCAGCCACATGTGAATTGCAGGTCCTTCGATATGTAAAGTTAGAAGCTTAGATCGGTGCCATTCGCTTCGTCTCATCAAGACGAAGACAATTGTACCCTCGCGATAAATTTATATAAACCACAACTTAGTCGATTTAAAGAAAACCAGAAGGAAATAATTGAAAATGGATTTGAAAATTCATGAGCAAAACTCACTTCCACTTAAAAACCAACGATGCAATGAGTATCAAAGTGATGAGATCTACATTGTAGTGACAAGTTTGGAGAGAATTGATGGAGGAATCTATTTGTTGAAGCTCAACTTCAGAGCTTTGAAACTTGACTTGGCTAGCATGACTTAGAGAACTTCAAGGCTTGGTTCTTCTTCTGTTAGCTTCAGTAAAGTTCAAGGATGAAGAATCAGCAAAGAAATTGGATTGAAAAATGCTTTAAAACCAAATTCGAGGTTGCAGAATTAAGAGGTATGGAGGAAGTTCAACAAATGTTTTTTGGCTTAAAGCTTGCCAAATAAAGTAAAGGATGTCTCTATTTATTGGAGAATATGATGCAATGTTGAGAGAGGGTGAGTGATAAGTAATCAAGTGAAATTGTGTGCACCCTGAACATGACAAAAGTGTGACTTATAACTCATCAAAACTCAACTAATTCTTGTGTTTCAATCCTTAATCCAGCCTTAGAAACTTTGTTAAACATGTTTAAGTGGAAAACATGTACAAATTTGATCATTCGAGGCCACATTATGGAAATTGCAATCTTACTGCATGTGAAACTTCAATTTAAGATACCCACTTTGTACCTATGGTGCACATAACTCAGGAGGCTTTAGCATATAATTCTTTAAGCATTTGAAAGACAAGGTCACAAAATTTACAATGTGCCTAGAAAGACTCAATTTATATGATTGATCTGAAAGTTATATCCACTTGAATTTGTGAAAAACACATGGATTTTTATACTTAGAAAAATTTATAAGTATAGAACTCCAAAGTGACCTATATTGTCATTCAAAGTTACATGTCCTTCCACTCAAAATTTGGTCTTCATATCTGAAGATGAAATGAATTATCTCTATAATTGAATTATGGAATTGAGATCACTCAAAAATCATAAAAATTGAGAGAGTTACGGTCTTTGGAAGATGATGAACAAATTTGGTAAAATTCACAAAAGACCTATAATCTTTTCAAATCTTCAACAACTTTCCAAGCATTTTCAAGTCTTGCACATTGAAATAAAGTTGTAGTAGACATACCAAAGATTACTATGGAAAAATAATGGGCTCAAGGAGATAAAAATTTCCCAAGTTATGATCATTTAAAGTCAAACCCTAAGATTCAAAGGCTTTTCAAAGAGACTTGTAATCTTTCTTAGTGATCTTCCTTTCAAAATTACCCTTAGATCCCTGAAGAAAACTTGTTCCGGACCCATTAAAGAGAATCATGGATTTGGAGTCAATAAAAATCTCAAAAAAATGTGCAAGATATGGTCCTTAGAAGTTAACAAACCCTAGTCCAGAGAGTGTCAAAATGACTTGAAACCCCTTTCAACTTTTGATGATTTTTCTTGCACAACTAAATATTTTCATGTTAAGAGAGGTTATTGTACATGATGATAATAATCCATAGAAAAAATAACCAACTCAAAATATTGAAAATAAAGAGAGTTATGCACTCGTGATCACTGAATCAAGCACTTTCTCAATTAGGTCAAACTTGTTGGACAAACCTTGAATATTTTGAACTTTCTTAGAAAAATAAAGCATGATGAATCATAATAGTCCTTGTAATAATGTTATCTTTAAGAATATTCAAAGATGGAACTAAATTCTCAATGAAACTTGTTGAAGAAGGCATATAAATAAACACACAAACTTGTGAATCTTCTTGATGAATGCCACCACCAACTTTGAGGAAAGTTTGACCTAAATAAAGTGAGGGAACTCTTTGAACCATAAATATTTGATATCAAATACATAGCCTTGAATTTTGAGCTCTTTCAATCCATTAGAGAACCATTTGATTGAGAACCACCCCTCAAACCCCAGATTAGATGGCAAGATGAATGCAATTGTGATCACCTACTATATGAACATTCAAAGAGACATATATACATATTTTGATGTTAGTTAAAAGAACACATGTTCAAGATACACAATTCAAGGGGCTTGGTGATCTCTCAAGAGAAAACTTAAAGATAGGATGAAGTAGAGAGGGAGAACCAACCCTAATGTGTGATCTTGATGTATAGATAAAATGAGATGATAAGGGATCTTATGGGTAAAAATTGGGGTATAACAAATAGTTACCTTAATTAAAATAGGCCCATAGGTACCATTGGGTCATAGTATACCTGGAGAGGTGTGGAGAGGAAAAGAGGTAAAACTCTCATATTTTAGAGTTTTTGGTTGTGTAGCATATATGCATATAAATGATAAATGCATGTATAAGCTTGATCCAAAATCAAAGAAGTGCACTTTCATTAGGTATTGTGAGGATAAGTTTGGCTACCATTTATGTGAAGATAACAAAATGATGATTTGTAGTAGATATGTGATCTTCAATGAAAGAGCGATGTATAAAAACAAGCAAACTACATGTACTAAAAACTCAAACCTGAGTGGGTCGGTTTATGTAAAGGTGGATGATGTCCCATAAAGTGTTATAGTTAAGAATCCTCAATTAGAGGAATCAATTGAAGAAGGTAGTGAGAAATAGTATTCAAATTATATAACTCTCAAATAGATGTTAAGACTAATGTCACAACACCAAAACACAATATCAAGATAGGTGTTTAGACATCATGTCCATGACACAAAAATTTACAGAAGTTATGAATTATGCATAAAGTAAATTATAGAAGATAAATAACACAGTCGGTTGTTAACCCAGTTTAGTGCAACATCACCTACTATGGGGAATCTAAGTCAGGAAGGAACTCCATTATGATAGTATTAGTTCCAAGCTAAACAACCTTAGTTTATAACTTATTACCTAATCACTACCTATGTAATACCTAAGAACCTACAATGTGTGAGAACCCCCTTTTTGTACCCCAATTTCCCCCCCTAAGATCCCTTCATCATTTCATATCAATTTAATCACAACAAGATCACATTAGGGTTTGGTTCTTCTCCCTATCTTTATCTTTTTCTCTAGGAGGAACCACCAAGAACCTTGACTTGTATTTTATGATCATCTATGTTTGTTGTTGATTATCCTTTAACTAATAAATACAATGAGTTTTTGCCCCAATTGTTGAAGTTATAGGTGAAAGCATAATACATTCCATCAAGATTGATCTAGGGATTCATGAGTTCATTTATGTGCCTTTCTCAACAAAGCTTCATTGAGATTCAAGCTTCACCATTGAAAATGATTTAAAGTAATGTCATGGAAAAGTCTATTATAATTCATCACACTTCAAGTTTTCAAAATATAGTTCAAAAGTACAAGGGTTGATTGAAGAAGTTAGATCTAATTGGATAAGTATTTGATTTCAATGATCACAAGTGCATATCTCCTTCAATTCTCAAGATTTGGAAGTGGTTTTGGTTGCTATGGTTTATCCTTGTCATCCTCAAAAACATATATTCACATGACAAAGGTATTTGGGCAAGAAGGTTGGTTACAATTGAAAAGGTTTGCCAAGGCATTTTCTTGCTCTAGGAGCTAGGGTTTTGAACTTCAAAGGGGTATATCTTGCTCATCTTTTTGTATTTTTGAGTGATTCTAAAGACAACCTTCTCTTCAAAGGGTTATTAACAAATAACTTCAAAATTCAAAGAAATTTTGTGTGGAAGGAACTTGACGATGAAGAAATATTACAAGTCCTCTAGATGAACCCTCAAATTCCCTTATGTGACTTCAAATGATCATAACTTGATCAATTTTGATCCCCTTGAGCCCATTATTTTTCCATAATGATCTTGAAGATGTGAACTTCAACCTTTCATTTATGTGCATAATGTGAAAATGGATGGAAGATGCCCTAAGGAGGCAAATGATTATAGGTCATTTCATGAACCTTTTCCAACTTCAACAAGTCATAACTATCTCAATTTTTTGAGATTTTGAATGGCTCTAGTTTCAAAATGTCATTTAAGAGATCTACTCCATACCATCTTTTTTTGTCAAGAACAAATTTCAAGTGGAAGGTCATGTTTGGATGCAAGACATTATAAGTCATTTTTGAAGAAAAACTTAAAAATTTTCTAAGTATGGAAAGTCAACCTCTTTTTCTCAACTTTGACTCATTACAACTTTCAGCCGAAACATTCATTTTATATCACTCTTTGCACATTTTAAAGCTTGTAATCTCATCTTTCTAAAGCTTCAAGAATCATGTCCTAAGACCCCTTTAGTTGAGAATGCCATTGGTTTGAATTTGGCTATTTGAAACTGAATTTTTCACCAGGTCAGAAATTTGAAACTCTTGTTTTGGCTTCTAATCACAAAATTGTTGCGTGTTTTGCTCTTAAACATGTGTATTGAACTTGCAGAAGTGATTAGTGCATCAAAACGCAAGGATTGGATGAGTTTTGATGCAAAATAGATCACACTTTTCTCGTGTATCAGGTTCACACGATTTCCCTCCAAACTTCATCATTTCACACGCTTGAGCATCCCATTTGATTCCCTATAAACAGAGGGTCACCCCTCATTCATTTCCTCAAGTTTAGAAATCCAGAATTACTCTGCCAAACTCTCTCTTGAACATAATTTTTTGCAACTTCGAATTTGCTCTTACAACCTTTCTCAATCATTTTTCTTTTTCAATTCACCTTCCTTGATCCTCACTGAAGCTAACAGAAGAATATTTAAGCTCTGAAACTCCCTGAATCGTGCTAGCCAAGTCCAGTTTCAGAGCTCTGCAACTTAACTTTAATAGGTAGATTCGTTCACCAATTCTCTCAAACTTTGATACTATTGTGAAGCTCTCATCATCCTGGTTCTAGTCGCAACACTTGTTTTTAACTGTAAACACGTTTTGACCATGAAATTTCAAATCCCTTTTCAAAACTTCTCTTCCAAATTGTTTGAGCTACAATTTATATAAAATTTTTCGCGAATGTGTGGTTGTCTTTGTCTTGATGAGACGAAGCAAATGGCATAGGCACGTGCTTCTGATTTTACAGTTTGAGGGACCTGTGTTTCACGTTGGCTGGAGGTTGAAGATGACCAATGTGTCATCTTCCAACCAATGATGGTGTGCCATTTGGAATTTTTGAAAATCTGATTTTCTATGTGATTCAGTGCTTTATTCACTAATGACCATGATATGTACAACGCGTCTGATCCATTGGATTAGCTTACTAACACATTTTGACTCTCATCCATTGGTCCACATTTTTTTGACTTTATTTTATTTTCTGACTTTTATATTTAAATTGTTTTAAACTTCAAAAATTTATAGAAATTTCATTTTAACTCCAAAAAATCTGAAAAAGTTATAGAAAATAGTTTTGATTTTTCTCTTTCTGGTTTTTATTTTTTCACATTTTATTTTGTGTTTTGGTATTTTTTATAATTTTTCACTTTATTTGAGTTATTTTAAATGTTTAAAAATACTTGCCTTCATTTTTAAATTTTGAAAAAAATAGGGAAGGATCCAATGACATTTTGACAAATATTGTGACCTCATTTATTTTTTATTTCTGATTTTGTTATTTTTTTTAATCATTTTTGGTTTATTTTACCTACTTCTTTTAATTTTATAATAGTTTCTAACTTTAAAAAATTACCAAAAATTTTATAAAAATATTTGAGTTCATTCCTGATTTTTCTATGGTCTTATTTATTTTTTCTTAATTAATTTGAATATAGTTGCTATTTTTCTCTCTTATTTCTATTTTATGATCATTTTTAAAACCTTTTTTCTTTTATTTTAAGTATAATTTTATTTTTTGTATATATATTCTGGCTAATCTTGGATTAAAATTTTGATCATGAACTTTATTAACATCATTGAATCGATGGTGCTCAGTCTAACTCCATAAAAATGGATGAATGATTTTAATAATAGTTTGATTAAATTTTGGTTCAAATGTGATTTATTCATTTCCCCATCCCTCTTCATCTTATCACATTCTTATTGTACCAAATGTTATTGGAGCATGATTTACATATCATGTCTCAAAACATGAGGTGCATAGATTGCTATTGACCGACCTCAAAATAGGTACGATTTCTATATAAGTCCACTAACAATTGCTTAACATAGTGCTAAATTTTGTCCCGATTTGAGAAAATGATCATTTATGGCCCAAACCTATGTTTGCAAGCTCAAGTATGTTAATTTGAACCCTTTGATCCAATAACCTTGAGATTCATTGTTTGGAGGCTTTGGTTCTACCAATCCTCTAATGGAACTTCATCAATTTTGGTCAAAGTGGATCACTTAAATATCATTGATCATTAAGTGTTATCTTGAGAATTCTTACATGGATGATATACTTGACAAAAAGCAAATGAAACTTATTGTTGATAGGCTTTGGTTCTATCAATCCTCTAATGAGTTCCAAATGCAAGTTTCAAGATGGTCATTTAACTAACCACTAATTCGTAATAATTGACTTTATTTTATGCTTTTACTTTATGCCTTTACTTTAAGCACATTTACTTTAGCATTTGCATTTCATGCTATTTTTATCTTTGCTCACTTGAGCCTTTATCTTCATGTCATTTCTATTTTGCTCACTTGAGCTTCTCATTTCTTTTTGAAGATACCTAACAACCAACTTGAACCCTAAAAGCTTTAATGTTACTTGGACTACTTGGTTACTATCCTTGACATTATGGAGTGAGGGACTTCTTGGACTTAAGATTAGAAACCTTGACCCACCTTGAGACTTTGTGACCTTGATTATTATTTTGTTTGGAGTTCTTGGGGTTTATCCCTGAGACATTGCGTTGTTTGTTTGTTTGTTTCGTATGGAGGTTATTGTGATTAGATGCTTTGTCTGAGATCTGAAATTCACCTGTATACAGCTGTTACTCTGCCCAATTTTTGTGAAGACTTAATTAAATTGGAGCTTGGTTTTCTTAAGAGGTTTATCATCTTAGCTTGTTTGGTTTCAAATCCAAAGGATGGGAATTCTACATTGACTCATTGTGTCAAATGTTTGCTTCTTGTTGGTTAGATGGTTCTTTTTCCCTAGCTTTTACCTTATGCTTTAGGATAGTCTCTTCATCTCCTCCCATCTTCTTCAATTTCAAAAATATTCTCCCTCCTTTTAATAAAAAAATCTTCTTATTTTAAAACTTGAACTATATTCATAATAAACTTGGACTTGTATCCATGCATTTTCAAAAATTATTTCTTAATCAAATTTCAATCAACTTAACAATACCTTGACATTTTTGTGATAAGACTAAAATTCAATAAATCTCATTCAAACTATTTTTCCATCTTGGCCTTTATCTTTAAGAACTTTTCCCAAAAGATTGGACTCTTGCCAATGCTTGTAGTGATGCAAACAACTACACTTCTACAATATATAGTGAAGTGATATATTTTCCACTTGGGTGTTGAGTGAGGCATTGTTGATTTTAAAATCCAATCCATATCCTCCACTTTGAGATGACGCAAATTCTCCTTTCTCATAATTGTCGGAAGTAAGTATGTTTTCCACACGGACAATGACAATGATGTCTCGTCTCTTAAAATTAACCAACACACTTGTGTTTTAAATTTTTTAAAGAAGAACTACGTGTACCCTGATCCCCTATTTCACGGAAGGTCGTACGTAGGCACTAAAGGTTCGCAACCGCGGAGGGTGAAAAAATCATAAAAAAATATACTTCTTTTCTCACCACCACAATCTATTTTCATACAACATTTTATATCCAAAATATATAGATTTTACGAAGAGGTTCCTGCAGAGTACTGTAGATGTTTAGTGTGCTAATACCTCCCCTTTGCATAACCAACCCCCTTACCTAGAATCTTTCCCCCTCTTTTGGGTTATTCTCTCTTTTCCCATTCCTTTAGAAACAATAAAGTGCGGTGGCAATTTTTATTTTGACCTGTGCGAGTCAAGTCAATCCAATGACTTAGTCTCAACATTTCTACCGCTATAGAAAAAATGGAGATTTCATTGGGAAAAGGTTTACCTCTTGCTGGTCCATTCCTAAGTGGGTTGAACCTATCTTTGTTTATATCTGTATATGTGCTAACTGTTTGTTGTATATTATATGTTGTATATATATTTGTCTGGACTTTCCTAGTTTTTAGGGTTCTTAGTGATTTCTCATAAGTCCTATACCCGGACTTGGGCAAGCTTAAGATAGGACGGGCGGTATAGTCATGTTAACTTTGAGGGAGTAATCACAAAAAAGGAGACATGAGATCCCTCACTCAGTGGAGGACCCTTTTACTGTAGTGTCATTTACCGAGTAATCGGGAAGACATACTGCTTTTAACTTGGGAGCCTGCTGAAACTGAGGATCATAGAATACCTAACCCAACTTGGCCTTTTAGGTGTAGTGCGGAAGCTATGACAGAGTAATCCGAAAGTAGTTGTCACGCGATATTATGCTCGAACAAGTTTTTCTTGAGAATATTACTAATTACCAAGTTAATCGAGAAGTTGGCAATATCCGAAGGAAGGATGTAGACTCTTGGAACCTCTAGAACCTTGTTCAATAGGTGATAACTTTTAGACCATACCTTATGGGTAGTACCTTCGACCTCATTCTCGTGACATTGAACCTATGAACCCTATGTTTGTGATCTTGTGTGTGATTGTTGCATCATGCATTCATGCATCCATGAGCATCTCTTAAAGACATTTTATTTCAAGGGACTTAAAAGTTGACTCTTTGTGAATATATCAAGTACTTTTTGACTATAGATTCTGGAAAAAGAAAGACCGGAAAGTACAATTTTAAAGATCCCAAGATAGATGAGTTGATGAGTCTGATTCATGAGATTGAGTGTTTTGCAGATTTTCAGAGGAAGTATGGGTCCATCATTTCTCTCATGAAGCTCAGGATGATGGAGGGTATTCTCTCGACCTTGGTCCAATTCTATGATCCTATGTATCGATGCTTTAATTTCCCTGATTATCAGTTGATGCCTACATTAAAGGAGTATTCTTATCTGTTGGGTTTGCCTATTACTGATGGTGTTCCTTTTACTGGTTTGGAGGGGGAGCCAAAATCCCATGAGATTGCTGCTCTGATCCATTTGGGAAAGTATGAAGTTGAAGCCCACATGACTACCAAAGGAGAGATTAGAGTATTACCAGCTCATTTCTTATTGGAGAAAGCTCACTACTTTGTAAGGATGAAGAGTACGGTTGCTTTTGAGGCCATCTTTGCTCTACTTGCTTATGGGTTGTTTTTATTTCCTAAAGTAGACATATTTTTTGATATGAATGCCATCAGGATCTTTATGATTGGAAACTCGATTCCTACATTATTAGGTGATGTTTATTACTCTATTCATCTTCAGGATTCTTATCATGGAGGGATGATCATCTGTTGCACGCCTTTGTTGTATCATTAGTTTACTTCTCATTTGCCTCGGTCTGATGCTTTTTGGGATCTCAAGAAGGAACCTCGTTGGGCTCCAAAGGTCATGGCACTTACTCATTCAGATATTGTTTGGTATCATTAGGCTTACCATGATATAGAGATTGTCGACAGTTGTGGTAGTTTCCCTAATGTACCTCTTCTCAATCCAAAGGGAGGAATTAACTACAACCTTGTTCTTGCACGATGACAACTTGGATATCCGATGAGGGATAAGCCAAATAATATTCATTTGAGTAGTTTCTTCCTGAAAGAGGGAGAAGACCATAAGGAAGCTGGGGAGCAGATTGCGAAGGCCTTGTGTCACATTCACAGGAAGAGAGGGAGGACTTGGGACCTAGGGGGATGTTTCTTTGGAGCCTTATCTGCAGTGGGTACAAGCAAGAGCCATTCAGTTGAGGATGTCGTATTCTCGGGAAGCACCTATGCCTGATATGTTTGTGAAGACTACTCCTCCCCTATTGGATGATGTGGAAAAGCTCCAACTTGCTTTAGTAAGGATGCAGTAGGAAAAGGAAGCTTGGAAGAATAAATTCTAGACTCTAGAGATTTGCTACCGAGCAGACCTGAAGGAGAAAGACAACTTAATTGAGATTCTTGAGAGTCGAGCTGTAGAGACGATGGAGAGGCAAGGGGATTTATTTTCCTCTAAACCTCAATCAGGCCTTAGTTGCCCACTTCCTAATTCAGATGATTAGAAAGAGGTCGCCACTAGGTATGCGGAAGAAAACCAGAGGTTGAAGGCTCATATTACTAGACTTACGGGGAAGCGTCAGCGTATAGAGTAATCTCCATCAACTTTTCTTTTTAGGGTTTTAGACTTTACTTTCATCTTGTACTTGGGATTATTGAAACTTGTAATCCATTTTGAAGTTATTATAATAGAATTTTTCAGTATTTCAAATGCGATATTACTTTGATATATGCAAAATTGTCTATAAATCATTAAGCCCCTTGAAATAATAATAAAATAAATCATGTGCATTGCACATCATGCATCATATTATACACACTTCTTGCATTTTTTTGTTGCATATCTAGGTGTCTTATTGAGCTTCTTTACTTCGTTCAACAAGTTGTCTCACTGGTACAATACTCGAGCTAATTTCAGAAGGAAGATGGATAACCTAGAACAAGAGAATCGCGAGCTGCGCGAGGAAGTTTCTTCTCTGAAGGTCAGTATTTCCAATCTCACTACTCTGATGGAATCTTTGGTGGCTGCTCAGAATCAACCACCGATTGTTCAACCTCAATAGACAATGGTTACTGAAGCTCCGATTGTTCCTGTTTCTGCTACTCCAGATGTTGTTCAGAATCGTATGCCTCCAGGATATCCTTGGGGAATGCCAAAGAACTTTATGCCAGAAGGTTTTAATCAGGATCCTCAGATTTCTCTGCTTACTCAGACAGCTGCTGCTCCCGCACCTTCTATGGTGCATGTTACCCGTGCTGCTAGAAACGAGGTTCACTATGCTGCACCTCCCTCGGTGAATATGGCCCCGTTTTCTAATGATTAAGTGTATCTCCCTATTCCTCCACAAAGTGAAAGCTTGGGTTTCTATGATCGAATGGACGATTTTCAAGATCAGTTTGATAAGGTGCAGAAAGAGTTGAAGGCCCTCAGAGGAAAAGAGTTATTTGGGCAAAATGTGAATGATATGTGTTTGGTGCCAAATGTGAAAATACCTGCAAAGTTTAAAGTATTGGAGTTCGAAAAGTAAAGGAGAAACACTTGCCATTGTGCTCATTTGGTGATGTATGTAAGGAGAATGTCTACTCATACAGATGATCAACGCCTGTTGATTCATTTCTTTCAAGACAATTTAACCAGTGCAGCATTGAAATGGTACATGAGCCTGGACAGTGCCATTATTCATTCTTTTAACGACCTGGGTGAAGAGTTTATCAGACAGTAAAAATATAATATGTACATGGCGCCTGACCATGATCAACTCAGGGTCATGGTCCAAAAGGACAAGGAATCATTTAAGGAATATGCATAGAGATGGCGTGAAGTAGCCGCCCAAGTGATTCCTCCAATGGAAGAAAAAGAGATGACAAAGATTTTTCTAAAGACACTAGGTGCATTCTATTATGAGAGAATGGTGGCGAGTGCACCCAGTGATTTTACTGAAATGGTGGGAATGGGCGTCCATTTGGAAGAGTCTGTAAGAGAAGGTCGTCTGACAAAAAGTGAAAGTTCCAGCAATGTGAAGAAGCCATCATATGGATTTGTTAAGAAGAAAGAGGGGGAAACAAATGATGTTATTCAAGAGAGAAGGATTAATCCCTCTAGAAGAAATCATCAAGGCCGTCAACAGGTTGCCTTGGTAACTCCAGTTATAAATGCGGCTCCGACTACAGTTGCTTATCAAAGACCAGCCCCTCAGGGAAGTCAAGGGAAGAATCAGAGGAGAGAGCCTTTTAACTCTATCCCTATGAGTTATGCAGAGCTACTCCCAGCATTGATCTATAAAAAGTTATTCCAGACTAGGCCACCTCCTGTTATACCATCCCCTTTACCTTGGTACTATAAGGCAGATCAGACGTGCGCTTTCCATCAGGGTGCACCAAGGCATAATGTAGAAAATTTTTATCCTCTGAAGTTCGAGGTACAGAAAATGGTTAGATCTAGCCTTTTGTCCTTCAAAGATGTTATTCCTAATGTAAAAGATAATCCTCTCCCAAAATATGGAGGAGCAAATGCTGTTAATATGGTTGCTGGTTGTCTAGGGGATTTTCGCATTTATGATATTAACTTGGTTAGAGGAGACTTGGTAAAGATGCATGCAGAACTTTGCGAGTTTAGTTACTATACTCATGACCATGCTGGTTGTGGTATCTGTAGTATTAATATACACGGTTGCGATAAGATAAAGGCTGATTTGCAGGAGATGATGGATGAGGGCTTCATCAATATAATCAGGCCTAGGGCAGAGTATGAGGAGGAAGTGAACATGGTTTTTGGATGTCCTGGAGAACTCGGGATCTTTGATGTGGAACATATGAATGATGATCTCGTACAATTTCATGCTACTTTCTGCCACATGGCTGGTCAGGTAAGGCACCACTATGGATCTTGCCGGGTTTACTGTAGGGACTCCCGAGGATGTTCAATTGTGAGAAAAGGTATTCAGTTGTTGTTGGATAATGGAATTATCAAGGTTTTAAGCCAAAGATATGATTACCATGAGGTTAATAAGATTGTGGTTTATTTTCCTGAGGAAGAATCAGATGATGAATATGCTTCTGCGGATGAATTCTTTTCCTCAGATAAGGGTATGTTCTCTGACAATGATTCTTTGATGTCAAAGTTTTCTGAAGAATGTGTGAATGTGATTGTGCCGTGTTTCATTGATTCTTCCCCTATTGAAATTGAATACTGTAGCAAGCCAAGTGTTTCCCCTGTGGTGATTTACTTGCCAGGGCCCGTTCCTTACAAGTCAGACAAGGCTGCACCGTACAAATACAATGCTACAATTTTAGAGGATGGTGTGGAAGATCCCATCTAGCCTTTGTCTAGTGTTGGAAATATTGTTGAGACTAGTAGAGTGACCCACGGTGGTCATGTATTTGCACTGGTTGTTCGAGGAAATGATAATACTGGTAAGAAGGTTGTGGAAAGTGTTAAAGATAAGAAGGCTGCAGGGGAATCCAGTGGTACTACCCTGGAGAAGGACGTAGATGATATTTTGAAGATAATCAAGATGAGAGACTATCAAATTATGGATCAGTTATTGCAGACTCCTTCAAAGATATCTATCTTGGCATTGCTGATGAATTATGCTGCCCATAGAGAATCTTTAATGAGGGTGTTGGACCATGCTTTCATGGAGTATGACATGCCATTAGATCAATTCAGCAGTTTGGTAGGTAATATTACATCATGTAATAAGCTAAGCTTTTGCGATGATGAACTTCCTGATGAGGGGAGGAATCATAATTTGGCTCTCCATATCTCCATGAACTATAAAAGTGATTCATTATCAAAGTGATGATTAATAACGGATCCTCCTTGAATGTGGTACCGGGAAGTACGCTGATGAAGTTGAAATATCAAGGGGCTCCTATGCGCCTAATTGGTATTATTGTCAAATCTTTCAATGGGTCAAGGAAGTCGGCTATTGGGGAGGTCGGTCTGCCTATTCACATAGACCCTCATCTGTTCCTGATCACTTTCCAAGTCATGGATATTGTACCCACATATAGTTGTCTACTGGGAAGACCATGGATACATGAAGCAGGGTCCGTCACCTCCACTTTACACCAAAAGCATAAATTCGTACGTGAAGGCAAAGTGGTTATTATAAATGGAGAGTAGGAATTGCTGATATCTCATTTATCATGTTTTAGTAGTATAGAAGTAGATGAAGCTGCTGTGGGGACGCATTTTGAGGCTCTGTCTGTTGTTCATGTAAGAGGGAATGCAAACTCTATGAATTCATTCACGGATGCTCAACAGGTTGTATGCAATGGTCCAAGTAAAGTATGGGGCCAGGTCGTTGATCCTCTAGTAAACAAGAACATGGCTGGTTTAGCATTCTCTGCTAAGAATGGCAAAGGCAAGGGTTTGAAGTCAAAGTCTACTATTGGCAACTATCAGGATGTTTTTCGCAGCGGAGGCTATCTCCACCCAACTGTGTCTGGAGTTAATGCTATTGAGGAAGATGAAGAAGATCAGGAAATTCTGAATCATGTGATGTCTGGAGTCAGAATCCAGAACCGGGTCACTTATAATGTTCCCTTTTGCATCCTAGTCTCAAAGTAATTTGTTTTTTCGTTTCAAAAAGCTTTCATTCTGCCCAAGATGAAAGTTAATATTGTATGGGCTTATCTGTTTGCTTTTATCATTAAAATCATAAATAAAGGTTGCCTTTGATTCTCAAAATTGTGTCTTTTATTTTTCTGCTTTTTCATGGAAAATGGTAATAATAAAAAACTTTTTGAATAAAATAATGATTGAAAATAAATCTGCATGATCACTTGATATATGTGTCAGTTTCTAAAAGCAACCACAAATCACATGTGCAAATTATTTAATAAAACTGTTGAATACAATGACCCTGCACCCTCTCCCAACTTTAAATATCATGTGTTTGGGACGAAAGAAGAAGAATATGTTGAGATTCCAGAAGAGGTTTCACGGTTGCTCGAATAGGAAGAAAATTCCATTCAGCCGTATAAAGAGTCATTGGAAACAATCAATTTGGGTTCAGAAGAGGAGCCAAAGGAAGTCAATATTAGAGCATCATTGCATCCTGATGTGAAGAGCAGGTTGACTGAGCTGTTGAAAGAGTATGTGGACATATTTGCTTGGTGTGATACGGTGGGAGAACTGACTTGGTGTTTTACGTTTTGATCGCATTTGTGCGGATAGCAAGAGTCGCCACCGACTTTTCTTTTATCCAAAAGGAAAGGTAAAAAAGCACAGGAAAGACCTTTCGAGATTATTTCTCGGGTTCGGGGGGTAGATTATGAAAAGGGAAGGTGTGATCGGTGGATCTGGAACTGACTGTTTAACGCTGGTTCGCGAAATGTCGCGGAAGCAAGAGTCGCCACCGTCTTTTATTTTCTCCAAATGGAAAGGACAAAAGCACAGAAAAATTCCTTAAAGAGATCGCTCTCGGTTCGGGAGGTAGGTTATAGAAAGGGAAGGTGTTAGCACCCTTTCTATCCATGGTTATCCATGGGCTCTTAGATACTTGCTCAATGTGTTTTCAAAATGTTTGCTTTTCAATGTGGGTTTTAAAAAGTTTCTTTGAAAGTTTCAGATCGACTCATGCGTCAGAGTGTTTGAAAAATTGCTTTGAAAGCTTTTGAAAAGTGTCAGTGTGAAAAGATTTTTGTTTGTTTTTGAAGAGAGCAAGTATCTACGAGAACCTACCTACCCTAAGGAATTCGTCTGTGTAAATGTCCTTTAAAGTAGTGCCATCCCACCATTGAGAGGTAGGTAGCACCACCGTTGGAGGTGTTCGGGTCAATTCGAGTTTAGGGACATGGTGATCACCAGAGCAATGGGAAGACACCTTAGAAGCTACCCTCATGCCAGGTTCCCGGATCATGAGGACTTACTAAGACGCCCTCTACTCGACGATCACCTTTCGAAAGGCAACAGTGAGGCGTACCCTAGGGGTGGTGTGTGCGAATTGTGTGTCATGTTTCAGTTATTTGTCTTGTCATGTTTGTTGTGATCTACGCTTGATTTTAATTAAGGCCATTCATTCTTGCATGCATTTTAACAGTTAAATATTTGCGAGAAAAATAAATCTACGACTATTACAAATGGCGCGGGTCCACATCGCCAAAATTAAACCGGACCCGATTTAGCGGAAAATAAATAAAGCGATAAATAAAAATGCGAGAAATTTAAATTACAATGCTTTGGGAGATTTACATAATTATAATGAACGACATAAAGTAAATATGCGCAATTAAATTAAAACAATGGGCGTTGGACCCTTTTACAAAAATATTTAAAGTTAATGAATTAATTAAGGAGGAATCAAAATTAAATGTTTTTGTTATTTTGTGTTTTTTTAGATTAAATAAGAAAAAGAAGGAATTAATTATAATTGACTAACCCTAATTCTGTTGTTTTTTAAGTTTATTATGAAAATATTGACTTTTAACCTAATTTAACTCTAAATTAATTTATGTACAATTTTTAATTCATGAAAATAAATAAATAATATTATTATTTTGAAAAAAAGGGAAAAATTAAAAAGAACATAAAAAAGTTATTAAACCTAAATTCTATTTTTTGGATTTTTATTAAAAAAGATTAAAATTATACCCTAATTAAACTAAATAATTTACATACAATTTATTTAGAAATAATAAAATAAAAATTGTATTTTTTGGCATTTTTTGATTTTATGATGTTTTTGTATTTTGGTTAAAAAATTAAATAAACAATGATTAAAATAAACCTAACAATTAAAATAATAATTAAAAAGATAAGAAACATAATTAAAATTGGCAAACCAGGGTGGTGTGTAGCCCCAGATTAGGAAGTGCAGGCCTGGAATTTCTGGCCCATTAACGTTGGGATCCAATGACTTTTTGGATTATGTGTGACACGTTGACTTACATCCATGGTATGTCTTCAATCTGAACCCTTGATCAGATCTCCTGGGACGCGTGGACAATAGATGAGGAGGACGTATGGTGGTCCTTAAGAACGTGCCTGCATAGGAGTTTACATTGAAAAATAACATGAAATTATTCAGACCTGGGGTTCGAACCCAGGTCTTATGCCTTGCCAATGCTTTCCCTGACCACTACGCCATGTGAATTCCATTTAATATATAAAATCCACTAAATAATATAAAGGCAAACGCGTTAATGGCTTGGAAAAACGCGCGCGTTTTTAAACGCACCAATCATCAAGTGACACAGCTTCATCTTCCTCCTTGTCCCTGTAAACAAAACAAAATAGGCAACGGTTTTGCAACCGTGGTGTTAGGCAAGCTATGGAAAAATAGCGACTAGCGCTATAGCATATATAAATTCATCGCGAGATATGCTTCTGATTCGTCCAGGTTTGCTGAATGTAACCGTCATGGTCTTGAGGGCCAATTTTGCCTTATTGTGAAAGCCCTAATTTTCCCTTCTGAAAACCCTAAAGAACGAACATGGCATCTTGGCCAAAAGCGCACGAAACTTCAATTAAAAGTTATGGTTAGCTTGCAATCTTCCTATTGAACAAGAATTCATGAATAAAAATGCACAGGGATGCGTAAATTATGATATGCGATTTGGAAATTTTTATGACATAATTTGAGTTCCTGATACCAGTTCTTGGCGTTTGAGAGAAAGTTTATGACTGACACACGTTCAGTGAAGCTTGAGGATGCTGATAGAACAAAAATTGAAGCTTGAATTGACCTAAAAACTAGTTTTCAGTATTGGCTTTCTTGGAGATTTTTTTAAGTTTGTATGTGGTTTCTGAGCGCAGCTTGCCGTCTAAAGCCAATAGGTTTTGATTCCTGAATATGTATAGAGCATGCTAGGTCAACAAAACTGCACAAAATCTCAAGCATTCATTGTTTTACATATTTGATTTTATGAAATCTTTTTTTGAATCTTTTTTCATGTTATTTGGTTCAATTCTGATCAATTAGCACCAAATCTTTCCCTATTAGCATGTGCACGAATTATAGAAGCCAAATCATGCATAAAAAGATTTTTTTAGGTCAAGTTTATATTTTTCACCTATTTAAATAATTTAATTGAATTAATATTAATATATATTCAAATAAATAATTAAAAATTGAGAAAAACTTCCCTTTGGGCTTAATGGTCGTGCATAGGCTTGGCATGAAGAAACTTGGAAGAAAAATGGGCCCATTTGCATTTTTAGGTCATTTGAACCATTGTTGACTTTTCAAAATTCCCAAAAATTTCCCAACTTCCACAAGGCATAACTTGGTCAATTTTTAAGCTTTTCACATGGCCTTGGACATTTTGGAAAGGTCTTTGAGCCCTTTAACCAATGCCTTTGGTCCCATGTCATTTTAATTTACCAATCTCAAGTTATGGCCTTTGACTTAAAGTCCCTTTTTGTTGACTTTTGAAAATGACCTATAATGTTGAAATTGATAACTTTTTGTGAGAGCATTTCTTGGACTTGAAGTATGAAGATTAATTGTAGGAAATGTCTTTCTCTTCAAAATGAGCTTTGGATGGAATTTTTCTGATAATCCATGTGAAAGTTATGCCCTGGTCAATTTCAGTTGACTTTTTCAGCTGTCCAAATATAGCAACTTTTGCATCTTTGATGATTTCTGAGCCAAACTTTGAGAATCATGATCAAGCATTGATCAAATGATGTTTGTGGCTTCAAAATGATATATTGACCAAAAATTTGAACTTTTGACTGTCAAATGACCATTTTGCCCCTACAGTTGACTGTAGTGCAATCTAGGGTTTTGACTGTGCAATTTTGAGCTGACTGCCTTGAAACTTGATATGAGGATGCTTGACCATCTTTGTAGGCATATGAGACTTGATTGGGCCTTTGAAAACTTCATTTCTTTGATCAGAACCCAAACCCTAGTTTTGACTGTATAGGAGACAGTTGAACTGCATAACCCTTGGGGAATTTTGTGACCTTGATTTGAAAAATCTTGGAGAATATGGGAGGGAAAATTTTGGGGTGCAACAGTTGCCCCTGTTCAATCTTCTTAGACCTGAGGATGCAGATTGGCTGACGTGCCTTTCGTAATCCGAGGGTAGAAGATGATTGGACACTAGAGTGCCCATAAATTTGCGCTCACATAGTAGCAGTGATGATGGGAATGGGCTTATAGATGCCATTTGGTGATTGCTGGATAGGGTGATGGGCTTATAGATGCCATCTGGATGTTGATCGCGTAGGAGATTCCTTAGCGAGAACCTGCATACCTGCAAAAGAAAAATGAGTACCTGACACGTTGCAGGAGCTGATTTTAGATGCTTAGTATAGATATGTCCTGACTGGTTACAGGAGCTGAGTCTGGAGCTTCAAACGCTGATGAATGAACCAGGTATGGTTACTGCCTTAGCGTAAATGGTAAGAGAACCTTGGGTGATTTTAACTTCAACAACGCTCGTTGAGAAAATCTTGGTGGGAAATACCATCTTTACAGTATCGGGAAGAGAACCATAGGCAATTATAATCTGAAAGGAATGATCACCTCACTCAACGTCGGAGAGGGAAACATCTGAAAAGGATTTGTCACCTCACACACCGTTGGAGAGGGAACCATAGGGGAATATCACCTCACACTCATCGTCGGAGAGGGAACCATAGGGGGAATATCACCTCACACTCATCGTCGGAGAGAGAAACATCAAAAAGGGATTACTACCTCACACACCGTTGGAGAGGGAACCATAGGGAGAATATCACCTCACACTCATCGTCGGAGAGAGAAACATCAAAAAAGGACCTCTGGAAGCAGTATCAGAACGTCACCATATCTGGTTTACATCTGAAACTATATCTGGAAGGAAATCTGGAAGCAGTATCAGAACGTCACCACCGCTGGGTTTACATCTGAAACTATATCTAGAAGGAAATCTGGAAGCAGTATCAGAACGTCACCATCGCTGGGTTTACATCTGAAACTATATCTGGAAGGAACTCTGGAAGCAGCATCAGAACGTCACCATCGCTGGGTTTACATCTGAAACTATATCTAGAAGGAAATCTGGAAGCAGTATCAGAACGTCACCATCGCTGGGTTTACATCTGAAACTATATCTAGAAGGAAATCTGGAAGCAGTATCAGAACGTCACCATATCTGGATCATATCTGAAACTATATCTAGAATGAAATCTGGAAGCAGTATCAGAACGTCACCATCGCTGGGTCATATCTGAAACTATATCTAGAATGAAATCTGGAAGCAGTATCAGAACGTCACCATCGCTGGGTTTACATCTGAAACTATATCTAGAATGAATTGCGATAGTTGATAGTAGTCATTTTTGTATTGATCTTTTTCCTGAAAAGGTAGAACATAATTGTATGCAAAATCATGATGCATGAACTGTATGTCTTCAAAATCAATGAGATTCGTGTAGTATGATGCATATGCATGATGTATGTGACGTTTTATGAATGTATGTTTGTCTAAGAAAAATAAATCCTGGACGGGTGCCGGGAAGTCGCATCCTGGGCTGATGTGGAAGAATAGCTTTTGCTTCTGCTGAGGATGATAGTTGCAGGTATACCGGTAGGAGAAGATAACTCCGTTGGGGAATAAACTTGGCGAATGGAGGATTCTGCGGGGAGAAAAAGATATCCTAGCGACCATGTTGGGAAGAAATACTCTGTGGGGAGATGCTTTTGCTGAATTGTTGAGGATGACTCGCTGAGGATACCTTGCTGTATTGGAAGTATGAATGGACTTCGCTGGGGGTAAGAAGATTCTGTCGACGACGCTCTTTCCGCGGCTTTTGGCTGAGGATAACCCAGTTATATCCTGTTAAGGAAATAACTCTTTAAATCAAGCCGGACGACGCGTTCGTGCGCTGCGAGGGGATAAGCTTCCAGAATTTACTGGGGATACGCTTACTGCTTGGGGAGATGATTCCAACTTTCCCGGGGAACTAGATTAGACTCTCCTGGGGAAGTATTGAACCGTATTGGTTATGTTTTTCCACGGAACCTACCCTGATATCTTGGAGGACAGAACAATCAGATTGCTTAGACCATTCTTTATTGCCCCTGTTTCTATGGGGGAGGCGCTTGTGGGGTGCTGATAGCTGTTGAGAGTCAAACCTTCTTCTGGTAGGCGGGTGACAAGATGACCGGACATAGTCGTACGCTTTGATCCCTAACTTTTGCCTGGACCGCCCTTTCGGGTTTTCAGTCCACCGGGATACCCATTTTTGCCCAAGCCGCCTTTTCAGGTTTTCGACTTGCCGGGTGTACAGATTTCATCCCTTCATTTTACTCGAACCCTTTTGGTTCGCCGGGAAGCCCTAATTTTTGCCTAGGTGTGTCAACCTAGCGGGTCTTTGATTGTGCGTAGTATCTTTTCGACTATGTCCACGCTCTCAGAATGTAGGGAGTTGCCCCTGTTAACAGTGTTTTGTCATGCCACCATAAGGTATTTGATCAGGCAAGATTCGTTTTTGGAATGCCCCAAGTGACTCAGGCGGAGATTTGCCCCAGGCTGGTTGGCCTTTGAGAGATTCTCCGAATCTTGATTGGACTGCCCCAGATAACGGACTATGATCATGCCATGCCCCTTGATTGGAAGTACTCTTGTTCATTAGACTTTCATTGTGCGAATTTCCCTGCTGTTCAAACAAAAAGTCATATGCAAACAAAGTTATGTTAAAAATGCAAAGCCTATGTCTGTCTTGAAGATTTTGAAAATGCATTCTTTTTCATAAAACAATGTGAATGTTTGTAAAACATGATGTCAACTCTGTATTTACCGTAGCCTTAAGGAGTCAGGATACCTTCGTAACAGTATGCTTTCGAATTAACCCATGCTTCAGCTAGGACTTTTGAGGGTTATAACGTGGCCTGGTTCACGGTTTAAGAAACAAAGGATAAAGGCTCAAATTATTTGTACCCACCCGCTCTTCGTGATATTCTCCAAACCTAAACTCAGTTGATCATACGTTAGACCTTGTTTGAGTCTTTTGCTCTAATATACCAGCGATGGTTCGGATGTTGAACATTTCTTTGAATAGGCAGTCATCTTTTTTGCTGAGGGTTTGTGAGACCTCTTTCTTGATTTTGTTATCCCTTTCTTTTTTGCCTGAACTGTTTCCTTTTTTGGAATTACAGTCAGCGGGATGCCCCAGTTTCATAAGTCCCCTTTGTAGGTTTAGACTTTTTGGGCTTTTCGTTTATGAATTTTGATGATGACTGCCCGTCCTTTTGATTGTTCTGAACCATTACTGTCTTTGTTCGTTTTGTAAAGATCTCTTCGGTGCCATTCGTCATGCACTTGGATCAACTGAGAAGACTAACCTGCCCCAGGTTATGATTAAGGGTTTCAATTTTCGAAAATAAAACTCCTACTTCTTTGGCTCAGAGGGGTTGACGAGGGATTATCGTCCTTATGACTCCAGTGTTTAGGGGTTGAAACAATGCCTGTACCTCATCAGCGGAGTTTGTTCAAAAGCATACTGTAATGATTGCGGTATCGTTTTCGTCATCCTCCCTCAAGAGGCTCAGAATTATTAACCAAGAGTTGACATCAGATAAAATATGAAAAGAATATAACAAAAATAATTGTATTAATTCCCCAAAACAGACATATGCGATGCATTGATAGAATAAAAGAGTTTGCTATGACATTAATTGTTTGTATAAGCAAAGAAAAATACAACTAAAAAATTCAAATAAACAAAAGGTCTTCAATGATTGGGCAACGGAGCAGTGATTATGTTCGGAGTCTCAGACACTTCAAACTGAATCTCCCCGGCGTCGATCATGTCTTGAATTTTGTTCTTGAGCGGCCAGCAGTTGTCCGTAGTATGCCCCGGGCTATCAGAATGATATGCGCACCTGTCATTGGGATGATAGTTGGGCGCAGAAGTGTTCGGATTCCGAAGAGGAGCCCTTAAGGTGATCAGCCCTGCCTTCAACATTTGTTGCAGTGCTTGATCCAACGACATGTTGAGTTTGGTGTACTGCCGTTTCTCCTTGCACTGCTGCCCCTGTCCTTGTTGAGCAGGTCCAGGGCTGGAGATCTGGATTGCCCCGGTCTCATGACGGCTCCTTTTACCGTGCACAGCATTGGATTCTTTCTTTCCATGATGAGGCTTTTTATCAGAAGGTGCAGCCTCTTGAATTTTCCCAGACCGGATGCCAGCTTCTATTCGCTCTCCAGTCAAGATAAGATCTGTGAATCCAGCAGACGAATTCCCAATCAAGTGGTTATAAAATGGGCCAGACAAGGTCCCCAAGAACATATCGACAAGTTCCCGATCAGTCAGAGGTGGCTGTACCCTTCCAGCAAGATCCCTCCATTTCTGCGCATATTCTTTAAAACCTTCGCTTGATCCTAACGACATACCCTGGAGTTGGGTACGCGTAGGGGCAAGGTCGGCATTATATTGATACTGCTTATAGAAAGCAGTAGCCAACTCCTCCCAGTTACGAACTTTGGTCCCATCCAGCTGATAAAACCATTCGAGATGAGTCCCTGAAAGACTCTCCTGGAAGAAGTGGATCCATAAATTCTTGTCCACCGTATATGGCTGAATCTTCCGAACATAGGACCTTAGATGCAGCTTGGGGCAAGACGCCCCGTCGTACTTAGTGAAGGATGGTGCTTTGAACTTCCGGGGAATAACCACACCAGTTGACAAACCCAAATCTCCAAGATCCAGCCCAGGTACTTGTTGGGTCTCCATAGCATTCAGCCTATCCTCCAACTGTTTGTACTTGTCCTCAGCCGGAGGGTACTGCTCTTCATCAAAATCTGTCTCGTTGTCGGAGACCACTGGACTGGGAACCTCTCTCTCATGATGACTGCTTTCCCTCACAGATGGGGTTGTCCTCTCAGTTTCAATTTGCGGTGTATTCCCAGATCTGCGTCTAGGGCTGAACAAGACAGTCCTCTTCTTCTTCTTGTCCTTCTTCAAGAGCAGAGCCTTCAGATCTTGTTGCCCCTGGGTCAAATTCATGATCAGCTCTTGGAACTGGGCGTTCTGAGCCTGGAGGTCCTTGATAGTCTGCTCGGCTGATGATTCAGGATTCATGACGATCGGCTGAAATAAACAGCGAAGAAGGGTAAGCAAACCTGTCCGAGGGGTACCTGCAATGCAATGAGATGCATGACATGCATGTAATGTTTTCAAGGACCTCACGGGATAAACAGAGAAATTGTTAGAGTTGAGAACCGGTAACTTGATTGAAGGAACTTCATGTTGTTGAGAGTCCTTCATCAAGGGTCAAAGGCTCACCATATCCAGTGGGTCATAGCCCCTGACGCCCTTGGCTAGAGGAAAATAAATCCTCTTTGCCCCTGGCTAGACGGTTGATTTATCATGACCTGCATCACAAGCCCTTGAGATCCTTGAAATGGGTTAGGATGTATGCAATGGTATGATGTCATGCTATGCATGGGGTGATGTAGGTAAACCCTGTTATGAGTCCCAATTAAGGACTATAAACAGACCCTGCAAGAAATTCAGTATACTTTGTTATGAGTCCCAATTAAGGACTATAAACAAAACCTGCAAGAGCTCTAGTAGACCCTGTTATGAGTCCCAGTTAAGGACTATAAACAACACCTGTAAGAAATTTGGTAAACCCTGTCATGAGTCCTAGCTAAGGACTATAAACAAGACCTGCAAGAAACTTAGTACCCTGTTATGAGTCCCAATTAAGGACTATAAACAAGACCTGCAAGTGGTTAGTACACCCTGTTATAAGTCCCAATTAAGGACTATGAACAAAACCTGCAAGAAATCTAGTAGAACCTGTCATGAGTCCCAATCAAGGACTATAAACAGAACCTGCAAGTGGTTAGTACACCCTGTTATAAGTCCCAATTAAGGACTATGAACAAAACCTGCAAGACATTTAGTACCATGTTATGAGTCCCAATTAAGGACTATAAACAAGACCTGCAAGAAACAAGTGTCAGGTAACAAGCACGCAGATAGTCAAGTACGAAGGCACACAAGTCACACAAAAGAGCCCTTAGGGTTTAGGCCAGCATGAGGTCTAGGTATTACCCTCTTGAAGTTGGTGGGTTCAACCTGTCCTAATCAAAGTAACCGGGTTCTAAGGTTCCCAATATCACGGGATTGCTTTCGTTGTTCATCGTTTCGATTTAGCCACTGAACTGGCGACCGAAATATTCCAGGAAAACAACCCTCAATTGAGCGTAGTATCGAGTATCAACCAACCTCGGACTGCACCAAAGTCAGTTATCTCACTACCCTAAAGAGGCCAAGATAGTTCAATTAAGGTTCCTAAGGTCTGTTGATGCTTCACGACACCACGCGGAGGCCCCGTACTCTCCTTGACTGAACTCAAGGGTTACCGGTACACACCAAAGTGCCACATCAACGTAGCAGACTGTTTCAACCATGTCGGTATACCCCGCACAGTTCCCTCACAGCCTTGTTGCTACTTTCTAAGAAAGGTATCCCCCAGATCCGGGTTAGGATCTATAGAACTCCCAAGCAACCCACAATTTAAAGCACACAAGGAAAACAATTGAAAACATAGTTATAAGCTAGCCCTAAGGTACACCTCACTTTAAGTTCTCCCCAGCAGAGTCGCCAGTTCTGTGATCGGTGGATCTGGAACTGACTGTTTAACGCTGGTTCGCGAAATGTCGCGGAAGCAAGAGTCGCCACCGTCTTTTATTTTCTCCAAATGGAAAGGACAAAAGCACAGAAAAATTCCTTAAAGAGATCGCTCTCGGTTCGGGAGGTAGGTTATAGAAAGGGAAGGTGTTAGCACCCTTTCTATCCATGGTTATCCATGGGCTCTTAGATACTTGCTCAAAGTGTTTTCAAAATGTTTGCTTTTCAATGTGGGTTTTAAAAAGTTTCTTTGAAAGTTTCAGATCGACTCATGCGTCAGAGTGTTTGAAAAATTGCTTTGAAAGCTTTTGAAAAGTGTCAGTGTGAAAAGATTTTTGTTTGTTTTTGAAGAGAGCAAGTATCTACGAGAACCTACCTACCCTAAGGAATTCGTCTGTGTAAATGTCCTTTAAAGTAGTGCCATCCCACCATTGAGAGGTAGGTAGCACCACCGTTGGAGGTGTTCGGGTCAATTCGAGTTTAGGGACATGGTGATCACCAGAGCAATGGGAAGACACCTTAGAAGCTACCCTCATGCCAGGTTCCCGGATCATGAGGACTTACTAAGACGCCCTCTACTCGACGATCACCTTTCGAAAGGCAACAGTGAGGCGTACCCTAGGGGTGGTGTGTGCGAATTATGTGTCATGTTTCAGTTATTTGTCTTGTCATGTTTGTTGTGATCTACGCTTGATTTTAATTAAGGCCATTCATTCTTGCATGCATTTTAACAGTTAAATATTTGCGAGAAAAATAAATCTACGACTATTACAAATGGCGCGGGTCCACATCGCCAAAATTAAACCGGACCCGATTTAGCGGAAAATAAATAAAGCGATAAATAAAAATGCGAGAAATTTAAATTACAATGCTTTGGGAGATTTACATAATTATAATGAACGACATAAAGTAAATATGCGCAATTAAATTAAAACAATGGGCGTTGGACCCTTTTACAAAAATATTTAAAGTTAATGAATTAATTAAGGAGGAATCAAAATTAAATGTTTTTGTTATTTTGTGTTTTTTTAGATTAAATAAGAAAAAGAAGGAATTAATTATAATTGACTAACCCTAATTCTGTTGTTTTTTAAGTTTATTATGAAAATATTGACTTTTAACCTAATTTAACTCTAAATTAATTTATGTACAATTTTTAATTCATGAAAATAAATAAATAATATTATTATTTTGAAAAAAAGGGAAAAATTAAAAAGAACATAAAAAAGTTATTAAACCTAAATTCTATTTTTTGGATTTTTATTAAAAAAGATTAAAATTATACCCTAATTAAACTAAATAATTTACATACAATTTATTTAGAAATAATAAAATAAAAATTGTATTTTTTGGCATTTTTTGATTTTATGATGTTTTTGTATTTTGGTTAAAAAATTAAATAAACAATGATTAAAATAAACCTAACAATTAAAATAATAATTAAAAAGATAAGAAACATAATTAAAATTGGCAAACCAGGGTGGGGTGTAGCCCCAGATTAGGAAGTGCAGGCCTGGAATTTCTGGCCCATTAACGTTGGGATCCAATGACTTTTTGGATTATGTGTGACACGTTGACTTACATCCATGGTATGTCTTCAATCTGAACCCTTGATCAGATCTCCTGGGACGCGTGGACAATAGATGAGGAGGACGTATGGTGGTCCTTAAGAACGTGCCTGCATAGGAGTTTACATTGAAAAATAACATGAAATTATTCAGACCTGGGGTTCGAACCCAGGTCTTATGCCTTGCCAATGCTTTCCCTGACCACTACGCCATGTGAATTCCATTTAATATATAAAATCCACTAAATAATATAAAGGCAAACGCGTTAATGGCTTGGAAAAACGCGCGCGTTTTTAAACGCACCAATCATCAAGTGACACAGCTTCATCTTCCTCCTTGTCCCTGTAAACAAAACAAAATAGGCAACAGTTTTGCAACCGTGGTGTTAGGCAAGCTATGGAAAAATAGCGACTAGCGCTATAGCATAT
Source organism: Vicia faba (assembly GCA_948472305.1). Taxonomy (NCBI): domain Eukaryota; kingdom Viridiplantae; phylum Streptophyta; class Magnoliopsida; order Fabales; family Fabaceae; genus Vicia; species Vicia faba. Next base: position 1,380,236,149 of record OX451737.1, on the reverse strand, counting down.
ATAAATTCATCGCGAGATATGCTTCTGATTCGTCCAGGTTTGCTGAATGTAACCGTCATGGTCTTGAGGGCCAATTTTGCCTTATTGTGAAAGCCCTAATTTTCCCTTCTGAAAACCCTAAAGAACGAACATGGCATCTTGGCCAAAAGCGCACGAAACTTCAATTAAAAGTTATGGTTAGCTTGCAATCTTCCTATTGAACAAGAATTCATGAATAAAAATGCACAGGGATGCGTAAATTATGATATGCGATTTGGAAATTTTTATGACATAATTTGAGTTCCTGATACCAGTTCTTGGCGTTTGAGAGAAAGTTTATGACTGACACACGTTCAGTGAAGCTTGAGGATGCTGATAGAACAAAAATTGAAGCTTGAATTGACCTAAAAACTAGTTTTCAGTATTGGCTTTCTTGGAGATTTTTTTAAGTTTGTATGTGGTTTCTGAGCGCAGCTTGCCGTCTAAAGCCAATAGGTTTTGATTCCTGAATATGTATAGAGCATGCTAGGTCAACAAAACTGCACAAAATCTCAAGCATTCATTGTTTTACATATTTGATTTTATGAAATCTTTTTTTGAATCTTTTTTCATGTTATTTGGTTCAATTCTGATCAATTAGCACCAAATCTTTCCCTATTAGCATGTGCACGAATTATAGAAGCCAAATCATGCATAAAAAGATTTTTTTAGGTCAAGTTTATATTTTTCACCTATTTAAATAATTTAATTGAATTAATATTAATATATATTCAAATAAATAATTAAAAATTGAGAAAAACTTCCCTTTGGGCTTAATGGTCGTGCATAGGCTTGGCATGAAGAAACTTGGAAGAAAAATGGGCCCATTTGCATTTTTAGGTCATTTGAACCATTGTTGACTTTTCAAAATTCCCAAAAATTTCCCAACTTCCACAAGGCATAACTTGGTCAATTTTTAAGCTTTTCACATGGTCTTGGACATTTTGGAAAGGTCTTTGAGCCCTTTAACCAATGCCTTTGGTCCCATGTCATTTTAATTTACCAATCTCAAGTTATGGCCTTTGACTTAAAGTCCCTTTTTGTTGACTTTTGAAATGACCTATAATGTTGAAATTGATAACTTTTTGTGAGAGAATTTCTTGGACTTGAAGTATGAAGATGAATTGTAGGAAATGTCTTTCTCTTCAAAATGAGCTTTGGATGGAATTTTTCTGATAATCCATGTGAAAGTTATGCCCTGGTCAATTTCAGTTGACTTTTTCAGCTGTCCAAATATAGCAACTTTTGCATCTTTGATGATTTCTGAGCCAAACTTTGAGAATCATGATCAAGCATTGATCAAATGATGTTTGTGGCTTCAAAATGATATATTGACCAAAAATTTGAACTTTTGACTGTCAAATGACCATTTTGCCCCTACAGTTGACTGTAGTGCAATCTAGGGTTTTGACTGTGCAATTTTGAGCTGACTGCCTTGAAACTTGATATGAGGATGCTTGACCATCTTTGTAGGCATATGAGACTTGATTGGGCCTTTTAAAACTTCATTTCTTTGATCAGAACCCAAACCCTAGTTTTGACTGTATAGGAGACAGTTGAACTGCATAACCCTTGGGGAATTTTGTGACCTTGATTTGACAAATCTTGGAGAATATGGGAGGGCAAATTTTGGGGTGCAACAGAAGGTATTAGCACCCTTTTCATCCATGGTTTTCCATGGGCTCTTAGTTACTCGCTAGATCAATTTTCTTTCATTTGAATATGTTTTGTGGTGTGGGCTTCAAAAGTGTTTTGAAAATGTCTTTGTAATGGTTCTCGTCTCTATAAGAACGCGTACAAAGTTTTTATTTCCAAAAGTGGTTCAAAGAAGTGTTTGTGGATTTTTGTTTCGGAAAGCGTTTTGAAAAGATGTTTTGCAATGGTTCTCGTCTCTATAAGAACACATACAAAGCATTTTGTCTTTTGAAAATGTTTTGAGATGAAAGTGTAGGTGCAAAAAATGTTTTTTTGTTATGAGCAAGCGAGTAACTAGGAGCGAATCCACCTACTTGAAAGGTCTTAAATGTTCTTTTCTTTCTCCTTTAGATGTTGCTATTTTACCATTGATTTGGTAAGAAGCCTCATCATTGGATGTAAAGGGACAGACGCGGGTCAATTTTACAGTCATCGAAAGCAACTTATGAGACGCTTTAGCAATTTTCGTAAGGGAAGAGATCGTTTTATCGAAGGCAACATCGAGGGTCATCGAGGGACTATGATCTTTTTATCGAAGGGTCATTGCTAAAGCGTCCTATATTCGAGGGACATGACTGTGTTTTTGAGGCAATAAGCGAGGTTACCATAGAGGTGCGCGTGTGAAAAGTGTGTTTGTTTCAAGTTATTTTGTCGAGATTAGGTTATCTAGCAATTGATTTTATGTCTTGACATACACGCCTAATTACTATACAGTATAAAAAAACAGTAAATTGCGGGAATTCAAATTCTACGCTATTATAGAATCTTCGGGAATGGGGGTACAAATTTACAAATGGGGATAGATTGACTCGTTAATATAATTAAGAGTGTAAATAACAAACAATACAACCAAATCGAATTTGAGAGATTAATTAAAGTCATAAAAAATAAAAATTAATTAACAAAGCAAGGAAATAAGATTCTTGTTACTTGTTTGAAAAGTTTGGAAAGAAAGATAGAAAAATCTATTCTATTAATTAGTTTTAAGAGTTAAATAAAATGTGTGTATTTTTTAGGGTTTTTTTATTTAGAAATTAAATAAGCAAATTAAAGCTTAAGCACAAAATAAATAGTGAAAATTATTTACAAATCCTAAATTAAATTAAAAAAGGAACTAAACTAATTATCTAACAAAATTATATGATTCATTAAACTTAAAGGAAACAAACAAAGTTAAACTAATTTATTTAAAACAAACAAAAATAGAAAGGTGATGTTAAACTAAAAATGGGGGGGGGGGGTGTGAGGTAGAAATGCTGAGGGGATTGTGATTCGTTGGGCCAAAGAAAGAACACAAAATATGTCCCAAGGCCCAAACCAAGTGGCAAAGGAGTATGAAAAATAATGCTTTAACTGTTCAAAAAAAGTATAAAAAAAACGCACGGGCTTCATGAAGGGAAGAAAGGGTCGGCCCATCATGGTCCAACAACTATTATCAGACCCAAACTCAAAATCAATTTGTTATTCACAGATTAGGGATGTAAATTAGGGTTAGGATTTTGGTTTGGGTCTTCATCTTCCCTCTCACGCGGCTCTCTAACCTCTGTACTTTGTCTCTATTCATCCCCTCTGTGATCGGTGGATCTGGAACTGATTGTTTAACGCTGGTTCGCGAAATGTCGCGGAAGCAAGAGTCGCCACCGTCTTTTATTTTCTCCAAATGGAAAGGACAAAAGCACAGAAAAATTCCTTAAAGAGATTGCTCTCGGTTCGGGAGGTAGATTATAGAAAGGGAAGGTGTTAGCACCCTTTCTATCCATGGTTATCCATGGGCTCTTAGATACTTGCTCATTGTGTTTTCAAAAATGGTTTGTTTGCTTTTCAACTGTGGGTTTTAAAAAGTTTCTTTGAAAATTCCAGTTCGATTCTTGTATCGGTCCTCAAGAGTGTTTGAAAAATTGCTTTCGAAAGCTTTTTGAAAATGTGTTGGTGTGAAAAGTCTTTTTGAATTTGTTTTGAAATTAGAGCAAGTATCTACGAGAACCTATCTACCCTAAGGAATTCGTCTGTGTAAATGTCCTTTAAAGTAGTGCCATCCCACCATTGAGAGGTAGGTAGCACCACCGTTGGAGGTGTTCGGGTCAATTCGAGGTTCGGGACATGGTGATCACCAGAGCAATAAGAAGATACCTTAGAAGCTACCCTCATGCCAGGTTCCCGGATCATGAGGACTTACTAAGACATCCTCTACTCGACGATCACCTTTCGAGGCAAGGCAACAGTGAGGCGTACCCTAGGGGTGGTGTGTGCGATTTGTGTGTCGTTTTCAGATATTTTTGTCTTTTGTCATGTTAAAGGTGATCTAGCGTTTGTTTTTATTTTTGTCCATACATTCTTTCATGCTTTAATTAATAGTTAAAATATTGCGAGAAATAAAAGTTCTAAAGTTATTACAAAAGGCGCGGGTCCACATCGCCAAAATTTCTTGAACCCGATTTGACAGAAAAATAAAGAATTAAAAGTGCGAGAAAATTAATTACACGACTTTGGGAGAGATACATAAATATTAAACAAAATAAAATAAACATGCGAATTAAATAAGAATTAAACGAGGGCGTTGGACCCTTTTGCAAAATTGAATTAAATGATGGAATTAATTAATTAAGAGAGAAAAGAAATTGTTTTTTTTTTGATATTTTTTGGTTTTAATGAAAAAAGAATTAATTAAAATAACATGCTAACCCTAATTCTACAATTTTTACTTTATTATGAAAATATGTTAAAGTTTTACCCTAAAATTAAACCCTAATTAATTTACATGCAATTTAACTACAAAAATAAATATTTAATATTTTAATTATTTATGAAAGAAAAATAAAAAGGAATAAAAATTATCATAAACCCTAATTCTATATTTTTTAGATTTTTATTAAAAAGGTTAAAATTAAAACCTAATTTAAAACTAGTTAATTAATGAATTTATTTACAAAAATACTAGAATAAAATATTTATTATTTTTTGCCTCTTTTCTGATTTTTTTATTGTTTTTGTGTTTTTATGAAAAAAAATAATTAATTAAAAAGAACAATAATTAAAAGAAAGAAAAAAAAAACAAAAAAAAGAAAGAATGTAAAAAATGCAAACCTAGGGGGTTCTGCCCCTAATTTGGGAGGTAAAACTCTAGCAATCTGGGCCCAATGACCTTCAGGCCTGGTTGACTTTTTCATGCAACGTGTGAGAGCCTTGACTAGCGTGCATCATGTTCTCCAAATCTATGCCTTTGGATTGATGAAGCTGGACGCGTGGACGATTTGATCGTGAAGGTGTATTGTGGACCACAACATTGAATCTGCACATGAACACTAAATGAAGAAAAATATGAAAGGGGGTGGGGACCTGGGGCTCGAACCCAGGTCCTATGGTTTACCAATCAACGCGCTTGCCAGTGGAGCTATTGTGTTCATCTGTAAATTAAGTAACAAATGAATATAATAAAACAAAACAATGCGTTAGTGCTACTTTTCGCGCGAACTTTCAAACCAACCAACCATCGCCTGCCACCGAGTCATCTTCCTCATGGTTTTGTTTTCCTGAAAAAATAACAAACATTTAACGGGGGTTTTGAACCCCCTCAAAACATGCTTATTCTGATAATAGCGATTAGGCCCTCTTGGTATATAAATTAAGCGCGAGCATGCCATTCTTTTCGTCTAAACGAGCTGAACATGGTTATGGCATTGAGGTCTCTTAATTTTACAGTATCAAGAAACCCCTAATTTGGATTTCAAGAAAACCTAGCCTGCATCAATGGTAGAATCATGTATATCGCACAAAAACGCAATTAATTTGTATGGTTAGCTTCAGAATCTTATAATGAACATGAATCAAGCATCAAAAATTGTTAAAAGTGCATGAATCGAGATGCAAGATTATGAGATTTTTTTCTGTACAGGTGAGATTGTTCTCACGTTTCTGGGCACGAAAACTTGAAGTTTTTGATGCAAATCCCTTCTATGAAGCCTTAGCAAGCTAATGAGATCAAAACCTTGCCTTGAATCGCCCTAGAACTAGGTTTTCAGAATTGGAATTTTTGCCAAAAAAGCTTGAGTTTGATAATGGGGTTTTTGCGCAGCTTAGTGGTCTTTAGGATTAGGTTTAGCATATATATGTATCTGTGAATGATTAGGGTTGAAAAAACTTGATCAAAATCCATGAATTAATGAATATGATATTTGATTTTTAACCATGATTTTCAAATCTTTTTCACATGCTTTTTGATACAAATCACATCCAATTCCATTGGTTCTTTCCATATTTGGCTAGGCACGAAATCTTGAGGATATAATATGCACAAAAAGATTGAAAAACTTAGGTTAAGTATTTTTCATGTATTTAATTGATTTAAATGAATTATTATTAATAAAAATTCAAATAAATAAATAAAAAAATGAAGAAAAACTTCCCTTTGGGCCAAGTGGTCGTGCACATGCCTTGGATGATGAATTGTGGAAGAAAAATAGGCCCATTAGCAATTTTAGGTCATTTGAATCAATGTTGACTTTTCAAAATATCCAAAAATTTCCCAACTTCCACAAGGCATAACTTGCTCAATTTTTAAGCTTTGCTCATGTTCTTTGACATTTTGGAAAGGTCTTTGAGTCCTCTAACCAATGTCTTTGGTCCCATGTCATTTTGATTTACCAATCTCAAGTTATGGCCTTTGACTTAAAGTCTCTTTTTGTTGACTTTTGAAAATGACCTATAATGTTGAAATTGATAACTTTTTGTGAGAGAATTTATTGGACTTGAAGTATGAAGATGAGTTGTAGGAAATGTCTTTCTCTTCAAAATGAGCTTTGGATAGAATTTTTCTGATAATCCATGTGAAAGTTATGCCTTGGTCAATTTACAGTTGACTTTTTCAACTGTCCAAATAAGGAAACTTTTGCATCTTGATGATTTTTGAGCCAAGCTTTGAGAATCATGATCAAGCATTGATCAAATGATGTTTGTGGCTTCAAAATGATATGTTGACCAAAAATTTGAACTTTTGACTGTCAAATGACCATTTTGCCCCTACAGTTGACTGTAGTGCAATTAGGGTTTTGACTGTGCAATTTTATGCTGAAAGTCTTGAAACTTGGTATGAGGATGCTTGACCATATTTGTAGGCATGTGGGACTTGATTGGACCCTTGTAAACTTCATTTTCTTGATCAGAACCAATAACCCTAATTTTGACTGTTTAGGAGGCCCTTGCACTGTGCAACCCTTGGGGAGATTTTGAAGCTTGACTTTGCAATTCTTGAAGAATATGGGAGGGCAAATTTTGGGGTACAACACCCTCCACAACCTAAATCTCTCTAAGCTTCTTCATTCTCCCATTTCTAACTCATCTCGCAAGCACTCTCTCTCTACTGAAACGTCCTAAAGCCTCTTCGTCTTTCTCGACATCGCAACTAACATCTTTTGAAGCTTTTATTTTGAACGTGGATTTTAATCGAAGCGATCCAAAATCGTTTCATCCTTGACCTCTCTCAAGCCCTTTTTTACTGGAACCTGTCTCTTTCGTCTCTCTAATCCTTCTCTAACCCTAACAATTTTGAAGAGTATTGAAGGTATGATTTTTCATCATTTTCTCTATCCTAAAGATTTCCTCGATTTTTATCCACTTATTAGTTCTTTATTAATGCAGGAATCATGCCATAGAAGTATGAGAATAGAGGGAGAAATCATACCTGTTGGAGCTCTATAACTTCTCCCTCACTTTGCTGGTCTTGTGATTTCTTTTATCGTTTGTGAGGTTTGGATGGAGAGGCGAGATTGATGATGGTGTTCAGTGGTGACGGAGGAAGAATGGGGAAGAGAGATGATGATGGGGCGAAAGCAAATGGAGATCTTTGGCTCTTCTGGTTTGTTAATATCTTTTCTGTCTTCTTTTTGGTCTTTAACTTAGATGGTATGGTATCTAGCTTTTGGTCTGTGATATCTTGTTGATATACAGTGAGGCTTGAGGCAAAAGGCTTTTTTTGGTTATCAAGTTTGTTGGCTATATGGTTTTTTTCATGAGCTTTTGTTCTGTTGCTGGTTTGTATTGTTTGGCTGGTTTATTGGTTTTTCTGGTTTTTTTGGCTATCAAGCTTGTTTTGCTAGTTTTTCTGTTCTGTTGCTTTTTTGTGATGATGTTTATCCTCCCAACTTGCTTCTGTTTATATCAATCAGATGGTGAGTAAATGGGGGGAAATGTATAGCTTTTGAATGGAATTATGGTATACTGCTTTGGCTTTTTGAGTGCAAGTTGACATCTTTGCCATTTAAATGTAAGTTTGGGCAGGTTTTGACTTGCTTTATGCAGAGTTGCAGCAGGTTTTTGGACTGTATAGTGGCTGTAACAGGCTAGGTGATCTCTTTCCTCTTTTCTCTTTCTGTGAAATAAAAACAATGTTCTGCTTATTTTATAAATTTCTGAAGGGTTTGTGACAACAGGGAAATGATGACATGTGAGCAAGTTGGATTGTCTATGCTTATTTGTTCTATTTTGTGGGCTTATGCATATGTTGCAGGTTTTATTGACTCTATTTGTTAGCTTGCTTTTGCTATGTGCTACTTTGTATAGCAGTCTACTGTCTTATTTGTTGCCGGTTGTAGGTTTGCCCCTGTCTTGTATCTGATTGCTGCTATTTGCAGCCTTGTAGCTTTGCGTTATAGTTTCGGCAGTTTGTTTGTATTTGCTTGCCTTGGAAATTTTCTTTTTCTTTTGTGAACAAAGAAGGGCATTCCTTTTTGTGATTTGCAATAGAATTTGGGGCCTATGATTAAACATTAAAAATCTGATTATGTGAAATAAATCAAATGAGGCTTTGTGGAATGTTTGAACATGACTTGACAACCAGCCCCTAATTATGATTCCTACACAAACCCTAGTGATGAATTTATGAAATAGCTCTTTGAAATTCCTTGTTCATGTTCATTTTTTTTCTTGTACTAATCATGCTCTCTTTCTCTTGTTTCATGTGAGCAAAAGTGGAGATGACAAAGCAAAGAATGCAAGGAATCCGTGGCAAACATGAAAGTCTTGGAGAAAAGTCAAAGGAATTTGAAATAATTTGAATCTTCAAAAGCGGACGTTTGAGAAAAACCTGGAATGGAATTATCGTCTCCGCAGCATTGGGGAGAGAACCATAGGAAATTATAATCTCAAAAGCGGACGTTTGAGAAAAACCTGAAATGGAATTATCGTCTCCGCAGCATTGGGGAGAGAACCATAGGAAATTATAATCTCAAAAGCGGACGTTTGAGAAAAACCTGGAATGGAATTATCGTCTCCGCAACATTGAGGAGAGAACCATAGGAAATTATAATCTCAAAAGCGGACGTTTGAGAAAAACCTGGAATGGAATTATCGTCTCCGCAACATTGGGGAGAGAACCATAGGAAATTATAATCTCAAAAGAGGACGTTTGAGAAAAACCTGGAATGGAATTATCGTCTCCGCAACATTGGGGAGAGAACCATAGGAAATTATAATCTCAAAAGCGGACGTTTGAGAAAAACCTGGGATGGAATTATCGTCTCCGCAACATTGGGGAGAGAACCATAGGAAATTATAATCTCAAAAGCGAACGTTTGAGAAAAACCTTTGATAACTTCTACTGAGTCTTCATCAGAAAAATCTGTTTGGGGTCGATTTAGCTGGACTAGAGAAGGCCTTTGACTGGATAAGAAATCTTTGGAGTCGATTAACTGAGCCGGTCTAGGTATTGAAATATGATTGAGAATTTAACTGGATCTTTCCTGAAAGGTAAAGGTCAGTCATATGCATGATATGGACTAAGCAATGATGTTCTCAACATAAATGAGATTTGTAAGATATGATGCGTCTATGCATGCTATAATGATGTATGTAATGTTTAGGAATGTATGTTTTCGTCTAGGAAAGTAAATCCTTGACGGGTGCCGGGAAGTCATATCCTGGGCTGATGTTGAAGAATAGATTTTGCTTCCGCTGGGGATGATAGTTGCAAGAATACCGGTAGGAGAAGATGACTCCGTTGGGGAATAAACTTGGCGAATGGATAACTTTGCGGGGAGAAAAATACTCTAGTGATCTTGCTGGGGAGCAATACTCTATGGGGAGGGAGATACTTTGTTGAGTGTTGATAATACCTTGCTGGGGATACTATTATTGTGTTAGAAGCGTTAATAGACTTCGCTGAGGATAAGAAGACTTTTTTGACGACGATCTTTCCATGGCTTTTGGCTGAGGATAACCCAGTTATATCCTGGTAAGGAAATAACTCTTTGAATAAAGCCGGGAGACGCGTTCGTGCTCTGCGAGGATAAGCTTCCAGAATCTACTGGGAATAAGCTTACTGCTTGGGGGGATGAATTCCAACTTTCGTGGGGAACTGGATTAGACTCTCCTGGGGAAGTTTTGAGCTGCGGGGAAAGTGATTCCTTTGAATGTTGATATGCCGCCGGGGAACAATCTTTAGACCAAGACTGCCAGGGATGCTTGTTAAGAATATATGTATATATGCTGCTGGGGAATGTTGAGATCTGCTGGAGGATACTCAACTTCCTTAAGGTTGATAGTAGCTTCGCTTGAGGAGAGTGTATTGACTGCTTACTCTCTGGGGGAATTGGGATGTACTGGTTATGTTCTTTAGCTGAACCTACCTTGGTACCTTGGAGGATAGAACAATTAGATTGCTTAAACAACTCTTTATTGCCACTGTTTCTAATGTTACCTGTAATTAATCCTTTGTTTCGTATGCAAATATTCATGAGTTAGCAAATTATTGTCAATGCATATATCACAAATTGAACCTTGGACGTTCTTCGCAAAACAAAACAGAAAAAGAAAAACAGTTGGCACTTTTAACTGAAAAGTATATTTGTATTGATTTTTGAATGGCCTGAAAATAGGCGTTTTGTGTACAAGAGGCTGACGTCCTAGTAAGAGAACGCCGCCGAACAAAAGAGTTTATACAAATTTTGTACAAAAGAAAATAAAACAGCTGTGTGAAATGAATGATCCCACTGGGTTTCAACTCTGCTATTGCCTTTATAACTCCGAGCGTCTCATCACTTGATGACCTAAACGAAGATGAAGCTGACTGATTGATGCCGTCTGAACTTGATGTAGATACCGGATTCTGGATGCAACGTGATCAATGAGACATAGTATTACGCTTTATCCCTAGTTTTTGCCTGGACCGCCCTTTCGGGTTTTCAGTCCACCGGGATACCCATTTTTACCCAAGCCGCCTTTTCAGGTTTTCGACTTGCCGGGTGTACAGATTTTTTTTCATTTCATCCCTTCATTTTGCCCGAACCCTTTTGGCTCGCCGGGAAGCCCTAATTTTTGCCTAGGCATGTCAGCCTAGCGGGTCTTTTTTCATGCGTAGTATCTTTTTACTATGTCTGCATTGGCGGGGTGAGGAAGGTCGTCACCATCCTTGTTGGTCAATATCATTGCTCCTCCTGAGAACACATGCTTGACCACAAATGGCCCTTCGTATGTAGGGGTCCATTTGCCCTTGGGATCACTCTGAGGAAGAATGATTCGCTTGATTACCAGATCCCAAACTTGATATTCCTGTGGTCTGACCTTTTTGTTAAATGCCCTGATCATCCGTTTCTGATACGTCTGACCATGACAGATAGCAGCAAGTCTCTTTTCATCAATAAGGTTGAGCTGATCAAGTCGTGTCTGGATCCAATCATCCTCGTTCAGATTTGCATCCTTCATTATTCGGAGAGAGGGTATTTGCACTTCGATCGGTAAGACTGCCTCCATACCATAAACCAAAGAGAAAGGAGTTGCCCCGGTTGACGTCCTGGCTGAGGTACGGTACCCATGTAGAGCGAACGGTAACATCTCGTGCCAGTCTTTATAAGTCATTGTCATCTTCTGCACGATTTTCTTAATGTTCTTATTTGCTGCTTCTACAGCCCCATTCATCTTCGGTCTGTAAGGAGAAGAATTGTGGTGTTGTATCTTGAACTGTTCGCAGAGCTCAGCGATCATCTTGTTATTCAGATTGGTACCGTTGTCTGTAATGATCCTCTCTGGGACGCCGTACCGACAGATCAAATTATGCCGAATGAACCGTGCCACAACAGTCTTGGTTACCGTAGCATAGGATGCTGCCTCGACCCACTTCGTGAAATAATCAATCGCCACTAGGATGAAGCGATGCCCATTAGATGCCGTAGGTTTAATCTCGCCGATCATGTCTATGCCCCACATTGCAAACGGCCAAGGCGCAGTCAGAACATTCAGGGGAACTGGAGGAACATGCACCTTGTCTGCATAAATCTGGCACTTATGGCATGTCCTGGAATGTTGGTAGCAGTCAGCTTCCATTGTGGACCAGTAATACCCTGCCCGAAGGATCTTCTTAGCCATAGTATGTCCACTGGAATGTGTACCAAAGGTCCCTTCATGTAGTTCTTCCATGATCCTTTCTGCTTCAGTCTTATCCACACAACGCAGTAAGGTTGAATCATGGTTTCGCTTGTACAAGATGCCGTTGCTAAGGAAGAACTTTGCTGCGAACCTTCTCAGGAACTTCTTATCATTGATAGAGGCACCTTCAGGGTATTCCTGAGTTTCCAGATATCTTTTCACCTCATGGTACCAAGGCTTCTCAGTCACCAACTCAGTCTCGAGATCACAACAGTATGCCGGTTCGTCCAGTTTCCAGATGATGATCCGGGGAGCCTCATTATCCCATTTAACTTTGAACATAGAAGCCATTGTAGCTAACGCGTCCGCCAACTGATTCTCTTCTCTTGGGAAGTGTTCAAAGGTTATCTCTGTGAAGTGGGGGATCAAGGTCAACACACATTCTCTGTAAGGAATAAGGTTTGGATGTTTCGTATCCCACTCTCCTTTGATCTGATTGATCACAAGAGCGGAATCTCCGAAAACACTCAGAAACTTAATCCTTAGGTCGATCGCAGCTTGAAGACCCATGATGCACGCCTCATACTCTGCCATATTGTTGGTACAGTTGAAACATAGCCGGGCAGTGAGTGGAGTATGAGTACCTTGGGGGGATATGATTATGGCGCCGATACCGTTACCCAAAGCATTGGAGGCTCCATCAAAGTGCATAGACCATCGGGATCCTGGTTCGGGTCCTTCATCCGGTCCAGGTACTTCACAATCAGTTACTATCATGATGCTTTCATCCAGAAACTCGAAGTTCATTGACTGATAGTCATCTACGGCCTGATGTGCCAAGTGGTCTGCCAATACACTTCCCTTGATGGATTTCTGGGTCGTGTACTGAATGTCGTATTCCGTCAAGATCATTTGCCATCTTGAAATTCTTCCAGACAGAGCAGGCTTTTCGAATATGTACTTTATAGGATCCATTTTTGAGATCAACAAGGTAGTGTGAGTCAGCATATACTGTCTCAGCCGGCGAGCAGCCCATACCAAAGCGCAACAAGTTTTCTCAAGCAGTGAGTATCGGGTCTCACAGTCGGTAAACTTTTTGCTAAGGTAATAAATGGCATGCTCTTTTCGGCCAGACTCGTCATGCTGCCCCAGCACACACCCCATTGAGTTATCAAGCACTGTTAGATATAGTATCAGAGGTCTCCCTTCAACCGGTGGCATAAGGATAGGTGGTTCCTGGAGATACTCTTTGATTCTGTCGAAAGCAACCTGACATTCATCGTTCCAACGTACTACCTGATCTTTCTTCAGCAGCTTGAAGATTGGCTCACAGGTAGCAGTCAGGTGTGAGATGAAGCGAGCAATGTAATTCAGGCGTCATAAAAAGCCTCTGACCTCTTTCTCTGTCCTAGGAACTGGCATCTCTTGAATAGCTTTGACTTTAGCAGGGTCCACTTGAATACCCTTATCACTTACAACAAAGCCTAGCAATTTCCCAGATCTTACCCCGAAGGTGCACTTGTTCGGGTTCAATCTTAGCTTGTATAGCTTCAACCGGTCAAACAACTTCTGCAGATGATCTAGGTGCTCTTCCTCAGTCTGGGACCTTGCGATCATGTCATCAACATACACTTCTATCTCATGATGGATCATGTCATGAAATAAAGCAACCATGGCACGTTGGTAGGTTGCCCCAGCGTTCTTCAACCCGAATGGCATGACCTTGTAGCAGAAGGTGCCCCACTGAGTAACAAATGTAGTCTTTTCCATGTCTTCAGGTGCCATCTTGATCTGATTGTAACCTGAAAAGCCATCCATGAAAGAGAACACCTTATGCTGAGCTGTATTATCAACAAGGACATCAATGTGAGGTAGAGGGAAGTCATCTTTGGGGCTGGCCCTGTTCAGATCCCTGTAGTCGACACACATTCTGACCTTACCGTCCTTCTTAGGTACCGGCACCACATTAGCAACCCACTGAGGGTAAGAAGTCACTGCAAGGAACCCGGCATCAAACTGTTTCATAACTTCGGCTTTGATCTTCTCAGACATCTTTGGACGCATACGGCGGACCTTTTGCTTAACCGGAGGGCAATCTTCCTTAGTTGGCAAGTGATGGACCACAATGTCGGTATCCAACCCGGGCATGTCTTCGTAGGACCAGGCAAATATCTCCATATAATCATGTAGCATCTGAGTCAACCGTTGCTTCACGCTGAGCTCTAGGTTGGCACCAATTTTTACCTCTTTCCTGTCTTCTTCAGTACCCAAGTTTATTATTTCTACTGGCTCTTCATGGGGTTGAATTGCCCTCTCTTCCTGAAGTAACAGTCTTGCAAGCTCACCAGGCACTTCGCAATCATCTTCACCTTCGTCTTCGGCTAAGTTGATCGGATTTTCGAAGTCATAACTGGCAGTAGCAGGGTCGTTACCAGTGAGATCCAGAGTGGATTGAAACCTGTATGAGTGAATGTGTGTGTAAATACAGCTGTTTTGAAATATATGTAAAGGAAAGAAAGACAGAAAAGGAGCATAAGATTTGTAATGCGAGAAAACGTCCAAGATTTTCATTCATGATATATGAAATGACAATTTATATGCCCTCACAAATGAAACCACGGTGCCTCGGGTAAGACACCGGGCCACAGAGTTTATTTATTGTTTATTACAGATACCAAAAACATAGGAATTCATTACTTAGTAACAAGAGAAACAGGTAGATTGTCCTTTGCACTCCAATTGTTAAGTCCACTGTCGGTTGCCGGGTAAATCCAGCTATCAAACTCAGCTTCATCCACTTCGTCTTCGTCCCCAATAGCATTCACTCCATGAGCAGGCAGGGGAGCTGTCACTACATTAGGCTTCTCAGATGCCTCAAACTGTACTTCCTTGGCGTCAATAAGGTCCTGCAGCTTGCTCCTTAACGCCCAACAGTCATCAGTGGAATGCCCCGGGCTATCAGAATGATAAGCACAACGAGCATTCGGATTGTACTTAGGAGATGTAGTATTTGGAAACTTCGGCGCCTCTCTGACAGTCACTAGGTTGGTGGACAGCAACTGTGGCAAGATTTGGGATAGGGTCATGCTTAAACGGGTAAACTCTCTCCGGGGTCTTTCAGCCCTTTGAGGATTGGTTGGCCGAGGAGCGGCAGCAGGCTTAGCAATCATTACCGCATTGACAGATTGGCGGCGCTCAAATCTCTCTGGTCTCTTGGAACCATATACAACACTAGCCTCCTTCTTGAAGGGTTTCTTCTCAGAACTAGACGATGCACCCTTCGGAATCTTACCAGACTTTAACCCAGCCTCAATTCTCTCTCCAGTCAGAATCAGATCAGTGAACCCTGCAGACGAATTCCCAATAAGATGGTTGAAAAATGGCCCAGACAGGGTCCCCAAGAACATGTCTACCAACTCCCGATCAGTCAACGGAGGCTGCACCCTGCCATCCAGGTCTCTCCACTTCTGAGCGTACTCTTTAAAACCTTCACTTGAACCTAACGACATACCCTGGAGTTGGGTACGTGTAGGGGCAAGGTCGGCATTATATTGATACTGCTTATAGAAAGCAGTAGCCAACTCCTCCCAGTTACGAACCTTGGTCCCATCCAGCTGATAGAACCATTCGAGATGAGTCCCTGAAAGACTCTCCTGGAAGAAGTGGATCCACAAATTCTTATCCGCTGAGTACGGTTGGATTTTACGAACATAGGACCTGAGATGTAGCTTGGGACAAGACGCCCCGTCATATTTAGTGAAAGATGGTGCTTTGAACTTCCGAGGAATAATCACACCAGTGGACAAACCCAGATCTCCAAATTCCAGCCCAGGTACCTGTTGTATTTCCATAGCATTCAGCCTATCCTCCAACTGCTTGTGACGGTCTTCTGCCGGAGGATATTGCTCTTCATCAAAATCAGTCTCGTTGTCGGAGACTACCGGACTAGGACCCTTTTCTGTCTGAGGAGTACTCTTGCCAACAGAAGAACCAGCCTCTTCATTCTGCAAAGTGTTGCCAAACCTTCGGCCCGAGTTGAACAAAACAGTTCTTCTCTTCTTCTTCTTCTCCTTCTTCAGGAGCAGAGTCTTCAGCTCTTCTTGGCCCTGAGCCAAACCCTTGATTAATTCCTGAAATTGCGCATTCTGCGCCTGAAGAGCTTTGATGGATGTCTCAGTTGATGACGAGTCAGGATTCATGATGCTGAAATAAACAACGAAGAACTGTAAGCAACCTGAAAAGAGGAAACCTGCTATGCACATGATGAATGATATGTGTTTATGAAATGCATTCAAGGGTTTGAAAGTTCAAATTTGTTGTAGACAAAAAGGAACAAACGTTATCATTAAGGAAATAACTGTTCAATACATCAAAGCCTCATGGGAAAAATAATACAAAAGCAAATCAATCCCAAAATACACTGCGCATCCTCTTCGGAGCTATGTAAGTGTTGAGATTCCTCTCCTCATGCAATAGGCGTGTGAGCTCCAAGACCTTCTTTTCACTGGCATGTAGACTGGTCTCAAGAGAATTTCGTTCTTCCTTAAGCTGGATCCAGCTCTTCTGCATCTCTTCCCAGGATGTGGGCATATCAGGGTGCTGAATAGTGTAGGACACTTCTCCTTCCAAGACTGGCTCTTTGATCACAGGGAGCATATGGGGATAAGGCATTACTAACTTCTGGGAGCGGGCGCGTACCCACTTGAGATAAGGTTCCAACGGGATGGAGTTCCTGTGCCCCAGTGTCTTGCTGTCTATCCTACTGGGCATCCTCCAGGCTCTGATAAATCTCTGGCGAAGTCCTTGAGTATCGTTGTCGAAGTCAAAAACTATGTCAGGAATTAACATGTCATGGGGACCATCCCTTCGAGCATAACCAAACTGTCTCCAAGCCAGACATGGGTTGTAAGTAATACCTCCTCTGATTCCAAGTAAAGGAACATTAGGGTACTCTCCGCAACGATCGATGATAGTGACATCCTCTCTGGACCTAGGGCACCAATGTATATCTGCATGTGTAAGAGTCATCAACCGTTGTGACTATCTCAAACCCCGCTCATTCTTCAAGACTGATTGTGGAAGGTGCGAAATAAACCACCTTCCCAGGAGAGGAGTGCAACACATAAGGACACCTCTTTTTCTCATGGTTCGAGTGTAACATGAG
This sequence comes from Vicia faba, assembly GCA_948472305.1. NCBI lineage: Eukaryota > Viridiplantae > Streptophyta > Magnoliopsida > Fabales > Fabaceae > Vicia > Vicia faba. The sequence goes on along the minus strand of OX451737.1, from coordinate 1,380,218,919 downwards.
TGAAGGATGTCCCCCAATAACGTAGGTATAGGATTCTTGGACATAAAGATCTGGACAGCATTGATATCTATAAGCTGATCTGGGTTAGGGAACAAAACCAAACCATAGACAAGGAGGGCCACCACTTCTTCAAAAGCTTGCAAATCAAGGGAGTTCCAACATTCATAGGCTTTTTCAAACAGAAACCTGGCTAAGAACCCTTTGATACCACTTCTAACTTCCCAATGTCCCTTGAGGTCAGATGACTGTAGGTGCAAGGCTTTAGCAATCTCTTCAAGCTTGGGTTCCTTTTCCGTACCGTTGAAGGGTAGCTGATCAAGGATAGGGATCCTCAAGAGCCGGGAGAACTCCTCCAATGTAGGTACCAGCTGATAGTCCAAGAAGGTGAAACAGTGATGCAGAGGGTCAAAGAACCAGAACAGGACCTTGATCATATCTTCCTCAATGTTGGTATTGACCAAGCTGATGAGACCTCCATGTCTTTCACTGAATGAGGAGTTCTCGGGAATCCTGGATATAAGTTCCTTAAGCTGAGGAGGGACCCTTACAAGACTGATTTGAATTGTCTTTCTACGAACAATTTCCATGTCCTACAAAACAAGAACAAAAATGAAGATTCGAACCCCTGAAATGGTTAGTCAATGCATATGATGCTGGATGATGTCATGATGCTATAATTAAACACACCACAGATATTTACAAAGACAAACATGTAAGGCACACAAGGCACACAAGACAATCCCTTAGGGTTTAAGGCCAGCATGGGGTCTGGGTAGTACCCTCTTGAAGTTGGTGGGCTCAACCTGTCCTATCATGAGTAACCGGGTTCTAAGGGTCCCAATATCACGGGATTGCTTTCATTGTTCATCGTTTCAATTTAGCCACTGAACTGGCGACCGGAATATTCCAGGAAAGCAACCCTCAATTGAGTGTAGTATCGAGTATCAACCAACCTCGGACTGCACCAAAGTCAGTTATCTCACTACCCTAAAGAGGCCAAGATAGTTCAATTAAGGTTCCTAAGGTCAGTTGATGCTTCATGACACCACGCGGAGGCCCCGTACTCTCCTTGACTGAACTCAAGGGTTACCGGTACACACCAAAGTGCCACATCAACGTAGCAGACTGTTTCAACCATGTCGGTATACCCCGCACAGTTCCCTCACAGCCTTGTTGCTACTTTCTAAGAAGGTATCCCCAGATCCGGGTTAGGATCTATAGAACTCCCATGCAACCCACAAATTTAAAGCAGACAAGTCAATACAATTAAAAACACAGTTATGAACTAACCCTAAGGTACACCTCACTTTAAGTTTAAGTCCCCAGTAGAGTCGCCAGTTCTGTGATCGGTGGATCTGGAACTGACTGTTTAACGCTGGTTCGCGAAATGTCGCGGAAGCAAGAGTCGCCACCGTCTTTTATTTTCTCCAAATGGAAAGGACAAAAGCACAGAAAAATTCCTTAAAGAGATTGCTCTCGGTTCGGGAGGTAGATTATAGAAAGGGAAGGTGTTAGCACCCTTTCTATCCATGGTTATCCATGGGCTCTTAGATACTTGCTCATTGTGTTTTCAAAAATGGTTTGTTTGCTTTTCAACTGTGGGTTTTAAAAAGTTTCTTTGAAAATTCCAGTTCGACTCTTGTATCGGTCCTCAAGAGTGTTTGAAAAATTGCTTTCGAAAGCTTTTTGAAAATGTGTTGGTGTGAAAAGTCTTTTTGAATTTGTTTTGAAATTAGAGCAAGTATCTACGAGAACCTACCTACCCTAAGGAATTCGTCTGTGTAAATGTCCTTTAAAGTAGTGCCATCCCACCATTGAGAGGTAGGTAGCACCACCGTTGGAGGTGTTTGGGTCAATTCGAGGTTCGGGACATGGTGATCACCAGAGCAATAGGAAGATACCTTAGAAGCTACCCTCATGCCAGGTTCCCGGATCATGAGGACTTACTAAGACATCCTCTACTCGACGATCACCTTTCGAGGCAAGGCAACAGTGAGGCGTACCCTAGGGGTGGTGTGTGCGATTTGTGTGTCGTTTTTAGATATTTTTGTCTTTTGTCATGTTAAAGGTGATCTAGCGTTTGCTTTTATTTTTGTCCATACATTCTTTCATGCTTTGATTAATAGTTAAAATATTGCGAGAAATAAAAGTTCTAAAGTTATTACAAAAGGCGCAGGTCCACATCGCCAAAATTTCTTGAACCCGATTTGACAGAAAAATAAAGAATTAAAAGTGCGAGAAAATTAATTACACGGCTTTGGGAGAGATACATAAATATTAAACAAAATAAAATAAACATGCGAATTAAATAAGAATTAAACGAGGGCGTTGGACCCTTTTGCAAAATTGAATTAAATGATGGAATTAATTAATTAAGAGAGAAAAGAAATTGTTTTTTTTTGATATTTTTTGGTTTTAATGAAAAAAGAATTAATTAAAATAACATGCTAACCCTAATTCTACAATTTTTACTTTATTATGAAAATATGTTAAAGTTTTACCCTAAAATTAAACCCTAATTAATTTACATGCAATTTAATTACAAAAATAAATATTTAATATTCTAATTATTTATGAAAGAAAAATAAAAAGGAATAAAAATTATCATAAACCCTAATTCTATATTTTTTAGATTTTTATTAAAAAGGTTAAAATTAAAACCTAATTTAAAACTAGTTAATTAATGAATTTATTTACAAAAATACTAGAATAAAATATTTATTATTTTTTGCCTCTTTTCTGATTTTTTTATTGTTTTTGTGTTTTTATGAAAAAAAATAATTAATTAAAAAGAACAATAATTAAAAGAAAGAAAAAAAACAAAAAAAGAAAGAATGTAAAAAATGCAAACCTAGGGGGTTCTGCCCCTAATTTGGGAGGTGAAACTCTAGCAATCTGGGCCCAATGACCTTCAGGTCTGGTTGACTTTTTCATGCAACGTGTGAGAGCCTTGACTAGCGTGCATCATGTTCTCCAAATCTATGCCTTTGGATTGATGAAGCTGGACGCGTGGACGGTTTGATCATGAAGGTGTATTGTGGACCACAACATTGAATCTGCACATGAACACTAAATGAAGAAAAATATGAAAGGGGGTGGGGACCTGGGGCTCGAACCCAGGTCCTATGGTTTACCAATCAACGCGCTTGCCAGTGGAGCTATTGTGTTCATATGTAAATTAAGTAACAAATGAATATAATAAAACAAAACAATGCGTTAGTGCTACTTTTCGCGCGAACTTTCAAACCAGCCAACCATCGCCTGCCACCGAGTCATCTTCCTCATGGTTTTGTTTTCCTGAAAAAATAACAAACATTTAACGGGGGTTTTGAACCCCCTCAAAACATGCTTATTCTGATAATAGCGATTAGGCCCTCTTGGTATATAAATTAAGCGCGAGCATGCCATTCTTTTCGTCTAAACGAGCTGAACATGGTTATGGCATTGAGGTCTCTTAATTTTATAGTATCAAGAAACCCCTAATTTGGATTTCAAGAAAACCTAGCCTGCATCAATGGTAGAATCATGTATATCGCACAAAAACGCAATTAATTTGTATGGTTAGCTTCAGAATCTTATAATGAACATGAATCAAGCATCAAAAATTGTTAAAAGTGCATGAATCGAGATGCAAGATTATGAGATTTTTTTCTGTACAGGTGAGATTGTTCTCACGTTTCTGGGCACGAAAACTTGAAGTTTTTGATGCAAATCCCTTCTATGAAGCCTTAGCAAGCTAATGAGATCAAAACCTTGCCTTGAATCGCCATAGAACTAGGTTTTCAGAATTGGAATTTTTGCCAAAAAAGCTTGAGTTTGATAATGGGGTTTTTGCGCAGCTTAGTGGTCTTTAGGATTAGGTTTAGCATATATATGTATCTGTGAATGATTAGGGTTGAAAAAACTTGATCAAAATCCATGAATTAATGAATATGATATTTGATTTTTAACCATGATTTTCAAATCTTTTTCACATGCTTTTTGATACAAATCACATCCAATTCCATTGGTTCTTTCCATATTTGGCTAGGCACGAAATCTTGAGGATATAATATGCACAAAAAGATTGAAAAACTTAGGTTAAGTATTTTTCATGTATTTAATTGATTTAAATGAATTATTATTAATAAAAATTCAAATAAATAAATAAAAAAATGAAGAAAAACTTCCCTTTGGGCCAAGTGGTCGTGCACATGCCTTGGATGATGAATTGTGGAAGAAAAATAGGCCCATTAGCAATTTTAGGTCATTTGAATCAATGTTGACTTTTCAAAATATCCAAAAATTTCCCAACTTCCACAAGGCATAACTTGCTCAATTTTTAAGCTTTGCTCATGTTCTTGGACATTTTGGAAAGGTCTTTGAGTCCTCTAACCAATGTATTTGGTCCCATGTCATTTTGATTTACCAATCTCATGTTATGGCCTTTGACTTAAAGTCTCTTTTTGTTGACTTTTGAAAATGACCTATAATGTTGAAATTGATAACTTTTTGTGAGAGCATTTATTGGAATTGAAGTATGAAGATGAGTTGTAGGAAATGTCTTTCTCTTCAAAATGAGCTTTGGATGGAATTTTTCTGATAATCCATGTGAAAGTTATGCCTTGGTCAATTTACAGTTGACTTTTTCAGCTGTCCAAATAAGGAAACGTTTGCATCTTGATGATTTTTGAGCCAAGCTTTGAGAATCATGATCAAGCATTGATCAAATGATGTTTGTGGCTTCAAAATGATATGTTGACCAAAAATTTGAACTTTTGACTGTCAAATGACCATTTTGCCCCTATAGTTGACTGTAGTGCAATTAGGGTTTTGACTGTGCAATTTTGTGCTGAAAGTCTTGAAACTTGGTATGAGGATGCTTGACCATATTTGTAGGCATGTGGGACTTGATTGGACCCTTGGAAACTTCATTTTCTTGATCAGAACCAATAACCCTAATTTTGACTGTTTAGGAGGCCCTTGCACTGTGCAACCCTTGGGGAGATTTTGAAGCTTGACTTTGCAATTCTTGAAGAATATGGGAGGGCAAATTTTGGGGTACAACACCCTCCACAACCTAAATCTCTCTAAGCTTCTTCATTCTCCCATTTCTAACTCATCTCGCAAGCACCCTCTCTCTACTGAAACGTCCTAAAGCCTCTTCGTCTTTCTCGACATCGCAACTAACATCTTTTGAAGCTTTTATTTTGAACGTGGATTTTAATCGAAGCGATCCAAAATCATTTCATCCTTGACCTCTCTCAAGCCCTTTTTTACTGGAACCTGTCTCTTTCGTCTCTCTAATCCTTCTCTAACCCTAACAATTTTGAAGAGTATTGAAGGTATGATTTTTCGTCATTTTCTCTATCCTAAAGATTTCCTCGATTTTTATCCACTTATTAGTTCTTTATTAATGCAGGAATCATGCCATGGAAGTATGAGAATAGAGGGAGAAATCATACCTGTTGGAGCTCTATAACTTCTCCCTCACTTTGCTGGTCTTGTGATTTCTTTTATCGTTTGTGAGCTTTGGATGGAGAGGCGAGATTGATGATGGTGTTCAGTGGTGACGGAGGAAGAATGGGGAAGAGAGATGATGATGGGGCGAAAGCAAATGGAGATCTTTGGCTCTTCTGGTTTGTTAATATCTTTTCTGTCTTCTTTTTGGTCTTTAACTTAGATGGTATGGTATCTAGCTTTTGGTCTGTGATATCTTGTTGATATACAGTGAGGCTTGAGGCAAAAGGCTTTTTTTGGTTATCAAGTTTGTTGGCTATATGGTTTTTTTCATGAGCTTTTGTTCTGTTGCTGGTTTGTATTGTTTGGCTGGTTTATTGGTTTTTCTGGTTTTTTTGGCTATCAAGCTTGTTTTGCTAGTTTTTCTGTTCTGTTGCTTTTTTGTGATGATGTTTATCCTCCCAACTTGCTTCTGTTTATATCAATCAGATGGTGAGTAAATGGGGGGAAATGTATAGCTTTTGAATGGAATTATGGTATACTGCTTTGGCTTTTTGAGTGCAAGTTGACATCTTTGCCATTTTAATGTAAGTTTGGGCAGGTTTTGACTTGCTTTATGCAGAGTTGCAGCAGTTTTTTGGACTGTATAGTGGCTGTAACAGGCTAGATGATCTCTTTCCTCTTTTCTCTTTCTGTGAAATAAAAATAATGTTCTGCTTATTTTATAAATTTCTGAAGGGTTTGTGACAACAGGGAAATGATGACATGTGAGCAAGTTGGATTGTCTATGCTTATTTGTTCTATTTTGTGGGCTTATGCATATGTTGCAGGTTTTATTGACTCTATTTGTTAGCTTGCTTTTGCTATGTGCTGCTTTGTATAGCAGTCTACTGTCTTATTTGTTGCCGGTTGTAGGTTTGCCCCTGTCTTGTATCTGATTGCTGCTATTTGCAGCCTTGTAGCTTTGCGTTATAGTTTCGGCAGTTTGTTTGTATTTGCTTGCCTTGGAAATTTTCTTTTTCTTTTGTGAACCAAGAAGGGCATTCCTTTTTGTGATTTGCAATAGAATTTGGGGCCTATGATTAAACATTAAAAATCTGATTATGTGAAATAAATCAAATGAGGCTTTGTGGAATGTTTGAACATGACTTGACAACCAGCCCCTAATTATGATTCCTACACAAACCCTAGTGATGAATTTATGAAATAGCTCTTTGAAATTCCTTGTTCATGTTCATTTTTTTTCTTGTACTAATTATGCTCTCTTTCTCTTGTTTCATGTGAGCAAAAGTGGAGATGACAAAGCAAAGAATGCAAGGAATCCGTGGCAAACATGAAAGTCTTGGAGAAAAGTCAAAGGAATTTGAAATAATTTGAATCTTCAAGCAACTTGATCATGGATTAGTTATCTTAGGTCAAATATTCACTTGATTTTCTTTGTAACTTAGAACAATTTGTAATTTCTCTGCAAACAAACAAAAATTTGTAATTTTATTTGTAGTGTAATGACACAAAGATTTGAACTATTTTGGTATGATAGGATCTTGTACAAACTTTCGTATTCTAATTGATTTTTTTGAAATTCCCAATCAGAATATTTGAAATAAAATGCTCCAGTCTGGTAACTTGAATTCCAAATAATCCAAATAACTTTGTAACTGTATTTCAAACAAACATGCACTTTGTACTCCAATTCCTAAACAAAATAAATGTTTAAAAACGTAAATCATCTGGTCAACCTGAATCCAAGATCATGATTGTCTTAAATGACAGTCTTAATCTCCATATCTTGTCCAAAAAAACATGCCCTGAGAACAAACATTAACCTTTCAGTTTAAGAAAAAATTCAAAATCAATAAATGCCTTGCGATGATTCGATAATTTTAAAGTCTTCCAAACCCAAATTTCCTTCGATTCTTTGAAGATAAACCCGTGACCGACATCACATATGACCATGAACAGAAATAATCGTCTCAAAGTCTTGTAATTTGAAGAAATCACAATTCTAAAAATCAGACGACTGTTATTTGAAATTAGGTCAAAAATTCATGAAGTGACTTCCAACACATTCGAATTTTTGGTGATTTTCTACGTGTAACCAGTTCTTGATTTGTGAAGAGAAATTTGAGATGACATCAAGGAAAATCATACGCAAGAAAAACCATTCAAAATTTTTGAATAATGAATAAGTTACGATCATTTGAATTTGTTCTCGTAAAAGGGCAATTTTCAAGTCAAATGTAGTCGTTTTCAGTTATCTGGACCATTGATTGAGCAAGTTTGCAATGCGAGGTTTGAAAACTGATTTAAACAACCTTGAGGGGACATGAAGACCTATGAAGACCAATTGAAACCCTGAAAACTCAATTTTTTTTAGAAACGTCGAATCCTAATTATTGACTTATTGCCTAGGAAGAGAATCTGTCTGATCATCTTCTGAGCCAAATTAGGTATTCGAGAAACTCTTGGATAGTATCTTGAATGAAAAATGGGAGGGCAAATTTTGGGGTACAACAACAACCCCTGTTCAATCTTCTTAAACTTGAAAAGCGAGATTGACGCGTTTGTTGTTCGCGACTTGAAAGTAGAAGATGATTGAACACTAGAGTGCCCAGAAATTTGCGCTTGATGATGCACCGGTCGATTGCGTAAGGAAATGGGCTTAAAGATGCCATTTGGAGAAGCAAAGGAGAATTGTCGGAGATGTGCTTATAGATGCCATCCAAAGACGATTATTGACAGAATGTTTGAACTCGATCTTAAGTAGAGAACGAATTAGAATAAACCGCTGGGGGATTTATCTGAACCAGTAAAAATCTGGAGACGAATCAGAATAAATTGTTGAGAGATTTATCTGAAACAGTGAAATAATCTGGAGATGAATTAGAATAAACCGTTAAGAGATTTATCTGAACCAGTGAGAATCTGGAAATGAATCAGAATAAACCATTGAGAGATTTATCTAAACCAGTGAAAATTTGGAAAAGAATCAGAATAAACCGTTGGGAGATTTATCTGAACCATTGAAAATCTGGAAACGAATCAGAATAAACCGTTGAGAGATTTATCTGAACCAGTAAAAATATGGAGACGAATAAGAATAAACCGTTGAGAGATTTATCTGAACTAGTGAGAATCTGGAAATGAATCAGAATAAACCGTTGAGAGATTTATCTGAACCATTGAGAATCTGGAAATGAATCAGAATAAACCGTTGAGAGATCTATCTGAACCAGTGAAAATCTGGAGACGAATCAGAATAAACCGTTGAGAGATTTATCTGAACCAGTGAAAATCTGGAAATGAATCAGAATAAACCATTGAGAGATTTATCTGAACCAGTGAAAATCTGGAAACGAATCAGAATAAACCGTTGAGAGATTTATCTGAACCAGTGAAAATCTGGAAGAAATATTTTGTTATGTAGATGGTCGACCAATCTTTTCTTGTTGAAAATCTTGGTCTGTTGGAAATTTGTTGATAATAACTGTCTAACGACTCTTTCCTGCAAAAGGTGAAGAGTTAATTGTATGCAATGCTATGATGTATGCGATGCATGGTGTGGTGTTTGCCTCTCAAAATAAATGAGATTGCACTATATGTACTTGAGTTGTCAATGTTATGACGTATGGATGCAAATGTAAGGAATTAAAGATTGTTTGTGCCGTAGCATTGCTGGAAGCGGGAAAATAAATCCCTTCTGAAGCACAGACGGATGAGTTTCCAAATATAAACTCTGTTGTAGAAGGGAAAAGCCAGACACCGCTTGTAGACTTCGTGAAATTCTGCTAGGGAAATCTGAGAAGCTAGGCAACTTACTGGAGAACCTCTGGAGCGGTAGTTGGAAGTTTTTTTTGCTCTGGCAGGAATATGAGACCGCTTGATATCAATAGGCTGCATACTTGGATATGTTAGCGATTCTGTGGTAGGACGTATTTGCTTCCGCTTTGGCTGGAGACAGTCCCTGCGGGGATTTTATGGAATGGCTTATAGATATTATCCTATTTCTTAAAGTCATTAGTAATTGTCTTCCCATTTTTTTTGTTTATTTGTAACAGTAATCACGTTCAAATGCATATGCTCAAAAATAAATCATTGGACATTTTTGTAAACAAGGCACAAAAACACAGAAAAACAGAAAACAAATGGTTTTGCATTTTTCAAAGGGATATCTTTGTATTAACTTGAATAAGTATTTTTTGTACAATGAGATGAGCATTCTAGCGAGAGAATGTCGTCGTAAAAAATGAAAATTGATACAAAGAAAAGATAGCTATGTGAAATAATCCCATTGGGGTTCCATTCTGCTATAGTCTTCATGTCTCTGAATATCTCGTCCACTTGTCGCCTTGGCGAAGTCGATTGGATTAATTTGGAGACATTTGAGTTGATTGGTCGATGCTGAAGATTGTCTGCCAGATGATTCAATGGGACATAGTCATACGCTTCAATCCCTAACTTCTGCCTGGGCTGCCCTCTCGGGTTTTCAGTCCACCGGGATACCCCTTTTTGCCTAAGCTGCCCTTTCGGGTTTTCGACTTGCCGGGTGTACAATTTTTTTTAATTTTCATCCCTTATTTTTGCCCGAACCCTTTTGGTTCACCGGGAAGCCCTTATTTTTGCCTAGGCCAGTCAACCTAGCGGGTCTTTGATCATGCATAGTATCTTTTAACTATATCCGTATTTACAGGGTGCGGGAGGTTGTCGCCATCCATAGTAGTCAAGATCATTGCTCCACCAGAGAAAATTATTTTGATTACAAATGGCCCTTCATATGTAGGACTCCATTTTCCCCTGGGATCGCCTTGTGGCAAAATGATACGCTTGATTACCAAGTCGCCGACCCGATATACCTGACGTTTGACCTTTTTATTAAAAGCCTTGATCATGCGTTTTTTGTACATCTGACCATGACAGATAGCTGTGAGCCTCTTCTCATCGATCAAGTTTAGTTGGTCAAACCGAGTTTCGATCCAATCTTCTTCATTCAAACCAGCATCCTTCATGATTCTTAGAGAGGGGATATGGACCTCAATAGGCAAGACAACTTCCATGCCGTATACGAGAGAATAAGGTGTTGCCCCAGTTGATGTGCGAGCTGTGGTACGATACCCATGGAGAGCGAACGGTAGCATCTCATTCCAGTCTTTGTATATGACTGTCATTTTCTGTATGATTTTCTTAATGTTTTTGTTAGCAGCTTCTACAATACCATTCATCTTTGGCCGGTAAGGGGAAGAATTGTGATGCTGAATCTTGAATTGCTCGCACAAGGCAGTGATCATAGTGTTGTTTAGATTTGTACCATTATCAGTGAGGATTGTCTCTAGGATACCGTACTGACAGATGAGATTCTGTTTGATGAACCGAGCGACCATATTCTTAGTAACGGAAGCAAAGGAAGCTGCCTCAACCCACTTTGTGAAATAGTCGATGGCCACTAAGATGAAGCGGTGTCCATGGGAGGCTGTTGGCTTGATTTCCCCAATCATATCGATTCCCCACATAGCAAAGGGGCAAGGAGCCGTCAAGACGTTCAGAGGAACCGGAGGTACGTGCACTTTATCTGCATAAATCTGACACTTATGGCAAGTCCGAGAGTGTTGGTAGCAATCTGCCTCCATGGTAGACCAATAATAGCCTGCTCGTAGGATTTTCTTTGCCATCGTATGCCCACTGGAATGAGTACTAAAAGTGCCTTCGTGTAATTCAACCATGATCCTTTCAGCTTCAACCTTGTCTACGCACCAAAGCAATACAGAGTCATGACTGCGTTTGTACAAAATGTCGTTACTAAGGAAGAATTTAGCCGAGAACCTTCTTAGGAACTTCTTATCATTCACCGAAGCTCCTTCTGGATATTCCTGAGACTCGAGATACCTTTTAACTTCGTGGAAACAAGGTTGATCCACTACTTCTTCAGTACCAATCTCGTGACAGTAAGCTGGTTCGTCCATCCGCTCAATGGTGATTTGAGGAGCCTCGTTATCCCAATTAAGTTTAAACATAGATGACATTGTAGCTAATGCGTCTGCTAGCTGATTTTCTTCTCGCGGGAAATGCTCGAAGGTAATCTTCTCAAAATGCGGCAGCAATGTCAACACATGTTCTTTATAAGGGATAAGGTTGGGGTGTTTGGTGTCCCATTCCCCTTTGACCTGACTAATGACCAAAGTTGAATCTCCAAATACATCCAAGTATTTGATCCCCAAGTCTATAGCAGCTTTGAGACCGAAGATGCATGCTTCGTATTCTACCATGTTGTTTGTACAGTTGAAGCAAAGTCTGGCAGTGAAAGGAGTATGACATCCTTCGGGAGATATGAGTACGGCACCAATACCATTGCCAAGAGAATTAGATGCCCCATCAAAGAACAGGGTCCATCAGGATCCTTGTTCAGGTCCGTCATATGGCCTGATTTTTTCACAGTTGTCTAACGTCATGATGTCTTCATCCGAGAATTTGAACTTCATGGACTGATAGTCTTCCACAGCTTGGCGAGCGAGGTGGTCAGCCAACACACTACCCTTTATAGCTTTCTGGGTAGTATACTGTATGTCATATTCCATCAGGATCATCTGCCATCTCGCTATTCTCCCAGAAAGAGCGGGCTTCTCGAAGATGTACTTTATCGGATCCATTTTAGATATCAACAGAGTAGTGTGGGTTAGCATATACTGTCTCAGTCGGCGAGCAGCCCATTCCAGAGCGCAACAAGTTTTCTCGAGTAGTGAATATCTTGTTTCACAGTCAGTAAACTTTTTGCTCAGGTAATAAATAACATGCTCTTTTCGGCTAGACTCGTCATGCTGCCCCAGCACACACCCCATTGAGTTTTCTAAAACAGTTAGATATAAGATCAATGGCCTTCCCTTGACAGGTGGCAACAACACAGGAGGCTCTTACAGGTATTCTCTAATTTTGTCAAAAGCAACTTGGCATTCGTCATTCCATTTGACTACTTGATCTTTCTTCAAGAGTTTGAAGATTGGCTCACAAGTAGCTGTCAGGTGAGAAATAAACCTGGCAATGTAATTCAGACGTCCCAAGAATCCTCTGACTTCTTTCTCAGTATGAGGAGATGGCATCTCTTGTATTTCTTTAACCTTGGAAGGATCAACCTCTATACCTTTGTTGTTGACAACAAAGCCTAGGAGCTTACCGGACCGGACTCCGAACGTGCACTTGTTTGGATTCAATCTCAACTTGTATTTCTTCAGCCTCTCAAATAGTTTCTGTAAGTGATCAAGGTGCTCTTCTTCCGTTTGCGACCTGGCTATCATATCGTCTACGTAGACCTCTATCTCATGATGTATCATATCATGAAATAAGGCTATCATGGCGCGTTGATAAGTTGCCCCAACATTCTTCAGTCCGAATGGCATGACCTTATAGCAGAAAGTGCCCCACTGTGTAACAAAGGTCATTTTCTCTATATCCTCAGGCGCCATTTTGATTTGGTTGTAGCTCGAGAAACCGTCCATGAAGGAAAACACTTTGTGTTGCGCCGTATTGTAAACTAGGATGTCGATGTGGGGGAGTGGGAAATCATCTTTGGGGCTTGCCCTGTTTAAGTCTCTGTAGTCCACACGCATCCGCACTTTACCGTCTTTCTTGGGTACAGGAACAACATTGGCCACCCATTGGGGATAAGAGGTGACAGCTAAAAATCCGGTATTAAATTGCTTCATAACTTCTGCTTTGATCTTTTCAGACATATCGGGCCTCATGCGACGAACCTTTTGCTTTATCGGGGGACAATCTTCCTTTGTAGGCAGGCGATGTACCATAATGTCTGCATCCAGTCCCGACATGTCTTCATATGACCAAGCAAAGATCTCAATATAATCGTGCAATAACTGAATCAAATGCTCCTTGATATTAGGTTCCAAGTTGGCACCCACCTTGACCTCCTTCTTGTTTTCCTCAGTTCCCAAGTTAACTGTTTCGACCGGCTCTTCGTGTGGCTGAATGGTCCTTTCTTCCAGTTGCAACAACCTGGCCAACTCCCCTGGCACTTCATAATCTTCCTCACCTTCGTCGTCGGCTTGGTAGATCGGATTTTCAAAGTCACAATTGGCCATAGAAGAACTGTTACCCATGGGATCCTGAATGGATGTAGATCTGCATTTTTAATATGTGAGTGTGTGTAAGACCATAGCTACTTTTGAAAGAAATAAAATGTAAGAAAGAAAAGACAAAGAAAACAAAATTTGATGCAAAAACGTCCATGATTCATTATTGACATATGAGAATGAAGTGACAACCCTCACAAATGGACCGTTGTGCCTCGGGTAAGACACAAGGTTTTAAAAAGTCTGAATTATTTGAATATTACAAGCCTGAAAATATTAAAAGACAATTACTCTTGAATAAAAGTAATAGGAATGAAATCTTTGGCCTCCCAATTGTTGAGCCCTCCGCCGATGGTTGGAAAAATCCATTCGTCCATGTCACAGCTTCCATCACTGTCTTCTATTGCATTGATTCCCTGATTGCTGATACGCAGAGGTGGTCCCCCAGCGCGAGAACGTCGAACAACTTTCTGGGCCTCTGAAGTGAACCCCAACCCAAATTTGTCGGACTTGTAGGGAATATCCAAAAGCTGACCCCAGATAATACATCCCCCCTCTTCAACTACTGCTCGAGCATATTTCAACGAGGCCATCTTTAGTGGAGGTCTGGTAATCTTCGGGACCTTTGGAATAGATTTGGTTGCCGCGACCGTTGCTGGAACCTCCTCAAAGTTCTTACAGGGAGTCTCTATGAATTCACCATCCACTTCGACATACCTGAAAAAGTTCAGATGGATAACCATGTACTCATCCTCTCCGTGAACTGTCCTCTTGGAGCCATCAAAGGCCCTCACTATGATGTTGCTAGGTTTCAAGATGAGCCCCTCGCAATCCAGTCGGTCGAGAGCATTTTTGGGCAAGATATTCAATGATGAACCGGTATCCACCAAAACATGGGAAAGTGTGGTGCCCCTGCATTCAATGGAAATATGTAAGGCATCATTGTGCTTCCTTCCCTTAGAGGTTAAATCAGCATCGGAAAAGCCCAATCCGTTATCAACAGTTAGACTGGCCACACAGTTTTAAAATTGGTCAATGGAGGTCTCTTGGGGAACATGAGCGGTCTTAAAAAACTTTACCAAGGCTTTGGCGTGAGTTTCAGAACACAAAAGTACATACAACAATGATATCTTCGAGGGGGTCTGCCCCAATTGTTCTACAATGTTGTAGTCACTTTTCTTGATTATCTTCAGGATTTCTTCTATTTCTTTTCTAGAAGCTTCAAGGATGACTTCGGGATGTTCTCTTGCTTGGGAAGGCTCAACCAAAGCCTCTTTTCCCCTTGTATCGGTAGCAGGGATAACAGTAGGCGTATCATTGGGAGTGTCGGTAGGAGTGGCAGTAGGAATGATCACAGGAGTAGCAACGGTCCTTGGAGAAATCTCAGGTGAGAAGACTCTTCCACTTCTTGTTATTTTGCTAGTCCAAGTGATGTTACCGATATCGGGATCAATATCTCTCATAACTTTATCTTTGATAGCCAACTGATCTTGCTTGACACCATAGTAATAAACGTCAGCCCCATAACTCCAGGGAACAACTTTATCCGAGGAGTATGGTATTGGTCTTGGCATAGTAATGATTAAGGGTGAAAATCTGGGAGTGGATGTAATCCTGACGGGTCTTTTGGTGGAGACCCTGGGAGGATTGTCGGAAATGGTGATTATCGAAACATCTTGATAAGAGTTTTTGATAAGAGGTAGCTTTTCAAATAGGATTTCTTTGCTAGTCATCAGGCGCTGGACACCTATCTTTAGTAACAAACAGTCGTTCGGTAGAGATTTACATAGGTGACAATCTTCATCGCAGCCTGGGAACAAGCCGGCTTGTAGTAGATTCTGTTTAATGGTCAATAGAGGAGTAACTAAGTCATTCACGGAGGAAACAAAACAATCATCATCAATGGCGTTGATACCTTGGCCATGTATGGGCATTGGCGCCGTTATTACATTAGGCGTTTCTGGGGGATCAAATTCAATCTCTTTCGCATTGATAAGGTCTTGCACCTTATTCTTTAAGGCCCAACAGTCATTTGTATCGTGCCCCAGGCTTTCAGAATGATAGGAACATCGGGCGTTCGGGTTGTAGTAAGGAGAAGCAGTATTGGGATTCTTGGGAGCTTCCTTTAAAGTTTCCAGGCTGGTCTTGAGAAGGTGTGGCAAGACTTGAGACATGGTCATGTTAATCCGGGTAAATCGCCTCATGGGCGCTTCTGGTTTGCGCTGATAATTTCACTGCTGATTTAGCGCAGGGTTAGAAATCATGACAGCCCGTACTGCCGGACGACGGTCGGTTTTGTTTTGACTTCTATAATCATATGCAACACTGACCTCCTTCTTTCTAACAAAGGGCTTCTTCACCATACTCGAGGATGCATCTCTTTGAATTTTGCCATTTTTTATACCGGCCTCAACCCGCTCACCAGTCATAATTAATTCAGTAAACCCATCTGAAGAACTCCCAATCAGGTGATTGAAAAATGGTCCTGACAAGGTGCCTAGAAACATATCCACTAATTCTCTGGCGGACAGAGGGGGCTGGACCCTGCCTGCGAGATCCCTCCATTTTTGAGCATAGGTTTTGAAACCTTCACCCGTTCCTATAGACATGCTTTGTAACTGCGTCCTAGTCAGAGCCAAATCATCATTATACTGATATTGTTTGTAGAAAGCGGAGGCAAACTCTTCCCAGTTGCGAACATTGGTCCCTTCTAATTGGTAGAACCAATCCAACTGAGTCCCAGATAAACTCTCCTGGAAGAAATGTACCCACAGATTCTTGTCAGCCGTGTGGGGTTGAATCTTTCTGACACATGACCTTAGATGTAGCTTCGGGCAAGAGACACCATCGTACTTGGCGAAAGTTGGGACCTTGAATTTCTGTGGGATGACAACCCCTGATATGAGTCCTAATTCTTCAAAGTCCAAACCAGGTACCCTCTGAATCTCCATAGCATTTAAATGATCCTCTAGCTGTTTGTATTTATCATCAGCAGGAGGATATTGTTCCTTAGAGTAATCAGGCTCTTCCTCTCCTTCAGATTCTGGGTCGTTGTTCACTTCTTGGGTTTGATTATCTCCTTCGCCTGACGATGTTGCAAAGTATAAAGTTCGCCTGGTCTGTCCTTTAAAACTTCTTCCCATGATTACAACACTGGTTGGTTTCTTCGTTTTCTTCTTCTTCTCTTTGGCCAGCAGAGTCTTCAACTCCTCCTGTCCTTTTGTCAGAGTCATGAGCATTTGTTGAAACTGGGCATTCTGCATCTGAAGATCTTTCAAAGTCTGTTCAACATCCATCTTACTGAAATAAACAGTAGAAGGATAAGGTGACCTGTTATGAGAAACCTGTATGATGTTATGATGAATGAAGATGCAATATGCAAATAATTTCAAGGAAAATTAGAGACTTAAATTTGTTCAAACCAAAAAAGGAACACATGTCACATTAAAAATCCAATTTTGAATACATCATTCCTCCTTGGGCTTACAATGAGAGAAACAAAATACAACCAAACTCCTAAGACAAAAAGACTGAACGCATCCTCTTTGGAGCAATGTAGGCATTCAGGTTTTTCTCTTCATGAAGCAGTTTGGTAAGATCTAGAACCTTCTTCTCACTGGCGTAGTATTGGGTTTCAAAGGTGTCTCATTCTTCCTTCAACCGAACCTAAACTTTCTGCAGGTCTTCGAGAGAGGTAGGCATGTCAGGATGAAGAACGGTGTATGGGACGTCTCCTTCAATAACAGGCTCAATGATGACAGGAAGGATGGAAGGGTAAGGCATTAAGATACTCTGGGCACGAGCCCGTACCCACTTAAGGTAAGGCTCGAGAGGGATAGAGTTTTTATGTCCCAAAGTCCTACTGTCCACCTTGTTCACCATTCCCCAAGCACGTGTAAACCTCTGGCGGTAACCTTGGTCTTCTTTGTCGTAGTCGAACACCAGACCTTGGATGAGCATATCATGAGGGTCGTCTCTTCGGGCATACCCAAACTGCTGAAGAGCTAAGCATGGGTTGTAGGTGATACCTCCCCTAATACCAAGCAGAGGTACATTAGAGAACTCCCCACAATGGTCAATGATAGAGATATCTTCCAAGGATCTCGAGCACCAACGGATATCAGAGTGGGTGAGAGATATCATCCTTTGAGACCAAGTCAATCTTTTCTCGTTCTTCAATATTGACTGAGGCAGGTGTGAAGTGAACCACTTAGCAAGTAGGGGGATACAACACAAAAGGGTACCTCTTTTCTTCATGGTGCGGGTATGAAGGCAATGCAAGATGTCTCCTAGTAAGGTAGGTATAGGATTGCGAGAGAGAAAGACCTTGATGGAATTAATGTCTATGAATTGGTCCAAATTGGGAAACATAACCAAAGCATAAATGAGGAGAGCTAATACGTCTTCTAAAGCTTGGAAATCCATGTCATCCCAGAATGAACGAGCTTTCTCCAATAGAAACTTAACTAGAAAGCCTTTAACCCCACTTCTTGTCTCCCAATTGGCTATGACGTCGACCCTCTTCACATGTAAAGCTTCAGCGATGACTTTAGGTTTTGGAATCCCTTCTAGACCGGTGAACGGTATCTGACTAAGCACGGGCACCGCTAAGAGTAGAGAGAACTCTTCCAGTGTAGGTACCAACTGATAGTCCGGGAAAGTGAAACAATGATGTACAGGATCAAAGAATTGGAATAGTACACACATTATTTCTTCTTGGAAGTTGGATGTAGCCAAACTGATGAGTCGACCATATTTCTTGGTAAAAGGAGAATCCCCGGGCACTCTTGAGGCTAACTCTTGAAGTTGAGGATGTGCTTTTACGAAGCTGATTCGAATGGTGTTTCTTCGGAGAGAATTCATGTCTTACAAAACAAAAACAAAGATAAATTTCTAAATCTTTGAAATGGTTGGTGAGCATGCATATGATGTTGATGATGTTTATGATGTTTATGTACAAGTAAATATATATACACACACAACAAACAAGTCCCTATGTTTTAGGCTTGCATGAGTTTTGTAGATAAGTACCCTCTTGAAGTCTAGTTGGCTCAACCTGTCCTAGAAATAATGATCGGGTTCTAAAGGATCTCAATATCACCGACCTTTCTCTTAGGCATTGTCTCAGCATAACAATCTTTTCTTGCGGCCGAGATATCCCAAAAGTCTAGCCTCAATGAGTGTAGTATCGAGTATCAACCAATTTTCAGCTTTACACCAAAACCGACTACCTCACTACGTCCTAATGGCCAAGTTTGTTTAATTAGGGTTTTAAGGTCAATTAGTGCTTCATGACGCCACTCAGCGTCCCCGTATTCTCCTCGATTCACCACGAGGGATACCGGTACCTACAAATGCGTCACACTAACATAGCTATTGTTTTAACCATATCGGTCTACGCCGTACAGTCTCCACAATCTATTGCTATTTACCTAAAAAGGTGTCCCAGATCCGGGTGGAGGAATAAAGCAAGCCCAATACGAAGAACTAAATATAAAGCACACAAATCAAATAATGAAAGCGAGTAAAGGTGATCTAACCCTAAGGTAACCCCACTTTTTTATTGAATTCCCCAGCAGAGTCGCCAGTTCTATGATACGGTGGGAGAACTGACTTGGTGTTTTGCGTTTCGATCGCATTTGTACGGATAGCAAGAGTCGCCACCGACTTTTCTTTTATCCAAAAGGAAAGGTAAAAAAGCACATGAAAGACCTTTCGAGATTATTTCTCGGGTTCGGGGGGTAGATTATGAAAAGGGAAGGTATTAGCACCCTTTTCATCCATGGTTTTCCTTGGGCTCTTAGTTACTCGCTAGATCAATTTGCTTTCATTTGAATGTGTTTTGTGGTGTGGGCTTTGAAAGTGTTTTGAAAATGTCTTTGTAATGGTTCTCGTCTCTATAAGAACGCGTACAAAGTTTTTATTTCGAAAAGTGGTTCAAAGACGTGTTTGTGGATTTGTGTTTCGGAAAGTGTCTTGAAAAGATGTTTTGCAATGGTTCTCGTCTCTATAAGAATGCATACAAAGCATTTTATCTTTTGAAAATGTTTTGAGATGAAAGTGTAGGTGCAAAAAATGTTTTTTTGTTATGAGCAAGCGAGTAACTAGGAGCTAATCCACCTACTCGAAAGGTCTTAAATGTTCTTTTCTTTCTCCTTTAGATGTTGCTATCTTACCATTAATTTGGTAAGAATCCCCATCGTTGGATGTAAAGGGACAGGCACGGGTCAATTTTACAGTCATCGAAAGCAACTTATGAGACGCTTTAGTAATTTTCCTAAGGGGCGAGATCGTTTTATCGAAGGAAACATCGAGGGTCATCGAGGGACTATGGTCTTTTTATCGAAGGGTCATTGCTAAATTGTCCCATATTCGAGGGAAATGACTGTGTTTTTGAGGCAACAAGCGAGATTACCCTAGAGGTGCGCGTGTAAAAAGTGTGTTTGTTTCAAGTTATTTTGTTGAGATTAGGTTATCTAGCAATTGATTTTATGTCTTTCCATACACGCCTAATTACTATACAGTATAAAAAAACAGTAAATTGTGGAAATTTAAATTCTACGCTATTACAGAATCTTCGGGAATGGGGGTACAAATTTACAAATGGGGATAGATTGACTCGTTAATGTAATTAAGAGTCTAAATAACAAACAATACAACCAAATCGAATTTGAGAGATTAATTAAAGTCATAAAAAATAAAAATTAATTAACAAAGCAAGGAAATAAGATTCTTGTTACTTGTTTGAAAAGTTTGGAAAGAAAGATAGAAAAATCTATTCTATTAATTAGTTTTAAGAGTTAAATCAAATGTATGTATTTTTTAGGGTTTTGTTATTTAGAAATTAAATAAGCAAATTAAAGCTTAAGCACAAAATAAATAGTGAAAATTATTTACAAATCCTAAATTAAATAAAAAAAGGAACTAAACTAATTATCTAACAAAATTATATGATTCATTAAACTTAAAGGAAACAAACAAAGTTAAACTAATTTATTTAAAACAAACAAAAATAGAAAGGTGATGTTAAACTAAAAATGGGGGGGGGGGTGTGAGGTAGAAATGCTGAGGGGACTGTGATTCGTTGGGCCAAAGAAAGAACACAAAATATGTCCCAAGGCCCAAACCAAGTGGCAAAGGAGTATGAAAAATAATGCTTTAACTGTTCAAAAAAAGTAAAAAAAAAACACGCATGGGCCTCATGAAGGGAAGAAAGGGTCGGCCCATCATGGTCCAACAACCATTATCAGACCCAAACTCAAAATCAAATTGTTATTCACAGATTAGGGATGTTAATTAGGGTTAGGATTTTGGTTTGGGTATTCATCTTCCCTCTCACACGGCGCTCTAACCTCTGTACTTTGTCTCTATTCATCCCCTCCACAACCTAAATCTCTCTAAGCTTCTTCATTCTCCCATTTATAACTCATCTCGCAAGCACTTGCTCTCTACTGAAACTTCCTAAAGCCTCTTCGTCTTTCTCGACATCGCGACTAACATCTTTTGAAGCTTTTCTTTTGAACTTGGATTTTAATCGAAGAGATCCAAAATCGTCTCATCCTTGACCTCTCTCAAGCCCTTTGTTACTGGAACCTGTCTCTTTTGTCTCTCTAATCCTTCTCTAACCCTAGTAATTTTGAAGAGGATTGAAGGTATAAATTTTCGTCATTTTCTCTAGCCTAAAGATTTCCTCGATTTTTATCCACTTATTAGTTCTTTATTAATGTAGGAATCATGCCATGGAAGTATGAGAATAGGGAGAGAAAGCATACCTGTTGGAGCTCTATAACTTCTCCCTCGCTTTTCTGGTCTTGTGATTTCTTTTACCGTTTGTGAGCTTTGGATGGAGAGGCGAGATTGATGATGGTGTTCAGTGGTGACGGAGGACGAATGGGAAAGAGAGATGATGATGGGGCGAAAGCAAATGGAGATCTTTGGCTCTTTTGGTTTGTTAATCTCTTTTCTGTCTTCTTTTTGGTCTTTGACTTAGATGGTATAATATCTGGCTTTTGGTTTGTGAAATCTTGTTGATATACAGTGAGACTTGAGGCAAAAGGCTTTTTCTGGTTATCAAGTTTGTTGGCTATATGGTTTTTTTCACGAGCTTTTATTCTGTTGCTGGTTTATATTGTTTTGCTGGTTTATTGGTTTTTCTGGTTTTTTGGCTATCACGCTTGTTTTGCTGGTTTTTCTGTTCTGTTGCTTTTTTGTGATGATGTTTATCCTCCCAACTTGCTTCTGTTTATATCAATCAGATGGTGAGCAAATGGGGGGGAAATGTATAGCTTTTGAATAGCATTATGGTATACTGCTTTGGCTTTTTGAGTGCAAGTTGACATCTTTGCCATTTTAATGTAAGTTTGGGCAGGTTTTGACTTGCTTTATGAAGAGTTGCAGCAGGTTTTTGGACTGTATAGTGGCTGTAACAGGCTAGGTGACCTCTTTCCTCTTTTCTCTTTCTGTGAAACAAAAGCAATTTTCTGTTTATTTTATAAACTTCTGAAGGGTTTGTGATAACAGGGAAATGATGACATGTGAGCAAGTTGGCTTGTCTATGCTTATTTGTTTTGTTTTGTGGGCTTATGCATATGTTGCAGGTTTTATTGACTCTATTTGTTAGCTTGCTTTTGCTATGTGCTGCTTTGAATAGCAGTCTACTGTCTTATTTGTTGCCGGTTGTAGGCCTGCCCCTGTCTTGTATCTGATTGATGCTATTTGCAGCCTTGTAGCTTTGTGTTACAGTTTCGGCAGTTTGTTTGTATTTGCTTGCCTTGGCAATTTTCTTTTTCTTTTGTGAACCAAGAAGGGCACTCCTTTTTGTGATTTGCAATAGAATTTGGGGCCTATGATTAAACATTAAAAATCTGATTATGTGAAATAAATCAAATGAGGCTTTGTGGAATGTTTGAACATGACTTGACAACCACCCCCTAATTCTGATTCCTACACAAACCCTAGTGATGAATTTATGAAATAGCTCTTTGAAAATTCCTTGTTCATGTTCATGTTTTTTTTTCTTGTACTAATCATGCTCTCTTTCTCTTGTTTCATGTGAACAAAAGTGGAGATGACAAAGCAAAAAATGCAAGGAATCTGTGGCAAACATGAAAGTCTTGGAGAAAAGTCAAAGGAATTTGATATAATTTGAATCTTCAAGCAACTTGATCATGGATTAGTTCTCTTAGGTCAAATATTCACTTGATTTTCTTTGTAACTTAGAACAATTTGTAATTTCTCTGCAAACAAAAAAAATTTTGTAATTTTATTTGCAGTGTAATGACACAAAGATTTGAACTATTTTGGTATGATAGGATCTTGTACAAACTTTCGTATTCTAATTGATTTTTTTGAAATTCCCAATCAGAATATTTGAAATAAAATGCTCCAGTCTGGTAACTTGAATTCCAAATAATCCAAATAACTTTGTAACTGTATTTCAAACAAACATGCACTTTGTACTCCAATTCCTAAACAAAATAAATGTTTAAGAACTTAAATCATCTGGTCAACTTGAATCCAAGATCATGATTGTCTTAAATGACAGTCTTAATCTCCACATATTATCCAAACAAACATGCTCTGAGAACAAATGTTAACCTTTCAGTTTAAGAAAAAAATTCAAAATCAATAAATGCCTTGCGATGATTCGATAATTTTAAAGTCTTCCAAACCCAAATTTCCTTTGATTCTTTGAAGATAAACCCGTGAGCGACATCACATATGACCATGAACAGAAATAATTTTCTCAAAGTCTTGTAATTTTAAGAAATCACAATTCTAAAAATCAGACGATTGTTATTTGAAATTAAGTCAAAAATTCATGAAGTGACTTCCAACGCATTCAAATTTTTGGTGATTTTCTATGTGTAATCAGTTCTTGATTTGTGAAGAGAAATTTGAGATGACATCAAGGAAAATCATACGCAATAAAAACCATTCAAATTTTTTGAATAATGAAGAAGTTACGATCATTTGAATTTGTTCTCGTAAAAGGGCAATTTTCAAGTCAATTGTAGTCGTTTTCAGTTATTTGGACCATTGATTAAGCAAGTTTGTAATGTGAGGTTTGAAAACTGATTTAAACAACCTTGAGGGGACATGAAGACCTATGAAGACCAATTGAAACCCCGAAAACTCAATTTTTTTTTTAGAAACGTCGAATCCTAATTGTTGACTTACTGCCTAGGAAGAGAATCTGTCTGATCATCTTTTGAGCCAAATTAGGTATTCGAGAAACTCTTGGATAGTATCTTGAATGAAAATTGGGAGGGCAAATTTTGGGGTACAACACTTGGTCTTACAAAGATATGCCGGGTCTAGATACTGATATTGTGGAACATAATTTACCTTTAAAGCCAGAGTTCCCGCCCGTCAAGCAAAAGTTGAGAAGAACTCACCCTGATATGGTAGTAAAAATCAAAGAAGAAGTCTTAAACAGATAAATTCCGGTTTTCTTGTGACATAAGTGTATCCTCAATGGATATCCAACATTGTTCCCGTACCAAAGAAAGATG
The DNA here is from genome assembly GCA_948472305.1 of Vicia faba. Taxonomy (NCBI): domain Eukaryota; kingdom Viridiplantae; phylum Streptophyta; class Magnoliopsida; order Fabales; family Fabaceae; genus Vicia; species Vicia faba. Next base: position 1,380,194,891 of record OX451737.1, on the reverse strand, counting down.
GAAAAGTCCGCATGTGCGTAGATTACAGAGATCTAAATAAAGCTAGTCCAAAAGATGATTTCCCATTGCCGCATGTTGATATGCTGGTTAATAGCACAACAAAATTTAAAGTATTCTCGTTCATGGACGGATTTTCCAAATATAATCAAATAAGAATGATGCCCTTCGGAGAAAATAACTTTAGCACACGCTGGGGAACATTCTGTTATAGAGTGATGCCCTTCGGGTTGAAAAATGCTGGAGCAACGTACCAGAGGGCTATGACAACCCTATTCCATGATCTGATGCACAAGGAAATTGAGGTATATTTTGATGACATGATTTCCAAGGGCATGTGGAAGTTTTGTTGAAGTTGTTTCAGCATTTGAGGAAATACCATCTCCGCTTGAATCCAAATAAATGCACCTTCGATGTCTGATCAGGGAAGTTGTTGGGTTTTATTATCAGCCAGAAAGGGATTGAAGTTGACCCAGATAAGGTCAAAGCAATCCAAGAAATGTCTTTTCCAAGGACTGGAAAGAAAGTTAGAGGATTCCTTGGGCGTCTGAATTATATTTCCAGATTCATCTCCCACATGACTGCAACATGTGAATCAATCTTTAAGCTGCTAAAGAAAGATCAGGGTTGTGTGTGGACAAAGGATTGCCAGAGGGCATTTGAAAGTATAAAAGATTATATTCTTGAACCTCCTATCTTTCTCCCTCCCATTGAAGGAAGACCATTGATCATGTATTTGACTGTGTTGGATAGTTCTATGGGTTGTATTTTGGGACAACAAGATGAAACAGGAAAGAAAGAATATGCCATATACTATCTCAGTAAGAAATTTACTGATTGTGAGTCACGATATTCTATGATGGAGAATACATGTTGTGCTCTGGCCTGGGCGGAAAAGCGGTTGCGACAATATATGTTGAATAATACTACTTGGTTGGTTTCTAAAATGGATCCAATTAAGTATATTTTTGAAAAGCCTGCTCTCACTGGGAGAATTGCCCACTGACAAATGTTATTGTCTGAATACGACATTGAGTATCACACTCAGAACGCCATAAAAATCAGTGTGTTGGCGGATTATCTTGATCACCAACTGATAGATGACTATCAATCTGTCAAGTTTTATTTCCATGATGAGGATGTGATGTTCTTGAAAGCAAAATATTATGATGAAACTTTACCTGGTGAAGGTCCAGATCCTGAATCTCGTTGGGGAATGGTATTTGATGGAGCAGTGAACGCTTACGGAAAAGGAATTGGTGCAGTGATCATCACTCCACATGGATCACATATTCCTTTTACTGCAAGGCTGACATTTGATTGTACCAATAATATGGTGAAATATGAGGCTTGCATTATGGGTCTCGAGGAGGCCATTGATATTAGAATCAAGGTTCTATATGTGTATGGTGATTCAGATTTGGTTGTTAATCAAATTAAAGGAGAATGGGATACTCGTCTCCATGGCTTGATCACTTACAAAGATTATGCTAGAAGACTATTACCCTTCTTTAACAAAGTTGAATTCCATCATATTCCAAGAGATGAAAATCAGATGGTGGACGCTTTGGAAACTATGGCTTCTATGTATCAGGTTAATACTTGGAATGATGTGCCCCGTATTACGGTACGATGTTTGGATAGACCGACTCATGTGTTTACAATAGAGGATGTGGTAGATGAAAAACCTTGCTATTTTGATATCAAGCATTTTCTTTAGACTCAAGAATACCCGGTTGGTGCATCAAATAAGGATAGAAAGATATTGAGAAGGTTGGAGGGCAGCTTTTTCCTTAATGAAGATGTATTGTATAAAATAAATCATGACATGGTCTTGCTCAGATGCATGGATAGACACGAAGCATACATGTTAATGCATGAGGTTCATGAAGGTTCATTTGTTACCCATGCTAATGGACATTCAATAGCGAAAAATATGCTTAGGGAAGGTTACTATTGGCTGACAATGGAATCTGACTGTTACAAATTTGCGAAGAAGTGCCATAAATTCCATATTTATGCTGATAAAATTCATGTACCTCCAACACTTCTCAATGTTATTTGTTCCCCATGACCTTTCTCTATGTAGGGTATTGACATGATTGTAATGATTGAACCAAAGGCGTCAAATGGACATCGTTTCATACTAGTAACGATTGACTACTTCACCAAATGGGTGGAGGCAGCTTCATATGCTAATGTCACTAAACATGTAGTAGTGCGTTTTATCAAGAACAACCTCATATGTCGGTATAATGTACCAAGCAGGATTATTACCGACAATGGCTCAAATCCGAATAACAAAATGATGTTTGAACTTTATGAGGAGTTCAAGATTGTCCATCATAATTCATCTCCGTACGGGCCAAATATGAATGGAGTTGTTGAAGCGGCCAATAAGAACATCAAGAAGATCATCCACAAAATGGTTGTTACTTATAAAGACTTGCATGAAATGCTCCCTTTTTCTCCGCATGGGTATCGAACATCTGTATGCACTTCAACAGGGGCAACCCCGTTCTCTCTTGTATATGGCATGGAAGCAGTGCTCCCCATTGAAGTTGAGATTCCTTCTTTGCGTGTAATAATGGAAGCCAAATTGTCAGAAGCTGAGTGGGTCCATAATAGGTTTGACCAGCTGAATTTAATAGAAGAGAAAAGAATGACGACTTTGTGTCATGGTCAATTATACAAAAAAAAGAATGAAGAAAGCTTTTGATAAGAAGGTCAAACCTCGTGAATTCAGATAAGGAGACCTCGTACTCAGGAAGATCATTTCTTTTAAAGCTAATTCTAGGGACAAGTGGACTCCCAATTTTGAAGGCCCATATGTTGTAAAGAAAGCCTTCTCTGGCGGTGCATTGATTCTTGAAACAATGGATGGCGAGGAGTTACCACGTCCTGTGAATACTGATGCAGTCAAGAAATACTTCTCCTACAAAAATAAAAGGACAACTCGCTAAGAGAAAACCCGAAAGGGCGGCTTAGGAAAAAAGGAGCATCTTGGTAGGCCGAAAACCTGAAAGGGCAGTCTAGGAAAAAATTAGAGACATAAACAGAATAAATTTTCTCGGTAGGTTGAAAACCTGCAAGGGAAACCTAGGAAAAAGTTAGGGATTTTATGGCAAGTAACTGCATCAGACAAGACTTGATCAATGGAGCAACAATCTGCTTAGATCTCACTACTCTTCGACCGAAGTTGCGGCTCAGGAATTCAAAGTTGTTAGGGAGAATCGTGGTCATTGTAATTCAATGTATCTTTTCCAATATATATTACCATGCTCCAAACGTTGTAATTATCTATGGAGTCTTGCCATTTGTAGACCACCATTCTATTAATAAGGTTTGAGCCTTCTATTCAAATCCTTGTAATTCTTATTTTCATTCAGCTTATAAAGATTTCATTTATTATCGATAGTAATGATCAAAGCAAACAAATTAAATAACAAAATTATTTTTGAAAAGAATTTACAAATTACTTATTGCTTTAGATTTTGTGACACAAGGAGAACACAATTAGTGACTTCAGGGATAGATGAACTCAAAGGTTTGTATGATATGAATACTCTATCCAAGGTTCCCCGTTGAAGGCTTCACTCATATAAATAAAAGTCTTTTCTCCCCATGCCTGCTGAGTTGGACTCATTAGCAAAGCATCTCCTTTCGGCAGTACTAGCATATTGTTTGTTTGCCCGGTAGTCAGGAAAGGACAATGTCTTATTTAAGAAATTTTGAAATGGTTATCAACTTTTTGGGTTTTCTCCCGCCAAGTGCTGGTTTGGATTTAAAATCCACATAAGTTTTCTTGCTATAGTGTTTGATTTCTTGAATTCCCCAAGTGAAGTTGAGATGATATACTTTTCTGAAATTGTTGTCCCCATGAGGTTTCATACTTTCTCCCCAGAGAAGTTGGTGCAATTATCACTCTTAGTTTTAAAGAATGTATCTCGATGTCTCCTTCAATGATATAGTATTACCCTCCCAAATGAAGTCAGTATGTCATCCCCAACTGATGTCTCAATAATGTGATATTGCTTTCCCTAGTAAAATCAACCATGGCGGAAGTGTGAACTTCGAATATTTTTGTTCCGCCCACTGAAGTTTGTGTGGTTTTCCCAATGGAACTTGGAGAAGATGCTATATCTCCATGTTTGTGTTAATTTACGGTTATTAATCTTATTCCTTCCTAGTGAATTTAAGTTATGAAATAGGAATTTGTTTCCTCAGTTGGTGCTTACTTTCCTACGGAATTTTCATCTTGTTTGTGATTTAGCCGAGTATTGATTATAACCATTTTTTGGTCTTGTGTGTACCCCCAGTGTCATATGTCTATTTTGTCAGCATATACATGGTAACATTCATACTTTCATACCAGTATCATGCATAATCATTGCTTATTTACATTTTTTATATATATATCTTCTTGGTATATTACCCTATTTTGAAGAGTTGTATTACCCTCTCTCCTATAAAGTGTCAATCTTAAGCAGAAAGTGTATATTCTTTCAACTTCCCCACTGAGTTATCCCTCGTGGAAGAATTTTGTTTCAGCCTTCTTTTCAGCTCGTTGTCTGGATGGAATGGGTTTACCCTTCTTGAGTTTATTTCTCAGGAGATGTATTTTGGTTGACTGCTTCATTAGTTTATTTCTGTTTGGAGTGGGTACTCTCGGAAATGTTATTTGGATTTCGGCAAGCTTTGAGCTTTAGTTTGAGAATGCGCATTTATTTTGCACAAGAATATTTTATCTCCTCAACGGGAATATATTGGCAGTTCTCCGGAAGTTCCATCTCTTTCCCCAAGAAGCCATATTTCTTTCTTCAGGAAGTCTTTATTGCAATTTCTTCTCATAGAAGCAAGTGGCATGTCTCTTTATTTGAGCAACCTGTACTTCCCCCAGTGAATCTGATGGCACCCAAAGAAGATTCAGATTTGTTATTCCAATGAATGGTAGCCTTGTCATTATGGAAGGTAGTTAGTTGTTGAGATTTTGTTACTCCAATGAATGGTAGCCTTGTCATTATGGAAGGTAGTTTGTTGTTGAGATTTTTTTACTCCAATGAATGGTAGCCTTGTTATTATGGAAGGTAGTTTGTTGTTGAGATTTTGTTACTCTAATAAATGGTAGCCTTGTCATTATGGAAGGTAGTTCATTATTGAGATTTTATTACTCCAATGAATGGTAGCCTTGTCATTATGGAAGGTAGTTCGTTGTTGAGATTTTGTTACTCCAATGAATGATAGCCTTGTCATTATGGAAGGTAGTTCGTTGTTGATATTTTGTTACTTCAATGAATGGCAGCCTTGTCATTATGGGGAGGTAGTTCATTGTTGAGATTTTGGTACTCCAATGAATGGTAGCCTTGTCATTATGGAAGGTAGTTCGTTGTTGATATTTTAATACTCCAATGAACGGTAGCGTTGTCATTTTGGAAGGTAGTTTGTTATTGAGATTTTTTTACTCCAATGAATGGTAGCCTTGTTATTATGGAAGGTAGTTTGTTGTTGAGATTTTAGTACTCCAATGAATAGTAGCCTTGTCATTACCGAAGGTAGTTCATTGTTGAGATTTTGTTACTCCAATGAATGGTAGTCTTGTCATTATGGAAGGTAGTTCGTTGTTGAGATCTTTTTCTGATGAATGGTAGCCTTGGCATTATGGAAGGTAGTTCGTCGTTGAGATTATGTTGCTCAATAGAAGTTCATTTGTTCACAGTCATGAATGTTAAATACATCTTGAAATTTGCTGGTATTATCTTACCATTCCTTTCCCCGGTGGGTCGATGTTACTTTTTTGCTATCCCCCCTTTGAGTTGATAGTTCATAGTTATATGTCAGTCACCGTTATCTTTCACTCTCTCTCCTCAATTTTTGAGTTGACGACGCTTTAGATCCTCTCTTGGGAAGTACTCCAACAGAGTCTTGTCTTTTCTTCACCATTGATTTAATTTCCTGTTCAAGTTGTCCTTTTTTTTCCTCTTTTACTTTTTACATCCCCAGTGGTGTCTTGCGTCCCTTTATATTTGTTCCTCTACATTCATAATCATAAGCATTGCATGGTATCTTAGGGCCAAAAATAGGACTTGTTTTATATTTAAGTATCTTTAATCGCGTCGACACAAAGATTTTAACCTTTGTACCTCCGGATAGAAGACACTTAAATAAGGGCAGCTGTTGTACCCCAATTTTGCCCCTAAGATCCCTTCATCATATCATATCAATTCAATCACAACAATATCACATTAGGATTTGGTTCTTCTCCCTATCTTTATCTTTTTCTCTAATAGGAATCACCAAGCACCTTGAATTGTATTTTATTATCATCTATGTTTGACTCTGATTATCCTTTAGCTAATAAATACAATGACTGTTTTCCCCAATTGTTGATGTTGTAGGTGAAAGCACAATACATTCCATCAAGATTGATTTAGGGATTCATGAGTTAATTTATGTGCCTTCCTCAACAAAGCTTCATTGAGATTCAAGATTCACCATTAAATATGCTTTGAAGTAATGTCATGGCAAAGTCTATTATGATTCATCACACTTCAAGTTGTCAAAATATAGTTCAAAAGTACAAGGGTTGATTGAAGAAGTTAGACCCAATTGGACAAGTCTTTGATTTCAATGATCACAAGTGCATATCTACTTCAATTCTAAAGATTTGGAAGTGGTTTTGGTTGCTTTGGTTTCTCCTTGTCATCCTCAAAAACCTATATTCACATGACAAAGGTATTTGGGCAAGAAGGTTGGTCAAAATTACAAAGGTTTCCCAAGGCATTTTCTTGCTCTTGGAGTTAGGGTTTTAAACTTCAAAGGGGTATATCTTGCTCATCTTTTGGTATTTTTGAGTGATTCCAAAGACATCCTTCTCTTTAAAGGGTTATTAACAAATCACTTCAAAAGTTTCAAAGAAATTTTGTGTGGAAGGAACTTGATGATGAAGAAAGATTACAAGTTCTCCAGATGAACCCTCAAATTCCCTTATGTGACTTCAAATGATCATAACTTGATCAATCTTTATCCCCTTGAGCCCATTATTTTTCCATAATGATCATGAAGATGTGAACTTCAACCTTTATTTTATTTGCAAAGTGTGAAAATGGATGGAAGATGCCCTAACGATGCAAAAGATTATAGGTCATTTCATGAAATTTTTCCAACTTCAACAAGTCATAACTCTCTCAATTTTTGGATATTTTGAATGGTTTAAGTTTCAAAATTTCATTAAAGATATCTACTTAATACCATCTTTTTTGGTCAAGAACAAATTTCAAGTGGAAGGTCATGTTTGGATGCAAGACAATATATGTCATTTTTGAAGAAAAACTTAAAATTTTTCTAAGTATGGAAAGTCAACCTCTTTTTCTCAACTTTGACTCATTACAACTTTCAGCTCAAACATCCATTTGATCCCGTTCATTGCACATTGTAAAGCTTGTAATCTCCTATTTCCAAAGCTTCAAGAATCATGTCCTAAGACCCCTTGAGTTGAGAATGCCATTGGTTTGAATTTGGCAATTTTAAACTGAATTTTTCACCAAGTCAGAAATTTGAAACTCTTGTTTTGGCTTCTAATCACAAATTTTTTGCGCGTTTTTGCTCCTAAACATGTTTATTGAACTTCCAAAAGTGATTTGTGCATCAAAACGCAAGGATTGGATGAGTTTTGAGTTTTGATGCAAAATAGATCACACTTTGCTCGTGTATCAGGTTCACACGATTTCCCCCCAAACTTCATCGTTTCACACGCTTGAGCATCCCATTTAATTCCCTATAAATAGAGGGTCACCCCTCATTCATTTCCTCAAGCTTAGAAAGCCAGAATCACACTGCCAAACTCTCTCTTGAACTCAAATTTCTACAACTTTGAATTTGCTCTTACAGCCTTTGCCAATCATTTTTCTTTGTCAATTCACCTTCCTTGATCCTCGGTGAAGATAACAGAAGAATAATTAAGCTCTGAAACTCCCTGAATCATGCTAGCTAAATCCAGTTTCAGAGCTCTGCAACTTAACTTCAATAGGTAGATTCCTTCACCAATTCTCTAAAACTTTGATACTCTTGTGAAGCTCTCATCATCCTGGTCCTAGTCGCAACACTTGTTTTTAACTGGAAGAACATTTTGACCATGAAATTTCAAATCCCTTTTCAAAACTTCTCTTCCAAAATGTTTGAGCTACAATTTATATAATTTTTCGCGAATGTGTGGTTGTCTTCTTCTTGATAAGATGAAGCGAATGACATAGGCCCGGGCTTCTGATTTTACAGTTTGAGGGACCTGTGTTTCATGTTGACTGGGGTTTGAAGATGACCAACATGTCATCTTCTAACCAATGTTGGCGTGCCATTTGGAATTTTTGAAAATATGATTTTATATGTGATTCAGTGCTTTATTCAGTAATGACCATGATATGCACAACGCGTCTGATCCATTGAATTAGCTTAATAATGTGTTTTGACTCTCATCCATTGGTCCATATTTTTTTGAATTTATTTTATTTTCAGATTTTTATATTTAAATTTTTTTAAACTTCAAAAATTCATAGAAATTTCATGTTAACTCCAAAAAATCTGAAAAAATTATTGAAAATACTTTTGATTTTTCTCTTTCTGATTTTTATTTTTTCACAAATTTGTTTTGTGTTTTGGTATTTTTTATGATTTTCACTTTATTTGAGTTATTTTAAATGTTTAAAAATACTTTTCTTCATTTTTAAATTATGGAAAAAAATAGGGAAGGATCCAATGATATTTTGACAAATATTGGTGACCTCATTTATTTTTTATTTCTGACTTTGTTATTTTTTTAATCATTTTTGGTTTATTTTACCTACTTCTTTTAATTTTAAAATAGTTTCTGACTTTAAAAAATTACTAAAATTTTACAAAAATATTTGAGTTCATTCCTAATTTTTCTATGGTCTTACTTATCTTTCTTGATTAATTTGAATATAGTTGCTATTTTTCTCTCTTATTTCTATTTTATGATCATTTTTAAAACCTTTTTTCTTTTATTTTAAGTATAATTTTATTTTTTGTATATATATTCTGGCTAATCTTGGATTAAAATTTTGATCATGAACTTCATTAACATCATTGAATCGATGGTGCTCAGTCTAACTCCATAAAAATGGATGAATGATTTTAATAATAGTTTGATTAAATTTTGGTTCAAATGTGATTTATTCATTTCCCCATCCCTCTTCATCTTATCACATTCTTATTGTACCAAATGTTATTGGAGCATGATTTACATATCATGTCTCAAAACATGAGGTGCATAGATTGCTATTGACTGGCCTCAAAATAGGTACGATTTCTATATAAATCCACTAACGATTGCTTAACATGGCACTAAATTTTGTCCCGATTTGAGAAAATGATCATCCGTGGCCCAAATCTACGTTTGCAAGCCCAAGTATGTTAATTTGATCCCTTTGATCCAATAAAATTGAGATCCATAGTTAGGAGGCTTTGGTTCTACCAATCCTCTAATGGAACCATCAATTTTGGTCAAAGTGGATCACTTAAACATCATTGATCATTAAGTGTTATCTTGTGAATTCTTAAATGGATGATATACTTGACAAAAAGAAAATGCAACTTGTTGTTGAGAGGATTTGGTTCTACCAATCCTCTAATGAGTTTCAAATGCAAGTTTCAAGATGATCATTCAACTAACCACTAATTCCTAACAATTGAATTTATTTTATGCTTTTACTTTATGCCTTTACTTTAAGCACATTTACTTTACCATTTATATTTCATTCTATTTTCATCTTTGCTCACTTGAGCCTTTATCTTCATGTCATTTCTATTTTGCTCACTTGAGCTTCTCATTTCTTTTGGAAGATACCTAATAATCAGCTTGAACCCTAAAAGCTATAATGTTACTTGGACTACTTGGTTACTATCCTTGGCATTATGGAGTGAGGGACTTCTTAGACTTAAGATTAGAAACCTTGATCCACCTTGAGACTTTGTGACCTTGATTGTTATTTTATCTGGAGTTCTTGGGGTTTACCCCAAGACATTAGGTTGTTTGTTTGTTTCGTATGCAGGTTATTGTGATTACATGCTTAGTCCGTGATCTGGAATTCACCTGTATAAAGTTGTTACTCTGCCCAATTTTTGTGAAGACTTAATGCAATTGAAGCTTGGTTTTCTTAAGGGGTTTATCATCTTAGCTTGTTTGGTTTCAAATCCAAAGGATGAAAATTCTACATTGACTCATTGTGTCAAATGTTGGCTTCTTGTTGGTTAAATGGATCTTTTTCCCTAGCTTTTACCTTATACTTTAGGATAGTCTCTTCATCTCCTCCCATCTTCTTCAATTTCAAAAATCTTCTCCCTCCTTTAAAAAAAAATATTCTTGTTTTAAAACTTGAACTACATTCATAATAAACTTAGACTTATATCCATGTATTTTCAAAAAGATAATCTATTTTCATACAAAATTTTATAGCCAAAATATACAGATTTTACAAAGAGGTTTCTGCAGAGTACCCTAGATGTTTAGGGTGCTAATACCTTCCCTTTTCATAACCAACCCCCTTACCTAGAATCTTTCCCCTATATTTTGGGTTATTATCTATTTTCCAATTCCTTTAAAAACAACAAAGCACGGTGACGATTTTTATTTTGATATGTGCGAGTCAATTCAATGGCTTCGTCTTAACATTTCTACCGCTACACCCCTCTCACTTCCCACAATCACCTAAGTGATAATAACAAAAGACCAAAATAGAAGAACACATTTCCAATTACACACAATCCACTATTTGCTTAAAAGCTCATGATTGATTTAAAATGAACAACAAATAATCGGTCAAACTCTATGCATCAAACGAGATAGATGATTGACATACAAAAACAAAACACACTTGAAAAACTCTCAAACCCTAAGACTCTTATAAACTATGCTTCCCCTTATTTTTCTTAAGTTCTTTTTAACATTAGTTTTATGGTTTTTCTTTATAAACTCATCACCAATCCACGGGCTTCAAAATCTTCACCCAATTTGTTGTTGATCCACAAGCTGGGGGTTACACCAATTATGCGGAAAAATATCCTTGAATTATGGAACAAAAAATCATAAGTTTCCTAAATTGTGTCAACATCGAATTTTAGCAAATTATGCACAGTTGGAGATAAAATCATTTGTTCCAAAAATAACCTTATTGACCTGCTCAAATATGTGAGGTATATCCATAGAGAATCTCACCAAATCAAATCTGAATCTGTCAAGAATGATAGCAGCACCTGCTATGATTTTTGGTCAAGATGTCATGACATCTTGTTCAACATATGGTTGTGATACATGTTTTACCAAATGAAAGATGTTTTACCAAAATTAATTCCAATCATAAAATTACAGACCTAACAATCTCCCCCTTTTGCAAATTTAGGCTAAAACAACCTTTGCACAATAAATTTAGAGATAAGGAATAAAACCATAAAACAAATCACAAAACACAAGCTACATGAATTACATGTAAACATTGTACAAACTGTAAATAGAAAACATCATAGTTAAATGCAGCTACAAAAAGACTCAGCCTCTGACATAAAACACCAAAGATTAAAACTCCTTCAAACTCTAGACATCACCAGAAATTAGATGTCATAACATGTGGTCTGATATCATACCAACACATTCAAAAACAACTTAAACATAACACAAATGCTCAGTACTAAAGCACCATGCATAATAGCTTTAGACATAACCATTAATCTCACTGTTACACATAACCAATACTCCTTCTCAAGGGAACATCCAAACAAACATGAACTGTCCAAGTTCACACATCAGAGGCACATGCAGTAGAAGAAAAATAAGCCTCACAAACACTTGAGAGAAAACAAAGTTCCCCATAAAACACACTGACAAGATGTTATAACATTTGGTTTGACATCATACACACACACACACACTCACATCAACAGTAGTAGTAGAAACAATGCTCCTAAGCACTAAATTAAGCCTGACAAATAATCATGCTCCCCCTAAATAGTTGCATAAATGACAAGAAGTAACAAAGACTACTCTCCCCTAAGCAGTAGTACAATCCTATCAGAATGTCAATAAACATATCAAGACATTTGACATGACATCAAGACAGCCACAATACACCAAGCCACTTGTTACCTTGGAAAATCTTAAGGTATTCAAGTACATGTAGTAAATGAAGATATTCTCATAAGCTAAGAGTCATCCTCCAAAATAAGGGTTTTTCTGGGAAATGGGAGCCGGTGTTTGAAAAGCTGGTTTTATTAAGTTAGAGTTAATACTTGAAAGGAGTCACACTGAAACTTTCAAAATCGAACTACGCCGACTAGGAAGAAATAAAAGAACATATGTCAAGAGGTCAAAATTGGTTTAGTCGACCAAAGGGTAAAAGACAAGGACTTGGTTGAAAATGGTTTTAATCGACAAAAAAGGGTTTCTTGGACTTAGAGGAAGTATGGTTATTCTTTTCCAAAAAGAAAGTGTCAAAGCAAGGCAGAAGGGGTTTATGTTCAAGAGGTTTAGAGGAATCATGGGCGGTTACCAGCAATCCACAACGTGTTCAAGGTCTAAATAGGTGGAACTTCAAAATCATAAGCAGTTACCAGCAATCCACGATGTGTTTGAGCGCCAAGTAGGTCGCAACATCTGGTGAAGCAGTTACCTCAAGATGTTAATATTAGCCGTAGATTTTATCTAGGTAGTTAGATTATAAACACTATAAATAGGCATATTTAGTATAGTTTGTGGGTGTGTTCACTTGTACTCTCAAATCACTTGTCAAACTATGTCATTCCGAGTGTTAGGAAATCAAGAGTGAAGAGTGCTTGATGTACGTGAATCACCATTTTTATTTCAATGCAAATCCTTTATCTTTCAATTATATATTTTGAGTACTTTATCTGTTTTCTGTTTACTGTCGAGCAAGATCTATACGTTATCTTCTATTTCACATAAACAATTCGACACTATTTGTTGGTCACGAGTCACCAGTCAATTAGTTTAGTGAGTATCACTTTTGTATGAATATCTTCTATTAGTCATGAGTCACCAGTCAGTCGATTAAATCATAGTGTGGAAAACCATTACACTCGTTCCCCCAGTCAAAAGAAAACCATCTCCCTTGACTAATATTTCGACAGAATAGGTGTGATAGTAAAAACTCTTAGCACACGTCTTGAGATCACCTGGTCGATCTCACAAGTTACCCTCTGTTTAGGACTATGGGAGGACCAGTGGTTGTTTATCATTTTCCACAGTAAACATATTGGCACACCTAATGGGACCCAGTGCTAAGAATTTGTCTTAAGTATTTATAAGTGAATGCAACTTCGAAATGGGAAGTTAACCAAAGAGTATAATAAACCATTATCTAGGAAGCAGATAACAAGAATGACAATTCCTAATAATCCAAACATAGACGAAATACCGTCACGAACTTTAATCACTATCGATCTAGTAGTTTCTCAAGTAGCACTTTTTCCTCCAATAGGGTCGACTGCTGCAGTTTCCGTACAAATGTCTCAGGCTCCACCGAGAAGCTCAAGACCAGTAATGAATACGACTACCATACCTAATGTGCCTCATTTTGGTAATGTAGATTCAGATTATGAAATTTTGTATTCCATGATGCCAGGATATCAGTCAACGTCGAATACAGCAGTGGTGTCAGATAATGTTCAAAATTTGAACTCTCATTTACAAGGATCTGTGCCAGGGGGAAATAATAGAGGCAGCCAAAATAGGGTAGGCCTTCTCAACCTTTAGTACCGCCTCTTACTAATGCTTCAATTGCAGTATTAAGGCAACAAATGGATGATAACAACCACGAGTTGGTTAATATGTTAAATAACCAGATGTGTAATGTATTTAATCCTATAGTACGAAAGTCGTCTGAGACTAATAGGCAGTCCGCTGAAATAAATCGATAGGTGATTGCTCAATTAACGCGTTTGTGTAATTTTTTAGGTGCTCCCCCATCGCCTATTCGACAAGCACCACCTGTTCAACTAGATGCCCCTGGTCAAATAGACATGGGGGTAATGCAAGATGAAACTATCCATCAGGGGAAAATGCTAGTGCCCCTAAGGAATTTAATTATCAATTCACTATGGAATTATTACATCGACATCAAGAGGCTGATCAAATTGTTAATCAAATTCGACAAGAGGACTTAGCTGTTGAAAATAATTTAACCACCATTGTCAAAAGAATTATGGCTAGAAATGGTATGAATACCGCACTTTAGAGGCCAACATATTTTTCCCATATGTCTAAATATATTTTACAGACTAAAAACCCTAGAGGATGGAAAATCCCTAAGTATACGAAATTTGGGGGAGAATCTGGAGAGTCGACAGTGGAACATATTTCCAGATATTTAACTGAATCTAGGGATATGTCGAATAATGAAAACTTAAGGGTAAAGAACTTTCCTTCTTCCCTTACTAAGGAAGCTTTCACGTGGTTTACCACTTTACCCCCAAATTCAGTTGACTCATGGACGAAGTTGGAGAAACTTTTCCATGAACAGTTTTATGAGGGTCATTCAAAAATTAGTTTGGTCGAATTATCAAACATTAAAAGAAGGTTTGCTGAAACCATTGATGATTATCTAAACAAATTTAGGTCATTAAAAGCAAGATGCTTTACTCAAGTTCCAGAACATGAGCTTGTTCAAATGGCTGCTGGAGGTTTAGATTATTCCATTAGGAAGAAAATAGATCCAACCTTCGTGAAACGTATGTCACAATTAGCTGATGGAGTTCAACATCTAAAGCGTCTGTGACTAGAAAAGATCAGACATACTAAAGCTAAGACTAGAAAAGAAAAAGTAGCCTTCATAGATTGTGAGGACACAAATCCCATTTGTGAGGCCGACTATGCCTCACCAATAGAGGAAGAGGTCAACTTGGCTGAAATGAAGCCAGGGCCAGCCTATGAGTGTAAATCATTATTTCCTGCTAAAGGAAAGAATACAATCGAAAATAATCCAAAATTCCTAGCAAAAACTTATACGTTTGATGTCACTAAGTGTGAAGAAGTTTTTAACTTACTGGTTAAAGTTGGTCAAATTTTAGTACCCCCAAGTGCTAAATTACCACCATTAGAACAACGACAGAAAAGAGGTTTTTGTCAATTTCATAATTATCTAGGTCATACAACCTCTCAATGTTACCTTTACAGGGATCTCGTTCAAAAGTCGCTGCAAGAGGGTAGGCTGAAGTTTGCTGCAGGAAAGATGAAGATTGATACTGATCCTCTTAGGCAAGAGGAAGCTTTGTTTCTCGACTCAGTTAGCATCAACATGGTAGAGATTACTAAATTTACTGATGATAATATGGTCGAAGAGGGAACTGGAGAAAGTCATGATGTCGGCCTAGCAGATGTGTACCCAAGGCCTGAGGAAGATTTTCTAGACTTCCTTTACCGCTGTAAGAATAAAGGTTCACAAGCTTGCTTGTATCCTAGATGTGGCGCTTTGACAGACAAAATAGCTGCTGAAAACTTCCAGAAGCTACAGTTAGAAAAGAACTGAGGCAAGCCATACAAACAAAGGTTCCCTACACCAAGGGACCCAAGGAGAGCTGTGGGAAACTCTCATGTTAAACCTAGGAGTTACATTCCCTCAACAAAAATCATAACGGGATCTGGATTAAACCCCAAGGGAGAAAGGGTGCACCAACTGATGGGGCACCAAACAAAGGTAAGTCGACTATTGACTACCAACATGAGTTCAAGTCAGAGAAGAAAAGCCACATTTCTGAAAACTACATGGGGAAGAATCCCATGACTCGAACCTAATGAAGACGCTTTCAACGTCGAAAGCAGACTGAGAGGAAAGCAGCTGCTGGTCGGATTGCTGCAAACAAAGGTGGCAATCAGAGGCAGTACCAGCTGAGAGTCGACTCCTCTGTGAAAGAGTGAATCAAAGAATTCGTGAATCGACCAGCTTCCAAATGTTTCGAAGAAGCCACTGACAATTTTAATTCCGAATCTGAAGAGAGTTTGAATATCTTAGTCAATGTATTATCAATTCTGCCAGTAGAATATGATTGTTTGACTGGAGTAGAGGATTCAGAAAACACGGATGCTGAGTAGATGGATTTACACAAGCCAACGTGTTATTTTGTCATGAACAATGGTTCCATTAAGAACCAAGATGCTTTCTTTGAAAAACCAGATATGGCCATGAGGAGCCATTTAAAGCCTTTCTTAATAAGGGCTAAGGTCGAAGGGGTGGCTATCAACAAGGTGTTGGTAGACTATGGTGCTACGGTGAACATTATGCCACACCACCTATTGCAGAAAATCGGTAAATATGACACAAATGTTAGATCTCATAACGTGGTCTTATCAGACTATGAAGGAAGAACTAGAAAGACCATGGGTGTGATGCAAGTGGACATTACTGTTGGCTCAGTTACTATACTGACTATTTTCATGGTGATTCAAAGGCAAGCCAAGTTACAACCTCTTAGTAGGGAGAGAATGGTTACACAGAGTGGGGGTTGTGTCATCCTCTATGCATCAGCGTTTGGTGATCTGGAGGGAAGATGGAATAGTCAAGAATATTGAAGTTGATCAAGGGTATTTTATAGCAGACGTGAACAATGTCAGAAAGAAGCAGTTCGACAGGAAATTAGCTAATATTTCCCCATGTCAACCTGCTGAAGATGTATATGCCAACCTTGATGAAGCATTTGTTTCATTGAAGTTACATGAAACCCATGGTTTTATGTGGGATGTGGAACCTCTTGAGGATCCATATTGTACTAACCGGCAGATAGGATGGGGATACATCAGTGGTGATGTATGAGCTAGATGCTCTAAACAGGATTTCGGCATATATTGCTGAAAGTAAAATAAATTCAGCACTGGAAGATGAAGAAAATATGGCTGTTGAATCCAATAAAACACAAGTTCTAGATGAAGGAGCTACTTTGGCTATTGAGCCAAAGCTACCCGATATAATAGAGACAGTCGAATAAAACGTTAATAAGCAGCGTCTGGACTGCATATATGACGGAGAACCCTTAGGCTTCGAAAAGGATCTAATGGAACTAGAAAATATGCAGCCACAAGACCCTTTAGAAGAAATAGATCTTGGCGAAAAGGGGGATACAAGACCAACTTATATCAGCGCCAACATCGACCCAAAGTTGAAATATGAGGTAATATCTTTATTAAGAGAATTTAAAGATTGTTTTGCTTGGGACTATAACGAAATGCCAGGTTTAAGAAGGGACTTAGTAGAACTAAAATTACCAATAAAAGCTTGAAAGAAACCAGTAAAGAAGATGCCCAGACATTTCGCTCTAGCCATAATGTCGAAAATCAAAGAGGAGGTAGAAAGACTCCTCAAAAGCAGATTCATAAGAACTGCAAGGTACACCGACTGGTTGGCAAACATAGTGCCAGTAATTAAGAAAAATTGAAAATTAAGGGTATGCATAGATTTTAGAGATTTAAATGCTGCCACCCTAAAAGATGAGTATGCTATGCATGTGGCAGAAATGTTGGTCGACTCGGCTGCTGGTTTTGAATATCTAAGTATGCTTGATGGTTATTCTGGTTATAACCAAATTTTAATTGCAGACGAAGATGTGTCGAAGACGGTGTTTCGCTGCCCTGGGGCACTGGGAACCTATGAATGGGTTGTCATGCCATTCGGTTTAAAAAATTCTGGAGCGACATATCAAAGGGTAATGAATTCTATGTTCCATGATTTTATTGAAGATTTCATGCAAGTTTACATTGATGATATTGTAATAAAGTCGAACAGTAAACCAACTCAATTGCAACACCTTCGAAAGTCTTTCAAAAGGATGAGAAAACATGGATTAAAAATGAATCCATTAAAATGTGCTTTTTGTGTGCAGGCAGGTGATTTTCTTGGCTTTGTGGTGCATAAAAAAGGCATAGAAGTAAATCAAAGTAAGACCAAAGCCATCATGGACATCAAACCACAATCGACCAAAAAGGAACTTCAGTCTTTGTTGGGCAAGATAAATTTCCTAAGGAGGTTCATATCCAACTTAAGTGGAAAAACCAAAGTATTTTCACCACTACTTCGACTAAAAAATGAAGATTTTGTTTGGCAAGAGGAGCATCAAGAGGCTTTCGATAAAATCAAAGACTACTTAGTAAAGCCTCCAATATTGGCACCTCCTGTTAGACATAGGCCTATGAGGTTATAGATTGCATCCTCAGATGCAAGTATAGGTAGTATGTTAGTCCAACAGGACAAAAAAGGTGTCGAGAGACCTGTGTATTATCTTAGTCGAATGCTAAATAATCTTGAGACTAGGTATAGTGATATATAAAAACTATGCCTTTGCTTGTATTTCTCTTGTATTAAACTAAAGCAATATATAAAGCCTGTTGATGTGTATGTATCTTCTCATTTCGATATTATTAAGCACATTTTATCCAAACCAATTTTACATAGTCGAATTGGTAAATGGGCTTTAGCACTAACAGAGTATTCTCTGACTTACATGCCCTTAAAAGCAATGAAAGGAAAAGTAGTGGCAGATTTTTTGGTCGACCATTCAATGGTTGGTATACATCAAAATTATGTAGATTTAATTCCATGGAAATTATACTTTGATGGTTCGAGCCATAAGAATGGAGTTAGAATAGGAGGAATAATTTCTCCCAGTGGAATTCCAGCAGAGTTCAAGTGTAAAATTGACGGTATATGCACAAATAATGAAGCAAAATACGAGTCTTTAATAACAGGACTTGAACTACTGCTAGATTTGGGGGAAAGGAACATCGAAATTATGGAGACTCTGAATTAGTGATTAAACAAGTATCAAAGGAGTACAAATGTGTTAAAGAAAATTTAATCATGTATTTTGTGATTGCCATCAGATTATTAAAACAATTTGAGCAAGTAAGTATTCAACACATACCTCGAAGAGATAATGAAAAGGCTAATGACCTAGCACAAGAAGCCTCAGGATACAAGAGAGATAAAAATGAAGAACTTACCCAAGTAAGAGAGAAAGTTCAAGCAACTTTGTTATCCCCTTCAAATTTGTCGATTGTAAAGTTAGAGGCTATAGATGCCGAAAATTTTCAAATTTTAACCATTGACAATGGACAAGACAATGACTGGCGAAAGCCATTGGATAACTATTTGTGCATCCCCACAGGGTTGAAAAATCGTAAGATCAAGTATTACGCTCTCAGTTATGTTTTGATAGAGAATGAATTATTTAAGAAAACTGCTGAAGGAGTTTTGTTAAAATGCCTTGGAGAAAGTAAGGAATACGTGGCAGTGTCAAGTGTGCATAGTGGAGCACGTGGTGCACATTAAGTAGGACACAAAATGAAATGGCTTTTGGTGCGTTCAGGCGTCTATTGGTCTTCAATGCTAAAAGATTGCATCAAATTTGATAAAGGTTGTCGAGAATGCCAAATGCATGGGGGCATACAACATCTCCCCGCAAGTGAATTACATGCAGTTATAAAGCCCTGGCCATTCAGAGGATGGGCTTTAGATGTGATTAGAGAAATAAAACCAGCATCATCAAAATAGCAAAGATATATTTTAGTCGGTATTAATTACTTTACAAAATGGGTTGAGGTAGTACCTTTAACTAACATCGACCAAGAAGCTGTTATCGATTTTATAAAAAATCACATCATCTGTCGGTTTGGAATTCCATAAACAATTACGAATGACCAAGGATCAGTGTTTACTGGACGAAAAATGCAAGAATTTGCGCAAGAAGTAGGAATTAAATTGTTAACTTTTACTCCTTACTATGCTCAAGAAAATGGCCAAGTCGAAGCTGCCAATAAAGTGATAATTAGCCTAATTAAGAAGCATGTAGGAAAGAAGCCAAGGAATTGGCATAAAATATTGGATTAAGCCTTATGGGCGTGTAAAACTTCCCCTAAGGAAGCAACAGGAACTACTCCATTTCGGCTTGCATATGGGCATGATGCAATGTTACCAGTGGAGATACATGTTCAATCGATAAGAATCCAAAGACAACATGAAATACCATCTGAGGATTATTAGAATATGATGGCAGACGAGCTTGTGGACATAGATGAAAAAAGGATGTTGGCCCTTGATTCGTTAATAAGACAGAAAGAAAGAGTTTCCAGAGCTTATAACAAAAAAGTAAAGGATAAAGTATTTGCTGTCGATGATCTAGTATGGAAAGTGATATTACCTATGGAGAAAAATGATAGAGTCTTAGGGAAATGGTCCCCTTGGAAGGACCTTTTAAGGTGATACAAGTTTTTTCAAATAATGCCTATGAGCTTGAGGAGTTAGCCCCAGATCGACGGATCTTAAGTTTAAATTGCAAGTACTTAAAAAAGTATAAGCCTATTCTTTAAGAAATCAAAATCCCGACAGAATAAATATTCGTCGAACGAACGAGCTGGTAAAATTTTATTGAGATCAGCAAATTCAAAACACGTATAAAACATGGAAGATACATATAAAACAAACAAAGGAAGGGTTTGTTAAAATTTGGCTTAAAGCCATGAAGAAATTATAAGATTGTTGGTACAATGATTAAAAATGCTTAAATTTGGCTTGAAATGACCGCAGTTCACCATGGAGGTTGGTGGCCTAATATTCAAAACCTTATGCCTGAATCCTAAGTGTTTCAAGCTCTGTTTCGACAGAAGAAATCGCGTCACTTACAGCCACGATGTCCACATCCATTTGCTCAGCTTTTGCTTGGGTTGGATTAATCACATTGTTAATCTCTCCCTCTTGCTTGGTGATTAATTCTAATTCCTTGTTGAGAGTAAAAATCTGGTCACGTATTTCAGCAGCTCTGTTTCGTTTGGGAATCAGTTCCTGTTTCTTTTTTTCAATCATTTCTAACAAATCATTAATTTCTTCAGTAACTTTCACCACCATATCTAACTTCTGTTTCACGAAGGCTTCCTTCGACTCAACCGCTTCCTTGTTTGCCCGAATACTTTCAACATTTTGGCGTAGAGGAATGGAAAATTTCTCAAATGTCGTTATCAATAACTTGGCTGATTCAGACAAATTGGGTTCTTTCATTTGAGTAAGAACGTCTGAGAGTTTTGGGCCAAGAGTTGGATCAGAATGGAGCAGATGAGGCAGATTAGGATTCAAAGCATGAGTCTGAATTTTAGTCATCATATTTTTGGCTTTAACTGCTTCAGGACTCATGTTGTCATTATATGCTTGAGATGGGTTGTAGTTAGAAGAAAGAGTGCGAGAACTCACAAAGCGACGCAACCTAGCAATTACTTCTAGACCAGAGGGATTGACTCCCATGTGTTTTAGTTTAGTGGGTGAGTCGACCTTTGTTCTCCCAGAAGAAACGAGAGGCGCGCCTTGCGTACTTTCAGGAGGGGGCAGAATTTGGGAGGTGGTGACATTTTTATTTGCTTCTGAACCCTGCATGGAATTTGAAAGGCTAGAATCAAAACTAGTCGAACTATAACCCTTATGTTCGGTAGGACTAGTGACTGAGTCAGAGTCACTGAGAGTAGCCAGAATAGTCAAGTCAATAAACTCACCATCAGCAATGTCAAGATTCTCATGATGATGATGAGAAGAAGCTTTTGACAAAAGGGTATAGTTACGTACACGTTGTTGTTGACCGGAGATATTAAGCTAAAGAAAGCAAGAAAAGGTATTATCCAAAACAAAAAACGAAAGAAACTAGAAAATAACCAGCTAATACCTATATTGATGGATTAAGATCGACAAAGTCATCCTTAGCTGAAACATCAGTAAGGTCTCTCATTGGGCTTTGAACTTCATCAATCTTAGGAGCACGAGTCGGAGTAATCAGAGCTGTGTCGACCACAACGGTGTCAGCACCAAAATCCGAGGTGGCATCAGGATTTTCAGCCAAGACCATCTTATGTCTCCTTCTTGTAATAAAAGGAATTTCGACATCAGCTGGCTCCTCTATTTCATCAACAAGTTTCAAGTCAACCTTTGCTTCAGCACCCTAGGATACATGTACCTTTGTCTTCTTCTTCTTCTTTTTCGCCACCTCGACTTCAGTAGAGGAATCTTTTTTCCTCTTATGGCTTTTGGATTTGTGGAAGTGTTGAGAGGGTTCAACATCAGGTGATGGCTAAGTATTAGAGAAAGATATAAGTCGAAGAAATTGTGTTAGTCGGTAATGGATGTTTTAAATCGACAGAATATACCTTATCCCTCTCAGAAGTACGCTTTTTGTCCTTCTTGGACCTTTTGGATTTGTCAGAGGGAGCAGCCAAATCCGCTGAGCATTTTTGACTCTAGAAAACAAGGAAAATATTAATACAAGTTTAGGGCGTAAACGACATAGAAACAAGAAGTATATAAATACACCCGCCGAAGAAGCCTTCTTGAGTGAAGAAGAAATGGGTTCATCGTCAGAGGGTGTGTGGTCAGGAATAATCTACAAAATTAAGCTAAGTCAGATATGCCAAATCAAGAATGATAGATGGCAGAAAGTTGAAGTTTAAACCTAACGTGTCGAAGGTTTTTGCTTACCGACAGGAACGACACCCACCTGATCTATTGGTATCGTTGTAAGACAAGTGTAACATAATCAGATAAGCAATCAAAGTAAAATAGGAAGGGGGTAATAAAGATGCCCCTAATAGTTAGGTAGGTAATACTTCATTGGCACCACTCTGTCGGCCTCTATCTTATAGGCATTTTGCATATCTAGTATAGAGAAATACCACCAATCAGGAATAGTTGGGCCAAAGGCCAAGGCCAAAGGGCTGGATGGCAAATGAGGAAATTTGATGTTTCTAAAATGAAGAGCGTAAAGATATTTATCTTTCGCATAATCAGGGATTTTTAGTGTCGAGATTCTATTGGTTACCTTCTCCTTTAATTCGACAGCGTCCTCATAGATGGTCCGACGAAGATCATTAGGTCGATACAAAATTTGGAAGTAATTCTGGAAAGCTCGAATTTGTTTAATGTGAGTAATCTTACACTTGGTCGCTTTTGCCTGCAAATTTGAGAAAGCTATAGTTAGTTCAGTCAACTTGGCATTAGAATGACCAATGAATGTAACAAAATATGATTGCCACCAAGTTTCAAATTCTTTGGTGAAGTAGAAAGATGGTTGGAAAGGAGAGAGAGAGAGTGAGTGTGGGTCTTCGTGCCCATAAATTCCCTATATCATTCTTGATCATTTCGAAGGGTTGGTCAGTTATGATGTCTGCCAATAACTCGTGAGAATTGAACAAAGACTTAGGAACAAGTTGATAGAGTCCAAATTATCGAGCCACCAAGTTAGGCTGATAAGGGACCAAACTCAGGTTCACACCGGCAATCGCAGTAGATAAGAATTAGGGAGTCAAGTAACGCCTCCAGAGGTTTAAGGAATTTTTCTTGTCCTCTTCTCTTGCAGGTGGAAAAGCCCTAATAAACCACTCTGGACCACCTTGTCTATCATGAAATGCGGCCATCGAGGGTGTGAAATCGACTCTTGTCAACATAATGGTAAACAGCAGTCTGAAGACTTCAGGATTTGAGGAGCCCTTGTCGATAGGAGTCAGAGGGAGAAGGAGTTACCAAACAATATGGATTTAAGATGGAGGGCTTGCTACCTTTTTTATTTATAAATGGCTTAATCTCCTCAGAGAAAGTGGCATTCAACCATAGCTGCAAGAGCCAAAAAGGACCATTGACTAAGACGTTCATTTTCTTTGGATTATTAGGGTCAAAACACTTTATTTGGTTAGCAGCATCAATCAAAGATGCATAGAGAGAGGCCAAGATAAGCTGGCCTAAAGCAACATTCTCACCCATATGCAATTGGGTAGCCAGATAAGAAAATTGTTTGGCCACCTGCATCGACCTGGAACAAAAAACAAAGCGAGACAACCATAAGGTTAGAAATGCCACATGCTCTTCATCAGTTACAGGACCAGAGGTTTGAGCATGATGGTCGGTGAAATTATTATATGTTAGCTTTCCAGCTTCACCCACATTGAACCTTAGTGGCACAGGTTCAGCATCTCTATAGTTGAAAACCGTGCCAAATGGTTTTAGCCCTGTGATGGCAGAAACGTCGAATAGGGTAGGAGTGATCATACCATATTTAGTATGAAAGGTGTTGGTCGATCCCTCCTAGAAATGTATGGCATCTAGGAGCATGCCACTAGAATAAGGTTTACCACGTCGAGAAAGTTCTAGCAGGGTATAGATATCCATCCTTTTCCATTGGTCTCCTTTGACAGTTTCTAAATGTGCCATCCAAGCACGAAATTTAGGGCAACGCATAGGTGGAGCGGTTCTAAAGTTCCTTTCGATATATTTAAGTGATATAGGGTTTGGAGAAGAGATGATGGGTCTGGTAGTAGTACTAGTAGGAAAAAACTCCTCCTTATCATCTACATAGATTTCAGAGGGTGCATCAGCAGGAAGTGGTCCTAAAAAGGCTAATGGTTTCTCCTCAAGAGCGAAAGGGATAAGTACCTGAGATTTCCAGATTTTGGCTTTCTCCTCAGCAAATAGAGGTTCCGGCACATAAGCTTTGTTGTTGGTAAGGCATAATTAAAGAGTGATTACTGGAGAGGAAGTTTTATTTTTAACATTCGCCATTGTAAAAGGTTTGAAGGAGAATGAAGAGGAAGAACAACGATGGTGTGTAGTTTCTAGGTTTTTTCTAAAAGCAGGGGTTGAAGAAGTGAAGAAAAATAGAAAAAAAAAAGAAATAAGGGTATTTATAGACCTTGAGCAAAGAAGAAATAATGGGAAAAATCTTTTGTGATTTCCCAAGTTCAAATCACGTCAGTTTGCGGGACACGTGTCGCAAGATCAACGTGAGTTAGTGGGCCATGTTTCCCACTAAAAGTGAAATGATGGAAAAAATTAATGTCACGCGTCTCAAAACTGAAAGGCGTGATATGCTACCATGATTACGTGACGTCACGGAAAATACAGAACAGTAATGTTCATTTTTAGAGAAATTGAAACAATTTGGTCGAATGGTGAAACCGACGCTTTAGAGATGCCATTATCTCATATTAGTCGAAATTTGAAAATGGCATCTCTCGGGGGCATTTTTTTACCTTGGAAAATCTTAAGGTATTCAATTAGATGTAGTAAATGAAGATATTCTCATAAGCTACGAGTCATCCTCCAAAATAAGGGTCTTTCTGAGAAACGGGAGCTAGTGTTTGAAAAGCTGGTTTTTTAAGTTAGAGTTAATGCTTGAAAGGAGTCACACTAAAACTATCGAAATCGAACTACGTCGACTAAGAAGAAATAAAAGAACATATGTCAAGAGGTCAAAATTGGTTTAGTCGACTAAAGGGTAAAAGAGAAGGACTTGGTCGAAAATGGTTTTAGTCGACAAAAAGGGTTTCTTGGACTTAGAGGAAGTGTGGTTATTCTTTGCCAGAAAGAAAGTGTCGAAGCAAGGAAGAAGCGGTTTACATTCAAGAGGTTTAAAGGAATCATGGGCGGTTACCAGCAATCTATGACGTGTTCAAGCGCCAAATAGGTGGAACTTCAAAATCATGAGCAATTACCAGCAATCCACGATGTGTTTGAGCGCCAAATAGGTGGAAAAATCTAGTGAAGCAGTTACCTCAAGATGTTAATATTAGCCGTAGATTTTATCTAGGTAGTTACATCGTAAAAACTATAAATAGGCAGATTTAGTATAGTTTGTGGGTGTTTTCACTTGTACTCTCAAATCACTTGTCAAACTCTGTCATTCCGAGCGTTAGGAAATCAAGAGTGAATAATGCTTGATGTACGTGAATCACCATTTTTATTTCAATGCTAATTCTTTATCTTTCAATTATATCTTTTGAGTACTTTATCTGTTTTCTCTTTAGTGTCGAGCAAGATCTATACGTTATCTTCTATTTCACATAAACAATTTGACACTATATGTTGGTCACAAGTCACCAGTCAGTTAGTTTAGTGAGTCTCACTTTTGTATGAATATCTTTTGTTGGTCACGAGTGGCCAGTCAGTCGATTAAATCATAGTGTGGAAAACCATTACACTCGTTCCCCCAGTCAAAAGAAAACCATCTCTCTTGACTAATATTTTGATAGAATAGGTGTGATAGTAAAAACTCTTAGCACGTGTATTTATGTCAATTGGTCGATCTCTCAAGTTAGCCTCAGTTTATGACTCTGGGAGGACCAACGATTGTTTACCATTTTCCACAGTAAACACCACCAAGATAAACACACAATTTACTCCGCCATTTTAGCCAGAAAATGACAAAAATAGAGTAAATACACAATAAACATGGAATCACACATGCATACAAGCATAAAAAAATATATGGAAGCACAAATTCATTGGAAACAAACATTGATGGAAACATAACTAGCAGGATAGAAAAATAATATCTTGTATCATCTTCAGGTGATCTTTCACCTTTTACCCCTGTCAAAAATCATTATGTGTTAGAACATAGTTTGATTCTACAACCCTCAGTTAGAGTTTTGATGATAACAAAATACAAGATTAAATAAATTGTAAGATTTATATAAGACATATATGCTACTTAAAATTATGTTGTGTATTTACAGAAACTCTGATAGAATCAGCATCAGAATATCAGTATCAACATCAGCATCAGAAGATATGTCAACATCAGAAGATCAAATAACATGTGCTATACGCTGAAGCCTGATGAACAGAATCTGCGCATAAAATACTCTGACTCTGATCAAGATCCTAACCAAGTCATCAGCACTCAGAAGCGTTAGCATAAAGGAAAGAACACTCTAATTACCAACGGCTTTATCCAAGACAAGATCTTCTCAAAAAGGAAAGAACGTTATTAGCATTGAAATGGCTTTATGGACAACAACGTATCTCTTCCTTGGCTATTTAAACAAGACTGTGTGAGAAAATAAAAGGCTAATACTCTTCACGCACGCATACAAAAATGAACGCACTCATACAATTTGCTAAAGCTTTCAACCACGCATACTCAAAAGCATTAGCAGTCTAGTTTAATTCTAAGCTTCATATTGTGTATTATCACAGTTGTGATATATAGTTTTATTAGAAAACATCAAACACACTTTTGTTCAATTATCTGTAAGAGAATTTCCTTGAGATAAACCGGTCTGTGGTTAGACTCAAGAAGGCTTTAACAGTTGTTAAAGTAGTTGTTGTATTCAGTTGAATATAATGGATTAAGACCTCGTTGGAGAGAGGCGAAATCACCTTGATGGGTGGAGTGGAGTAGTTTGAGATCAAACGAACCAGGATAAAAATACAGTGTTGTCTGCTCTTTTGATTTAAGTTTTACAATTCAACCCCCCTTCTTGTGTTTTTCACATCTTCAATTGGTATCAGAGCGCCTGGTTCTGAGCTTATAACACTTAACCGTGTCAGTACAAGATCCAGCATCAGAAAAACACAATGGCAGGACCACAGCAAAACATCAGCAATGACAACAATGAAGAAAGAGACAGATTCAGTGGAAAACCTCCAGTCTTTGATGTTGAGAACTTTGACTACTGGAAAGACAGAATTGAAAGCTTCTTTCTGGCCCATGATGCTGATCTGTGGGACATGGTGACAGATGGATACACGCACCTAGTGGATGGAAGTGGTCAGAAGATTGACAGGAAAGCAATGTCTGATCAGCAAAAGCGTGATTTCAGAAATCATCACAAGGCCAGAACAATTCTTCTCAGCGCCATCTCTTATTCTGAATATGAAAAGATATCAAACAGAGACACTGCAAAGAATATGTTTGACTCTCTGAGAATGACGCATGAAGGCAACATTCAAGTCAAAGAAACCAAAGCTCTTGCGCTCATTCAGAAGTATGAGGCATTCAAGATGGAAGAAAGTGAATCAATAGAGACTATGTTTTCAAGATTTCAAATTCTGGTTGCTGGTCTCAAAGTTCTTGACAAAGGGTATTCCACTGCTGATCATGTTAAGAAGATCATCAGAAGCTTGCCAAAACAGTGGAGGCCAATGGTCACAGCGCTTAAGCTAGCCAAGGATCTCAACAAAATCTCTCTGGAGGAACTTGTCAGCTCCCTCAGAAGTCACGAGATAGAGCTAGAAGCAGATGAACCTCAAAAGCAAGGTAAGCCATTAGCTTTAAAATCTAACAGAAAATCTGACTCCAAAGTTTTGCAGGCTGTTAAAGAAACCTCTTATGGGTCCTCATCAGAAGAAGATGAACTATCTCTCCTCTCCAGAAGGGTGAACCAATTATGGAAGCAGAGGCAAAGGAAGTTCAGGAATCCCAGAAGATCAGAAAATCAGAATGAATCCTTCTCCAGATACAGAAGGTCAGAATCCTCCTCTGGACACAGAAGATCTGAAGGCTCTTCAAGAAGCAGAAATCCAAACAACAAAGACATCATCTGTTATGAATGTAACGAGCAAGGACACTACAAAAGTGATTGCCCAAAGCTTCAGAAGGAAAAGCCCAAAAAGAAGTTTGGCAAGGAAAAGAAGAAAAGTCTCATGGCTACATGGGATGACTCTGACACATCTGAAGCTGACTCAGAATCAGATGATGAGAGAACAAACATAGCTCTCATGGCAAACATAAGAGAAGACAGTGAAGCTTCTGAATCATACTCTGAATCAGATACATAAGAGGTATTTCCTGACTTTGATATTAACTTTACTAAGGCTGAATTAGCTGAAAGCCTTAATGAAATTCTGGAAAGATATCAGCAGATCAGAGTCAAATTCAGAAACCTGAAAAGGAATCTTGCTTCTGACTCTGATAAGACTGAGAGTCTCAAATTGGAGAATTATGAGTTAAAAGATAAAATTTCAAAATTAGAAAATCTATTGCAAAACTCTCAGAAGGAAACAATCCCTGAAACTCCCAGCAGTGCTGATGAGATCATCAAGGAGTATGATCATAACTTTCAGAAGTTTCTAGCTAAAAGTATAGATAGAAGCAAAATGGCTTCAATGATCTATGGAGTTAGCAGAAATGGCATAAAATGAGTAGGATACCAAGGTAAGGTACCTACACCAAAGAATGCCATGTATTTAGTTATAAAACGCACTTCACTTGATTCACACTTTGTATATGGGCACACACATGACATCAAATATACTAGTAGTAATTATTCTGTCAAACCAAAATTCAACCAGAGTTTTGGTAAAACTAACAAATCAGGACCCAAGAAAATATGGGTACCTAAGGATAAAATAATACATGTGGCAGATATCTTTAGCAGCAAAGCAGAAACACCAATCATGGTACCTGGACTCTGGCTACTCACGACACATGACAGGAAGAAGGCATATGTTCCAAAGCCTGGAACTTAAGCTTGGAGGTCACGTAGGCTTTGGTGGCAATCAGAGAGGAAAGATCATTGGCTCTAGAACAGTAGGTAATGGAAATCTTCCCTCTATAAGCAATGTTTTATTAGTAGATGGATTAATGCATAACCTGTTATCCATAAGTCAATTAAGTGATAACGGTTATGATATAATCTTTAATAAAAATTCATGCAAAGCTGTTAGTCAGAAAGATGGGACTATCCTATTTAATGGAAAGAGGAGAAACAACATTTATAAAATAAAACTTTCTGAACTGAAAAGTCAGAATGTAAAGTGTCTTCTGCCTATTAACAACGAGCAATGGATCTGGCACATAAGATTGAGACATGTTAGTATGAGAAGAATATCTCATATTAACAAACTCAATCTGGTCAGAGGACTTCCTAACCTGAAGTTCAATTCAGATGCTCTGTGTGAAGCATGTCAGAAAGGCAAGTTTGCAAAACCAGCTTTCAAATCTAAAAACGTTGTTTCCACCTCTAAACCATTAGAACTTCTGCACATTGACTTATTTGGACCAGTTAAAACTGCTTCAGTCAGTGGTAAGAAGTATGGGTTAGTAATCGTAGATGACTATAACAGATGGACATGGGTAAAGTTCTTAAGACACAAGGACGAGTCACACTCTGTGTTTGCCACCTTCTGCAACCAAGTTCAGAATGAAAAGGATCTTAGAATCGTCAAAGTCAGAAGTGATCATGGTGGAGAATTTGAAAACAAAAATTTTGAATCATTTTTTAATGACAAAGGCATTCTGCATGATTTCTCTTGTCCTAGAACTCCCCAGCAAAATGGAGTTGTAGAACGAAAGAACAGAACATTGCAAGAAATGGCCAGAACCATGATCAACGAGACTAACGTTGCTAAGATCTTCTGGGCAGAGGCAATAAACACAGCGTGTTACATTCAGAATAGAATCTCCATAAGACCTATTCTGGAAAAGACACCATATGAATTGTGGAAGAACAGAAAGCCCAACATTTCATATTTTCATCCATTTGGATGTACTTGTTTTATTTTAAATACAAAAAATTATTTGAACAAGTTTGACTCTAAAGCACAAAAGTGTATTATGTTAGGATACTCTGAACGCTCAAGAGGGTACAGAGTATACAATACAGAAACACAGATTGTTGAAGAATCAATCAGTGTTCGTTTTGATGATAAGCTTGACTCTCAAAAGTCAAAGCAGAATGAAGTATTTGCAGGTATGGAAGTTGAATTCACAGGTGCTGAAGACAAGTCATCAGAAGCTCTTAACAGAGACACTCCCTCAACATCAGAAAGAGGCACTACAAGCAATCCAGCACCTTCTGTTGATCAACTTCAGAAAAGACCATCCAGAAGCAGCATGGATCACCCAGAAGAAACAATCTTAGGAAGAAAGGAAGATCCAATCAGAACAAGATCTAGCTTCAGAAACTCTGAAGAATCCCCCATGGGACTTGTTTCTCTAATTGAACCATCATCAATTGATGAAGCACTTCTGGACAATGACTGGATTCTAGCAATGCAAGAGGAGCTGAATCAATTCACAAGAAATGACGTATGGGATCTAGTTCCCAAACCAAAAGGATTCAACATCATTGGAACAAAATGGGTGTTCAGAAACAAACTGAATGAACAAGGTGAAGTCATCAGAAACAAAGCACGATTGGTAGCACAAGGTTATAGTCAGCAAGAGGGGATAGACTATACAGAAACCTTTGCTCCAGTCGCCAGGTTAGAATCTATCAGACTTTTAATTTCTTTTGTTGTTAATAAAGGCATCACTCTGTATCAGATGGATGTCAAGAGTGCATTCTTAAATGGATATATAGAAGAAGAGGTATATGTGCACCAACCCCCTGGTTTTGAAAGTTCAAAAAATCCAGAATATGTTTTCAAACTAAAGAAGTCACTATATGGTCTGAAACAAGCTCCCAGAGCTTGGTATGAAAGACTAAGTAACTTCCTGTTAGAAAAGGAATTCACCAGAGGGAAGGTGGACACAACCTTATTCTGTAAGACAGTTAAGAATGACATTTTAGTCTACCAGATTTATGTTGATGATATAATATTTGGATCTACTAATCCCTCTTTGGGAAGAAAGTTTGCTAAGTGTATGCAGGCAGAATTTGAGATAAGCCTAATGGGGGAACTGAAATTCTTTCTGGGCATTCAGATCAATCAAACCCCAGAAGGAACTTACATTCATCAGAGCAAATATGTCAGAGAACTTCTGAAGAAATTTGATCTCTCAGAATGTAAGTCATCAAAGATTCCAATGCATCCCACGTGCATTCTGGAAAGAGAAGAGGTAAGTAAAAAGGTAGAACAGAAGGTCTACAGAGGTATGATTGGTTCTCTTCTTTATCTGACAGCTTCAAGGCCTGATATTTTATTCAGTGTATGCATTTGTGCAAGATTCCAATCATATCCTAGAGAATCTCACTTAACAGCAGTTAAGCGAATTTTCAAGTATCTGAAAGGTACTACTAATCTGGGTTTGTTTTATAGAAAATTAAGTGATTACAGCTTAGTAGGATAATGTGATGCTGATTTTGCTGGAGACAGAGTAGAACATAAAAGTACTTCTGGAAGCTGCCAGTTTCTAGGAGAAAATATGATCTCATGGTCCAGCAAAAGACAATCCACAATTGCTCTATCAACAGCAGAAGCTGAATACATAGCAGCAGCTGGATGCAGCACACAAATGCTCTGGATGAAAATTCAACTTGAGGACTTTCAGATATTTGAGAGTAACATTCCTATCCTCTGTGACAATACTTCTGCTATTTGCTTAAGTAAATATCCAATTTTACATTCTAGGGCTAAGCATATAGAAATAAAACATTATTTTATTAGGGACTATAATTAGAAAGGGATTTTAAACTTAAAATTTATTAACACAGACCATCAATGGGCTGATATTTTTACAAAACCACTTTCTGAAGATAGGTTCAACTTCATTCTGAAACATCTCAGCATGAAGCTCTGTCCAGAATAAAATTGTTTTGATTTTATATCTTAACCTTCAGAACTTTGTTTATTTTTCTGTGAACTACTGACCAATCTTCCTTCAGAATTTTAGAAGTGCAGATTGTATCAGAATCTATCCATGAAGATCTGAGCGCTTCATTTCTAGGATGGAAATGTGTTGTTCACTCAAGCAAACAAGTGTCATCCAGTCATCAGCTATTTTCTGAGGCTGAACACGCGTTCACGTTTCTGAAAAGGCAAAGCGCTGATTGGATGCATTGAGACACATGTCATGGGTAACCGTTCCAAATATCTTTCTGAATCCCCTAAAATCAGCTATCATTAAATGCTAATAATCATTATTAATTTCTCTCTCTTAAAACGTTTATGTTTTCAAAACCTTTTTAGAAATATATTTAAACACTTCACACCATTCACACACTTTTACCGTCACTTTCATTTTCTCTGAATATTTCTGATTTTTGTGTTCTTCTTTCTCAAGAAACCCTTTCAATCTTTTTCACAAAAACCTCGTGTGAACACGGCTTCTTCCAGCATTCCTTCTTCAGGTTCCCAGAAAACCGTTTCATCTGAACAATATGAAGTACCCTTCAGAACGCTTCTAACTCCAATCAAGAATCTTGAAGTTCTGTCAGAATTAATAGTGGATTTCAACAGTCTCAAGGAGAATGGTTTTGATTTATCTGAAGAGGTTAAAGCTCAAGGGTGGGAAAAGTATTTTGACAGGCTGGTGGGTCCAACATTTCCTATTCTGGTAAAGGAATTTTGGATTCACGCTTCTTCTTCAAACCATCAGGTCACTTCATATATCATGGGGAAGAAGATTGTTATCACTGAAGACCTCATTGCACGCTTGATAGGCTGCAATGGTGGTGGTATTTATTGCATAGATATGGCAGAAAGGTGTGCAGATGCTGCCGTAATTGCAAGGGAAATTTTCACGCTGGGGCTTCCCTCCAGCAAGATAAGGGACTTGAAAGACAAGCACAAAATTTGGGCCAAGATCATTCTGGGCTGTTTCAACCACAGGAAGCCTACCAGCTCTCCTGATTACATTAATATTGATCAGCAGTTTCTGATCTATTTTATCTCTCAGAAGGTCAAGATAAATCTAGCTCATCTTCTGTTCAACCATCTCAAAACAAGTGTCAAAGAAACAAGGAAAGAGGAACGTACAAAAAGGGATTGGATACCCTTGGGAAGACTGATATCAGATATTCTTACAGAGAATAGGCTGATTGATCATCTGACAGAGGCACAAGAAGTCAGCACTCTGGAACCTACTGTTGGCAAGCAGCTGAATGCCAAAAATCTGAAGAAAATGAAGTTGATAGAGAACATTAAGAAGGAGCCCAACGTCACTCCTTTTGCTGAAATCTCCAGCAGAAGAGTCCCCCTGTTCTCAGAAATTGACTCTAAGCTAGAAATCATTCTGAGATATCTGGATGCTTGTAAAGCTGATGGTACAACACCAAATCTGAATATTCAAGATCTTCAGCAGAAGGCTCCAGAGGTTGTTCTGAAGAAGACAAAGAAAAGAAAAGCTGCTGCAGAAGGATCATCTCAACAGACTCCCAAGAAGAGAGGTAATCCTTCTTCTGTCACTGTTTTAGATTCAACTGCTGTATCAACATCTATTCTAATTCCAACTCCATTTGAAAACCCAACACCTCAAACTTTCGATGATTTTGACCTTGACTTTGACCCTTCTGAATCATTAACCCTCAGAAGATCTCGCCCCCAACCATAAAATCCAAATACTGAAGCCATACCAGAACAAGAACTTGCACAAGTTCTTTCTGATATAGACCAACACACTTCTGCTCCCGAAACAGAAAATCCAAATCCAAATCCAAACACAAAAGCACAACCTGAAACTCCCCTCTCACCAACACCAGAAATTCCACTCTCTCCAGAACCAGAAATCCCACAACCTTCATCTCCCCAACCAGAAATTAATCCACCCTCTCCTCAACATGAACAATCTCCACAACCTGAGACTCTAACCTCCGAGGCTCAACCATCTGAATCCCCTGAACCACAACCTTTGGCCATTCAATTGCCCTGTGGTACCACTGTGAATATTCCTCAACTTCCCTCTTCACCAGAAATAACTCCACCAAATTCCCCATCAAGTCCAATCGTAATTCTTGACTCTCCCACTCCCTCACCTAAGAAAAATTCAAATGACCACAACAAGACTGTCATTGATCTAACAGTCTTTGAACGCCTTGCTGCAATAAACAACAAAACTGTTATCCCTAAACCAAAACATCCAGATGTTGGTTCCAGCATATTGAACTTTGAAATAGATATACAGAAGTGGATCACTTCTCTGAAACAAGCAAGTCTGGAACTGGTTAATCCTGCTGTATCAGACCTCCTCTGGACAAAATTCAGAAGATGGGTATGCTCTGAAACCTTTAAGTTGCAAGACCAGAGCTACGGACAGGCTCAACAGAACTTCAGCAATCTGCTGAAAGAAATTGAAGGTCCAGTTCTGAGCAAGCTGCTTAAGGAAGAAGTTCTCTATTTAGACATTGCTCCTTGGTTTGAAAAGCGTCCAGCATCCAAAGTTCAACCTGCAGAAGAACAAACGATTCCAGCTGAAGACTTGGGTCAAGAAGAAGATATTGAAGAAAGCTCTGAGAAGCATCTTGTATCTGAAGATCCTCAAGCTTCCTCTCTTGATAGACAGACTCTGGAGGACTTGAAAAGATCTGATATGCTGATGAATGAAAGAATGGATAAGCAGGACATCAAAGTTGATGCTATAGCAAACATGGTATCTCAGCAACAGGAAACCAGCACTCAAATCAAGAGCATGTTGGAAGCTCTGTTCACACGTCTTCCACCTCCCTCTTAGAATTTTCTTGTGTTTTCCTTGTTTTCTTTACATGTTTGTCTGTAATATTTTTACATTGTTCTGAACTAATCATTGCTTCTGTTTTTAATATAAACGCTTTTTTAGCTCTGATCATTTTAACTCTGATTATTTGTGCTTTTTGATAACTGACAAAACGGGGGAGAAAGAATGATATTTTTCAATAACGGATTACTGAGACATAAGTCTCAAACATTCTAACATTCTGATATATTTGAATTTCTTTCTTCTGAAAAGCTTACAGGTACAAGAATCTGATGAATCTGATGAACTCTGATAAAGTAAAGTTCTAATGCTCAAGGTCTCATGGAATTAAAGGGAAGTAATCAACTCAGGGGGAGTTTTTCTCTTCGTTGCTCTGATATCTTTTATTCCTTATCTTCTTATCTCTGATACCTTTTATTCGTTATTTTTTTTATCTCTGATACCTTTTATTCTTTAATTTCAATTGAAAAAATCCGGTTTTTGTCATCATCAAAAAGGGGGAGATTGTTAGAACATAGTTTGATTCTACAACCCTCAGTTAGAGTTTTGATGATAACAAAATACAAGATTAAATAAATTATAAGATTTATATAAGACATATATGCTACTTAAAATTATGTTGTGTATTTACAGAAACTTTGATGGAATCAGCATCAAAATATCAGTATCAACATCAGCATCAGAAGATATGTCAGCATCAGAAGATCAAATAACACGTGCTATACGCTGAAGCCTGATGAACAGAATATGCGCATAAAATCCTCTGACTCTGATCAAGATCCTAACCAAGTCATCAGCACTCAGAAGCGTCAGCATAAAGGAAAGAACACTCTGATTACCATAAGCAGAGAAGACTCTGAAGTGTCAATGTTACTACGCATTCAAGACAGATTAATTACCAACGGCTTTATCCAAGACAAGATCTTCTCAAAAAGGAAATAACATTATTAGCATTGAAATGGCTTTATGGACAACAACGTATCTCTTCCTTGGCTATTTAAACAAGACTGTGTGAGAAAAGAAAAGGCTAATACTCTTCACGCACGCATACGAAAACGAACGCACTCATACAATTTGCTAAAGCTTTCAACCACGCCTACTCAAAAGCATTAGCAGTCTAGTTTCATTCTAAGCTTCATATTGTGTATTATCACAGTTGTGATATATAGTTTTATTAGAAAACATCAAACACACTTTTGTTCAATTATCTGTAAGAGAATTTCCTTGAGATAAACCGGTATGTGGTTAGACTCAAGAAGGCTTTAACAGTTGTTAAAGTAGTTGTTGTATTCAGTTGAATATAGTGGATTAAGACCTCGTTGGAGAGAGGCGAAATCACCTTGACGGGTGGACTGGAGTAGTTTGAGATCAAACGAACCAGGATAAAAATACAGTGTTGTCTGCTCTTTTGATTTAAGTTTTACAATTCAACCCCCCCTTCTTGTGTTTTTCACATCTTCATTATACACCTCTAGCCACTGTCACATGTTTTAGGAATGTTGACACTAAATTCCCTTGCCACCACATTTAAACATTTCTTCTTCAAACCAACCTTTTGTTCTTGCAGAGATCTTTTGTTATGTCCTTTGACATCTTTAACACTAGCAATTTGCTTAGGAATTTCATACATAAGAAAATAGAGGAAAGATATAGTGTTTGTTTCATTCCTCCATGCCTGTGATTGCTATAAATCCCCAACCATGCAGGTTCCTAGCTCACTCCTTATTTTCTCAAATTCATTTTCATATAAGTCTTTGGTAAATATAACAGTCAATTGTTTATTAGTGTTCATATGTTCCAGAGTAACAACCTTGCCTTCAACAAGATTCCTGATAAGTTGATCATGACATCGAGCTTGACATTATATTCCTTCATTATCTGTTTCATCCATATTAGTTGAGAGTCGTTATTTCTTGTTCCACCATGTTCAGCTTCAACAATAAACCAAGAAGCACATATTTGCTTCTTATTAAAACAAGAAATCAGACTGTTTCTTAATAAGAAACATTCATTATAAGTGCCTTTAATGTAATTTGCATTACAAAATTATTCCAGCATGAAATTTGTGTTGTGAGAATATAGGACACCATAAAAACTTGTACCAATGATGCATTTCAAGATTTTCTTTTCTTGAATAATAGGGATCATCTTAATTTCAAGTTTAGAGACAAAACATGAATTTGATATCTCTTCATTGGACCCAATGGTGTCTACTTCTTTAATGTGTCCTGTAATGAATTTCTTTGAATGTTCTGTCTAAACTATAATAGAGAGACCTTTGTTGGCTTAAGAACTCATTGATTCAGTGCTTGGGAATTCACAAATTACATCTCTTCCTACATCATCAATCAGCACAGAAAATGTTCCAACATTGTCTTGGACATCACTCTAATTTTAAGTGATTGAATCATCAATCACCATACTTATGGATTCCATTGTAACTCTAGTTCTAGAGTTAAAGAATCTATAAGCTCAACTGTTTGAAGATTAACCCTGAAATATTCCTTCATCACTTATGGGATCCATCTTACCCCTTTGTTCTTTGTGATTCAAGATTTAGCCTTTACTTCCAAAGACAAAAAGTATTTTACTGCAGGCTTCCTCCATTTCAATAACTCATAGAGAGTAGCTGATGTGTCGGCCCTCAAAGTTACCCTCTTATGAATATATAATGCAATATTCATAGCTTCACCCTAAAAATGATATGGCAACTTCTTAGCATGAAGTATGACTCTAGCTGATTCTTATGTAGTCATAGTTTATTGCTCAACGGTTCCATTTTGCTGGGAAGTGATAAAATAAGAAAATTCATGACTAATACCTTCAGAAGCACAAAATTCAGAGAATTTTTCATTCTCAAACTCCTTGCAATGATCACTACTAATCTTGAAAATCACATTATTCTGCTCCTTCTGAATACTTTGACACAAATATTTGAATACTTCAAAAGTTTCTAATTTTTCTCTAATAATTTCACCCATGTAAACCCTGAAAAATAAGCTATAAACACTTTGGAAGTATTCTGATGTTGCAACATTGGATGTGACATCTTGTTTGCTTCCTAATCTCACACTCACCACAGACTTTTCTTTCCTCAACCTTGAGTTCTGGAATTCCTCTAATGGCTCCTTTAGATATAATTTCTGTTGTACCCCAAAATTTTTCCTCTCATATCACTCAACATATGCTCATTGAAGCCCTCAATCTGCTCAAGGATGCCCAAGAGTTGACCAGACAAACTCTCTCCTAAAGCAATGAAACTCCAATTAGGGTTTCCATTTTCATCAAGATGGGCGAGATCCAAAGGCCTCAAATCTTTTCCATGGTCCTAATATATTCTCAAGACCATCCATGTCAATTTTCATGCCTTGTACAAGAAGTTTTCTCACTGAACTGCTCAAATGCCTGAAAATCAACTATACTAGGTCAAAAGTCAATTGTGTCCCATATACAGTCAAACTTCAAGATTTTTGGTCATCGTCAACATTTTGAAGTAATATCCATCATTTTATCAAGGGTTGATCATGATTCCTCAAGTATTGTCCCAAATTCATCAAAACTCAAAAGTTGCTAAATTAGGGTTTCTATAGGAAAAGTCAACCAAACTTTGACTATGCATACATTTCTCATACTTTATCATAAATTTCCAATCCAAGTCTCATTTTGAAGAGGATTCAATTCCCTACAACTCATCTTCATCCCTAAAGTTCAAGAAATGCACTCATGAAAAGATATAAATTCTGACATTATAGGTCATTTGAAAAAGTCAACAAAAACACCTTTTGGGTCAAGGCTTATTACATGAACATGGAAGATCCAAGTGAGATGAAACCAAAAGGGTTGTTTACATGACATCCTAAGCTTTCTAAGAAGTCCAAGAACACCCTCATAGGGTTAAAATTGAGAGAGACATGCATTGTCAAAATTGGCCAATTTTTGAAAAAAATGCATGAAGCAAATATTGATCAAACTTGGATTTTTTTTCCAAATGGGCCTATCTTTTCAAGTTTGAAACTCATTCCTAACATGTTCCACGACCTCTAAGCCCACCCATACATTTTTCTACTATTTATGCTATTTATTTTGATATTTTATTCATTAAAATTCAGAATTAAATAAATAAATAATAGAAATAATGTAAATTTTGATGTGAATCCATTTTGGGAAAGTTATATGCTGATTTATGTCAATTTTATGTCGTGAAATAACCCTTCAAATATGACCAGGTTCATCCACATGTGAAAATGGCATAAAATCATCAAATATGGCATTTTTTTCAAATTTTGATAATGGTCTTAAAACACAACATTATGAGGGAGATTCTTTCCATGATTTCTTGTCTTCTCATTCTCCTCTATAAATATAGATCCATACAAGCTTGAAACACACGAAATTCCTCTCTAAAAAGCTCTCAAAAAGCTCTTCAAAAAGCTCTCCAAAAGCTCTTCAAAAAACTCTCCAAAAATCAAAGAATTGGTGCAAGTCATATCTCGAGGTTCTGGTCTCTCTCGATTGATATCAAGCCTCAAGCCATCCTCTTGAAGTCCTCAGGAGTCTTACAAGGCACAAGAGAAACCCATCACACGCCTAGCAAGCTCCCATTTGACAACACCGGTTTGGTAAAATTTTAAATTTTGAATCTCTAATTTTAATCACATTTCATGGCATGCTAACGTTTGTTTGAGTTTATATAGAACATTTATGGATGGTTGGATCAGAGGTTCCACACAAGAATCTGAAAACACCATGGTTAGGGCATGAAGCTTTCGAAGATTCAGGCCTAGGGATTTCTGATGATTGCACCCCCAGTTTACTTTTGCTACTAGGCCCATCTTTATTTTCTTGTTTTATTCATTTCATTTATTTTTTTTAATAATATTTTTTTAATCAATAAACAAATATAAAAATCACATAAAAATAGATTTAGGATTTTTCTTAATTAAATTTTAATTTTGGTAAATTAATTAACTAATCACTTTAACTTTTTTTTTTAAAATTAAAATTAATAGAACTTAGGTTTAATTTCATTTTAATTCATTTTCCTTTTCGTAACAAAAATACAAAAAAAAACATAGAATTAATTTCTTTTATTTAAATTTCATGTTTTTTTAATAATTACCTTTTTTTTTTTAAATATAGATCTAGATCAATTATTTTTTAACTTAAACCATTTTCATAAATTAAAACAAAAAACAACAAAAAGATTTTTTATATCTTAGAATTTTTAGACGTCTTTTCAAATTTGCGTGTTATTATTATTTCGCACTTCCTTTTTTTATTGTAACTGTATATTGGGGTGTAATAGATGATTAGTAGGACCTTTACTGCTTTTATTTATTTTTTCCCCCAGTTTTGGATATGTACGTAATCCCCCTCCCCGAAGCCTTGTAATAGCTAGGTTTTATATTTTTGCACTTTTAAATTACTGCAACTATTAACTGCTAGATGTATGACTAATATGATTGTATGGCAAGAATAATCAAACATTAGCAAACTTAACACAAGACTAAAACAACTGAATATGACACACCTTGCACATATGCGCCCTTAGGGTATACCTCACTTGGTTGCCTCGAAAAATAATGGTCATGTCCCTCGAACGTAGGGATGTCTTAGCAAAGACCCTTAATTCTAAAGTCATCATAAAGATCATGGTCCCTAACGTCCCTCGAGTTGCCTATGAGAAATGATCTTGTCCCTCGATGTTGCCTATATGATGACAGTCCCTTCGAATGCTAAGATATCTTTACATGTTTCCTTTGATGACCATAGGGTCCCTTTCGATAGTCCCTCAACATCCAACAATAGGGCTACCTACTCACTAATAGTTGGATAGCATTGTCTAAAGGAAACGAGAAAATAAACAATCTTTTTCGAGTAGGTAGAAACTCTTAAGTACTTGCTCAAAATAATAAAAACTCTTTTTCACAAACACTTTCAAAACAGTTTTCAAAAACAACTTCGTCACACTCTTGAGGACAGATACAAGGGTTATCCTAAATTTAAACAAAAACTTTTCAAAACACACACAAGCAATTTCAAAATGAGCAAGTAACTAAGATCCCATGGAAAACCACGGATAGAAAGGATGCTAACACCTTCCTTTTCTATAATCTACCCCCCCGTACTCAGAAACTCTAGAAAAAAGGTTTTTTCTGTTCTTTTTCCTTTCCTTAGTTGGATGAAATAAAAGTCGATGGCGACTCTTGCTTACCGCGACATTTGCGAACAAAAAACGCAAACCAGTATAACAGTCGGTTCTGCCACCATATCACAGAACTGGAGACTCTGCCGGGGATTTAATAAGTGGGGTATACCTTAGGATTTAGGTCACTTCTAAAATTGCTTGCTTGTCTTTTGCTTTTCCTGCTTTATATTCAAGGGTTTTCTTGGGGTTATGTAGATCCTACACCTGGATCTGGGGACACCTTTTAGGTAAGTAGCAATAAACCATGAGGGAACTGTGCAGGGTATACCGACACGGTTGAAGCAGTAGCTATGTTGATGTGGAACTTTAGTTGGTACCGGTAACCCTTGAATCAATCAGGGAGAGTACGAGGCCGCCGCGTGGTGTCATAAAGCATTAACTGACCTTAGAACTTTTAATTGCATAACTTTGCTAGTAGGACGTAGCGAGATGGCCGACTTTGGTGTATTCCCAAGGTCGACAGATACTGGATGCTACACTCATTGAGGTTTGACTCTTGAGTTTTATTTTGTTGCGAGTCCATCGCCTATTGAATGAAGCTTGGGGGAAAGATCAGTGATATTGAGATCCTTTATAACCCGGTAACTATTTATAGGATAGGTTGAACCAATCCAGCTTCAAGAGGGTATGACCTTAAAACTCATGCAAGCCTTAAACCTAAGGCTACTTGTGTGACTTGTTTTCTTTCTTTGTGTGATCGGTGGATCTGGAACTGACTGTTTAAAGCTGGTTCGCGAAATGTCGCGGAAGCAAGAGTCGCCACCGTCTTTTATTTTCTCCAAATGGAAAGGACAAAAGCACAGAAAAATTCCTTAAAGAGATTGCTCTCGGTTCGGGAGGTAGGTTATAGAAAGGGAAGGTGTTAGCACCCTTTCTATCCATGGTTATCCATGGGCTCTTAGATACTTGCTCAATGTGTTTTCAAAATTGGTTGCTTTGCTTTTCAATTGTGGGTTTAAAAAGTTTCTTTGAAAAATTTCAGTTCGACTCGCACGTCAGAGTGTTTGAAAAATTTGCTTTGAAAGCTTTTGAAAATGTGTTGGTGAAAAGATTTTGATTTGTTTGAAATTAGAGCAAGTATCCTTGAGAACCTACCTACCCTAAGGAATTCGTCTGTGTAAATGTCCTTTAAAGTAGTGCCATCCCACCATTGAGAGGTAGGTAGCACCACCGTTGGAGGTGTTCGGGTCAATTCGAGGTTCGGGACATGGTGATCACCAGAGCAATAGGAAGACACCTTAGAAGCTACCCTCATGCCAGGTTCCCGGATCATGAGGACTTACTAAGACATCCTCTACTCGACGATCACCTTTCGAAAGGCAACAGTGAGGCGTACCCTAGGGGTGGTGTGTGCGATTTGTATGTCGTTTTCATTTGTATTTGTCTTGTCATATTCATTGTGATCTACGCTTGATTTTATTTAGACATTCATTCTTGCATGCATATTTAACAGTTAAAAATATTTGCGGGAAAATAAATCTAAGGCTATTACAAAGGCGCGGGTCCACATCGCCAAAATTAAACCGGACCCGATTTGACGGAAAATAAAGAAGCAAATAAAAGTGCGAAAAGTTTAAATTACAAAGCTTTGGGAGAATTACATAATTATAATAAACGAAATAAAATAAATATGCAAATTAAATAATAACGAACATGGGCGTTGGACCCTTTTTGCAAAAATAATTAAATTAATGAGAATTAAAATTAAAATTTAAAAAAGAAAAATGTTTTTTAGTATTTGTGGTTTTTTATGTTTAATAGGAAAAAAGAGAATTAATTACAATTAAAACAAAGTGTCGAACCCTAATTCTAATATTTTTTAGTTATCATGAAAATGTTATATTAACCTAAATTAAACCCTAAATTAATTTATGTGCATTTAATTATAAAAATAAATAAATAAATAATATTGTGATAAAAAAAGGAAAATTTAAAAGGGAATAAAATTCATCAAACCTAAATTCTATATTTTTGTGTTTTTATGATGAAAAGAATTAACAATAAGCCTTAATTTAAATTAACTAATTTACATGCAAGTTTTTTATGAAAAATAATTAAAATAAATATATATTATATTTTTGTCTTTTCTGAATTTTTGTGAATTTTTGTATTTTTGTGAAAACAAATTAATTATGTTAAAACAAATAAAATAAATGAAATAGAAAAAATAAAATATAAGAAGAAACATAGAAAAAATGCAAACCAGGGGGGGGGGGGGGGTAGCCCCATATTGGAGGTACAAGCCTTAGAATTCTGGCCCAATTAACTTTGAATTCGTTGACTTTTCCAGATTTTGTATGGCATGTTGACGGCGTTTATGGTGTTCTTTGAATTTGAGCCCTTGATCTGCTCTCACTGGACGCGTGTATGGTGGGATGATGATGGAATATGGTGGTCCTCAATAGGCGCGCTGTATAAGAATTGTTAATGAAAAATAACATGGGAATTGTATAGACCTGGGGTTCGAACCCAGGTCTTGCCCCTCACCAGCCAACACCTGGACCACTATGCCATGTTAACATCTTTAATATATAAATAACGAATAAATAATATAAAGAAAGAAACACGTTAATGGATTGGAACGCGCGAAATTTCAAACTAGCGAATCACTGGCTGACAACACATCGTCTTCCTCGTTCTATTTTATTTTTCTGGAAACAAGAACTTTCAGCCACAGTTTTGGATGCGTGGCTTTAGGCAGGTTTCAAGAAAATAGCGATTAGGCTATCCTTGAACATAAATTCATCGCGACTATTGGGATCTCTTCGTCCAGTTGAGCTGAGTTTGATAGTGGTGATTTTGAGTCCTAATTTTTCCTTGGGTGAGAAACCCCAATTCAAGAACTCTGAAAACCCTAAAAGTCAGTTATGGCATATTTGTATATAGCGTGTAAAAATTCAAT
Source organism: Vicia faba (assembly GCA_948472305.1). Lineage (NCBI taxonomy): Eukaryota > Viridiplantae > Streptophyta > Magnoliopsida > Fabales > Fabaceae > Vicia > Vicia faba. The sequence continues at coordinate 1,380,150,636 of OX451737.1, read as the reverse complement.
CAAACACAATGGTTAGTTTCAGAAGCTCAAAACAAACATGATGCAATGAATAGAATGTTGTAAAAGTGCTTAAAAGATGATATACGATTATGAATTTTTTGCAATACAGTTTGAGTCACAGGCACCAATTCCTGGAGCTTTTGTGGATGTTTTTGATTGGAGTATGATCAAGGAGACTCAAGGAAGCCAATGGAATCAATTGTAGGGTTTGAATCGACCCCTAAGGTTGATTTCAGAATTTGAGTTTTATGGAAAATTTTCAAGTTTGTGTATGGCTTCTGAGCGCAGCTGAGAGTCTCCTGGCATTAGGGTTATCATCCTGAATATGTAGCAAAGCTATTAGGTTAAAAATATCAATCAAATCTCTTTCATTCAATGGTTTTTGCAAATTGATTTTTCAAGATTTTTTTCATATCTTTTCCATGTGCATTTTTGTTCAATCATGCTCAAATCAACCAAATCTTGCCATATTGGGATGTGCACGAAATCTTGAGTCTAGAATGTGCATAAAAAGATTTTTTAGGTCAAGCTTTATATTTTTCATGTATTTAAATAATTTAAATGAATTAATATTAATATAAATTCAAATAAATAATTAAAAAATGAGAAAATACTTCCCTTTGGGCCTAATGGTCGTGCATAGGCTTGGCATGAAGAAACTTGGAAGAAAAATGGGCCCATTAGCATTTTTGGATCATTTGCATCAATGTTGACTTTTCAAAATTCCCAAAAATTTCCCAACTTCCACAAGGCATAACTTGCTCAATTTTCAAGCTTTTCACATGTTCTTGGACATTTTGGAAAGGTCTTTGAGTCCTCTAACCAATGCCTTTGGTCCCATGTCATTTTGATTTACCAATCTCAAGTTATGGCCTTTGACTTAAAGTCCCTTTTTGTTGACTTTTGAAAATGACCTATAATGTTGAAATTGAGAACTTTTTGTGAGAGAATTTCTTGGACTTGGAATATGAAGATGAGTTGTAGGAAATGTCTTTCTCTTCAAAATGAGCTTTGGATGGAATTTTTCTGATAATCCATGTGAAAGTTATGCCCTGGTCAATTTCAGTTGACTTTTTCAGCTGTCCAAATATAGTAACTTTTGCATCTTTGATGGTTTCTGAGCCAAACTTTGAGAATCATGATCAAGCATTGATCAAATGATGTTTGTGGCTTCAAAATGATATGTTGACCAAAAATTTGAACTTTTGACTGTCAAATGACCATTTTGCCCCTACAGTTGACTGTAGTGCAATCTAGGGTTTTGACTGTGCAATTTTGAGCTGAATGCCTTGAAACTTGATATGAGGATGCTTGACCATCTTTGTAGGCATATGAGACTTGATTGGGCCTTTGAAAATTTCATTTTCTTGATCAGAACCCAAACCCTAGTTTTGACTGTGTAGGAGACAGTTTGACTGTGCAACCCTTGGGGAATTTTGTGACTTGGCTTGGCAATTTCTTGAAGAACATGGGAGGGCAAATTTTGGGGTACAACACTTTGCCTAACAATTCGAACTCATTGCAGGGCTTTGTTTTTATTCCTTGCAGAACCTTATTTGTATAAATCCAATATATTGGTTTCTTACTCTGCATTATTGCTTGATACATAGCATACACTTCATAGCATCATATCATAGCATTTCCTTAACCATTTCAAGGATCTCAATGGTCTATGATGCAGGTTATGATAAAGCAGACGTGTAGCAAGGGGAAAGGGGATTTATTTTCTTCTAGCCAATGTCGTCAAAAGATCAAAACACGATAACTTGAGTCAGGGGCTATGACCCACTTGATATGGTGAGCTTGAATCTTGTAGAAAGACCTTCAATGATAAAAAGTTCTTCAATCAAAGCTGCAAAATTCAACTTCTGACATTTCTTGTTTACCCCGCGAGATCCTTAAAAACATTGCATACGCATATCATCCATGACATTGCATAAACATGTTTCATAACAGGTCTCTCATGTTCTCGCTGTTTATTTCAGCAATGGCTTTCCAACAGGACAACATAGATCTTCAAACTCAAGAAGCTAAGTTCAGGGAAATGTTCCTAAACCTATCCAAGGGGCAGGAAGAGTTGAAAACACTCCTCGCTGGGAACTTGGACAAGAAAATTCCTGAAGACAATAAGGACGAACGGCTAGAACAACTGCAAGATGAGGTAGAAGCAATGAGAACCCAGATGCTGGGGCAGATGGCTCTTATCCAAGGCCTAGCCCGGGGACAAGAAGAGTTGAGAGCCATCATCAACCAACTTCATCAAGACGGACACAACCATATGAAGCAAGCAGTCGAGGCTGGGGACCAAGTCATTGATCAACCTCCAAGAAGACAAAAGGTTGGTTGGGTGAAGAGTGGAGCTTTCCAAATTTCTACCACATCACGGGTACAACAACAACCTCGCCAAAAGCAACAGATTAATCAGAGTAAGCCGGATATACCCAAAAGGAAGTTTACCAAACTCAATGTATCGTTGTCTCAAGCTTTAAAACACCTGTTGAGGATGAATCTGATTACACTGATAAACCCTCATTTGAATCCCAAGACTTCCTCTCCTGACTACAAGCCGGATGCAAGGTGTGCTTAGCATTCCGGAAGCCCGGGGCACAATACTAACGATTGTTGGGCACTGAAATACAAGATTCAGAATATGATTGATGCCAAGGAGATCAAATTCGACCCTCCGGAGACTCCCAACATGATCACTGCTCCATTGCCAAAACATGGCTAGGATTGAAAGCATTTTTGTTCATTTAATTCTCAAGTTGTATTTTCTTCGCTTATTCGAACAATTATTGTCATGTCAAAACTTTGTTATTTAATTAATGCATTACACATGTTTGTATTGAATCAATTCATTCGTATTCACTATTTCAAAACTGCATTCTTACTTCCTTTTTATGATATTCGACTCTTGATTAAAAGTTGTAAACCTTTAGAGGGAGGATGACGAAAACGATACCACAATATCTACAGTATGCTTTTGAACAGACCCTGCTGACGATGTACAGGCATTTGTTTCAAATCCTAAACAATGGAGTTATAAGTAAGATAATCCCTAGTCAACCCCTTTGAACCAAAGAAGTAGGAGTTTTTCTTTCACACAAATTAAAACCCTTAATCACAATTCGGTTAATTCAGGTGCGCATTCAGTCACAATCTGCCGCCTTGTACACAGCGAATGGCAACGAAGAAGTCCTTCCAAAACAAAAGACGGTGATGGTTCCGCATAATCGTTAAGACAGGAAGTCATTATCTCTCGAAATAAAAGCCCATTAAGTCAAAAGCTATTAAGGAGACTTAAGAAAAAAACTGGGGCATCTCGCTGACTGTAATCACAAAAAGAAACAGTCCAGACAAAAGACATGGATAATAAAATAAAAAAGAAAGAGGTCCTACAAATCCTCGACAAAAAATATTACAAAAATGACTTCCTATGCAAAACAAACTTTCAGTATCCGAACCATTATCGGAACATCAAGGACAGTACTTCAGGACCAAACTGGGATTCTAAACGTGCAATTAGCTAAGCATAAGACTGAAGGACATCACGAAGAACGGGTGGGTACAAATAAATTTTGAGTCTTTATCCTTTGTTTCTTAAACCGTGAACAAGGCTACGTTATAACCCTTAAAAGTCCTAGCTGAAGCATGGGTTAGTTTGAGAGAATACTGTTACAAAAGGTATCCTGACTCCTGTAGGGTTCGCTATAGATCCCGAGTTGATATCACACTTTTACAAAATTTGTTTGTTTTACTAAAAAATGAATTTTCAAACTTCAAGACACACATAATCTTTGCATTCTTAAATTACCATTGTTTGCATATGACTATTTGTTTAACAACAGAGAAATTCGCACGGCGGATATTCAATGAACATGCATCCTCTCAATAGACAGAATCACCTCAGTGGGAAAGACACTTCCAATAACAGGCCTTCCATAAGCAAGGGGCATGGCATGATGTCTAACACACCTGGGGAAGTATCTCAAAAATTGCCAAATAACCAGGGGCAGATCTCCATCTGAATCACTTGGGGAATTATGCACGTATTCCAACAACGAATCATCTGTCATCAAGAAAACATTTTTGACAATACTATAAACAACACTATGGACAGTGACAACTCCCTACATCCTGAGAGTGTGGACATAGTTGGAAAATACTACGCATGAACAAAGACCCGCTAGGTTGACTGGCCTAGGAAAAAATTAGAGATAAAGATAAAAAAATCTATACACCCGGCAAGTCGAAAACCTGAAAAGGCGGCTTGCGCAAAAAAGGGTATCCCAATGGACTGAAAATCTGAAAAGACAGTCCGGGAAAAAGTTAGGGATCAAAGTGTACGACTGTGTCCCGTCATCTTATCACTGGCCTATCAGTAGAAGACTTATCATTTTGATCGGAAGTTACCAAGCACATCATGAGTTGGGATAACACTCAAGCTATCCACAAAGCCTCCGCAGGTACTTTCTCCAGCAGGTACAAGGGTCAAAAAGTCCTGATGCAAAGTCATTGTCGTATCCTTAGCATATGACCCCGTGACATCGACACTCCCCACGGAGTATAGGCAACCAAAGCTTTGACATTGGCTTCCCCAAACAAGAGCTACTTTCCCCAACCAAGTTTCTTTAGAGAACCGACATCTATATTCCCCAGCCGAATTTTGTAATCGCAAGCGGTTCATATAACTTTCTCCCGAGCAGAGTTCATTTCTATGAATGCGAAAGCTCATCCCCAATAAAGTTATTCCCCCGCAGAGTTATTCTCAAGCAGAGTCTCTCCCCTGGCAGAATATCCGCAAACAAGGGGGAAATCCCCAGCGTAGTCATCTCTGTTCACCATCTCTAGCAGAATTAGAAGAACCACTTCTTATACGACGGTTAGGAATACAATTTCCAGTACTCTCCAGTAGTCAGGGATTTATTTTCTCAGACTTGGATATGTGACAATAGCATTTCATGTTCATACACCATGACATGCGCACACATATTGCAAACAGCATAATCTCATTTATTTTGAAAACATCATCACACGATGCATTTCATGCTTCACATATAATTAACCCTCTACCTTTTCAGGAAAGATGGTTATCATCAGCAATTTCAAGCAGGTCCAAGATTATCTCCTGAAACTAAAACAGAGTAATTATCTGCGCGATTAAATGCAGCTTTACACGGGTTCATCACAAAGCAATCTTACACGGGTTTCTCCTAAATACAGCTTAACACGGGTTTATCCTGAAAATCTTACACGGGTCCCTTCTCATAAATTTCCAAATAAAGTTTCACACGAACTCATCACGAAGTAACCCTACTATCCAGGTTCCTTCCCCTACCCCTACGCGGACTTATCCCGAAATAACCTTACCCAGGTTCCTCTTGAAGTTTTACACGAACTTATCCCAAAGTAACCTTACCCAGGTTCCTACTGAAGTTTTACACGAGCTTATCCCAAAGTAACATTACCCAGGTTCCTTCTGAGGTTTTACACAGATCTAGCCCGAAGTAACCTTACCTAGGTTCATTCTGAAATTTTGCTCAGACTTACCCCGAAGCAACCTTACCTAGGTTCCCTCTTGGTTCTGATGCAGTTTTACCCAAACTCACCACGAAGCAACCTTACCTAGGTTCCTTCCCGGTTCCGATGTAGTTTTACCCGAACTCCTCCTGAAGTAACCTTCCCTACGTTCCTTCTTGGTTCCGATGTAGTTTTACCCAAACTCCTTATGAAGCAACCTTACCTAGGTTCATTCTCGGTTCCGATTTAGTTTTACCCAAACTCCTCACGAAGCAACCTTACCTAGGTTCCTTCTCGGTTCAAATGCAGTTTTACCTAAACTCCTCACGAAGCAACCTTACCTAGGTTCCTTCTCGGTTCAAATGCAGTTTTACCTAAACTCCTCACGAAGCAATCTTACCTAGTTTCCTTCTCGGTTCAGATGCAGTTTTACCTAAACTCCTCATGAAGCAACCTTACCTAGGTTCCTTCTCGGTTCAGATGCAGTTTTACCTAAACTCCTCCCGAAGCAACCTTACCTAGGTTCCTTCTCGGTTTAGATGCAGTTTTACCCAAACTCCCCATGAGGTAAACCTACGACCCCGGTTCCTTCCCATAAACCCTACTATCCATACTTCCACCTTGAAGTAACCCTACTATCCATGTTCCTTCTCATAGCCCTACTATCCAGGCTTTCACTTCAAAGTAACCCTACTATCTAGGTTCCTTCTCATAGCCCTACTATCCAGGATTTCATTTCGAAGTAACCCTACTATCCAAGTTCCTTCTTATAGCCCTACTATCCAGGCTTTCATTTCGAAGTAACCCTACTATCCAGGTTCCTTCTCATAGCCCTACTATCCAGGCTTTCATTTCAAGTAACCCTACTATCCAGGTTCCTTCTCATAGCCCTACTATCCAGGCTTTCATTTCGAAGTAACCCTACTATCCAGGTTCCTTCTTATAACCCTACTATCCAGGTTCCTTCTCATAGCCCTACTATCCAGGCTTTCATTTCGAAGTAACCCTATTATCCAGGTTCCTTCTCATAGCCCTACTATCCAGGCTTTCATTTCGAAGTAACCCTACTACCTAGGTTCTTTCTCATAGCCCTACTATCCAGGCTTTAATTTTGAAGTAACCCTACTATCCACGTTCCTTCTCATAGCCCTACTATCCAGGATTTCATTTCAAAGTAACCCTACTTTTCAGGTTCCTACTCATAGCCCTACTATCCAGGCTTTTATTTTGAAGTAACCCTACTATCCAGGTTCCTTCTCATAGCCCTACTATCCAGGCTTTTATTTCGAAGTAACCTTACTATCAAGGTTCCTTCTCATAGCCCTACTATCCAGGCTTTCATTTCGAAGTAACCCTACTATCCAGGTTCCTTCTCACAGCCTTACTATCCAGGCTTTCATCTCGAATTAATCCTACTATCCAGGTTCCTTCTCTTTTATCTCCAGAAAACAGTTTACAACACTGCAAGACCTGGACCTGACCAGAATCGGTCGATCTCCCGTTTCCCCAGTAAGCCGCTATGCAGCCTGGACCCTAACCAATTAGGAAGTGTCCTTCTATCTCCTCAATAATGAGATGACTCCCCAGTAGAGTAATGGACAACTGAAGCTCCTATACTCTATTTCCCCAGACGTAAATCAACATTCTCCAGCGAAGTCCTCCTCAACGGCAGGTACAAGAATTCTCGCAAAGGAATATCTTATGCAACTGATATCTTTTCTGGATGGTATCTTTAAGCCCATCTCCGAAGATCTTTCATCATATTCTTCCAAATGGCATCTGTAAGCCCATTCCTGATATTACCTACACTACCAGTATCATTTCAGATGAGTGCAAATTTCAGGGCACTCTAGTGTTCAATCATCTTCCACCTTTAGATCACGAAAGAAAGACAAGTCAATCTACATCCTCAGGTATAAGAAGATTGAACAGGGGAAGATGTTGTACCCCAAAATTTACCCTCTCATATCACTCAACGTATGCTTATTGAAGCCCTCAATCTGCTCAAGGATGCCCAAGAGTTGACTAGACAAACTCTCTTCTAAAGCAATGAATCTCTAATTAGGATTTCCATTTTGATCAAGATGGGTGAGCTCCAAAGGCCTCAAATCTTTTCCATGGTACTAATATGTTCTCAAGACCATCCATGTCAAGTTTCATGCTTTGCACAAGAAGTTTGCTCAGTCAACTGCTCAAATGCCTGAAAATCAACTGTACTAGGTCAAAAGTCAACTGTGGCCCATATATAGTCAAACTTCAAGATTTTTGGTCAACATCAATATTTTTAAGTAATATCCATCATTTGATCAAGGGTTGATCATGATTCCTCAAGGAATGCCCCAAATTCATCAAAACTCCAAAGTTGCTAAATTAGGGTTTCTATAGGAAAAGTCAACCAAACTTTGACCAGGCATAACTTTCTCATACTTTATCTGAAATTTCCCATCCAAGGCTCATTTTTAAGAGGGTTCAATTCCATACAACTCATATTCATCCCTCAAGTTCAATAAATTCACTCATGAAAAGATATAAATTCAGACATTATAGGTCATTTCAAAAAGTCAACAAAAACACCTTTTGGGTCAAAGCTTCTTGTATGAAAATGTAAGATCCAAGTGAGATGAAACCAAAAGGGTTGTTTATAGGACATCCTAAGCTTTCTAAAAAGTCAAATAACACCCTCATAGGGTTAAAATTGAGAGAGATATGCTTTGTTAAAGTTGGCCAATTTTTGAAAAAAATGCATGAAGCAAATATTGACCAAACTTGGATTTTTTTTCCAAATGGGCCTATCTTTTCAAGTTTGAAACTCATTCCTAACATGGTACAAGACCTCTAAGCCCACCCATACATTTTTCTACTATTTATTTTGATATTTTATTCATTAAAATTCAGAATTAAATAAATAAATAATAGAAATAATGTAAATTTTGATGTGAATCCATTTTGGGAAAGTTTTATGCTGATTTATGTCAATTGATTTCGTGCAATAACCCTTCAAATATGTCCAGGTTTATCCACTTGTGAAAATGGCATAAAATCATCAAATATGACATTTTTTCAAATTTTGATCATGGTCTTAAAACACAACATTATGAGGGAGATTCTTTCCATGCTTTCTTGTATCTTCATTCTCCTCTATAAATATAGAGCCATATAAGCTTGAAAAAAGCTCTCCAGAAATCAAAGAATTGGTGCAAGTCATATCTCGAGGTTCGGTCTCTCTCGATTGACATCAAGCCTCAAACCATCCTCTTGAAGTCCTCAGGAGTCTTACAAGGCCCAAGAGCAATCCATCACACGCCTAGCACGCCCCCATTTGACAACACCGGTTTGGTAAAGTTTTAAACTTCGAATCTCTAATTTTAATCACATTTCATGGCATGCTAACGTTTGTTTGAGTTTATATAGAACAGTTATGGATGGTTGAATCAGAGGTTCCACGCAAGAATCTGAAAACACAACGGTTAGGGCATGATGCTTTTGAAGATTCGGGCCTAGGGATTTTTGATGATTGCACCCTCTGTTTACTTTTGCTACTAGGCCCATCTTTATTTTCTTGTTTTATTCATTTCATTTATTTCTTTTAATCCCTTTTTTTTTTAATCAATAAATAAATATAAAAATTACATAAAAATAGATTTAGTATTTTTCTTAATTAAATTGTAATTTTGCTAAATTAATTAACTAATCACTTTAACTTTTTTAAATTAAAATTAATAGAACTTAGGTTTAATTTCATTTTAATTCATTTTCCTTTTCGTAACAAAAATACCAAAAAAACCTAAAATTAATTTCTTTTATTTAAATTTCATGTTTCTTTAATAATTAACTTTTTTTTTAATATAGATCTAGATCAATTATTTTTTAAGTTAAACCATTTTCATAAATTAAAACAAAAAACAACAAAAAGATTTTTTATATCTTAGGACTTTTAGACGTCTTTTCAAATTTGCACGTTATTATTATTTCGCACTTTCTTTTATTATTGTAACTGTATATTGGGATGTAATAGATGATTAGTAGGACCTTTACTGCTTTTATTTATTCCCCCCCCCCCCCCCCCCCAGTTTTGGATATGTACATAATCCCCCTCTCTGAAGCCTTGTAATAGCTAGGTTTTATATTTTTGCACTTTTAAATTATTGCAATTATTAACTGCTAGATGTATGACTAATAGGATTGTATGTCAAGAATAATCAAACATTAGCAAACTTAACACAAGACTAAAATAACTGAACAAACACACCTTGCACATATGCACCCTTAGGGTATACCTCACTTGGTTGCCTTAGAAAATAATGGTCATTTCCCTCGAACGTAGGGATGTCTTAGAAAAGACCCTTAATTCTAAAGTCATCATAAAGATCATGGTCCCTAAAGTCCCTCGAGTTGCCTACGAGAAATGATCTTATCCCTCGATGTTGCCTATATGATGACAGTCCCTTCGAATGCTAAGATATCTTTACATGTTTCCTTCGATGACCATAGCATCCATTTCGATAGTCCCTCAACATCCAACGATAGGGCTACCTACTCCCTAATAGTAGGATAGCGCTGTCTAAAGGAAACGAGAAAATGAACAATCTTTTTCGAGTACGTAGAAACTCTTAAGTACTTGCTCAAAACAATAAAAACTTTTTTTCACAAACACTTTCAAAACAGTTTTCAAAAACAACTTCGTCACACTCTTGAGGACAGATACAAGGGTTATCACGAAGTTAAACAAAAACTTTTCAAAACACACACAACCAATTTCAAAATGAGCAAGTACCTAAGAGCCCGTGGAAAACCACGGATAGAAAGGGTGCTAACACCTTCCCTTTCTATAATCTACCCCCCGTACTCGGAAACTCTCGAAAAAAGGTTTTTTCTGTTCTTTTTCCTTTCCTTAGTTGGATGAAATAAAAGTCGAGGGCGACTCTTGCTTACCGCGACATTTGCGAACAAAAAACACAAACTAGTATAACAGTCGATTCTGCCACTGTATCACAGAACTGGAGACTCTTCTGGGGACTTAATAAGTGGGGTATACCTTAGGATTTAGGTCACTTCTAAAATTGCTTGCTTGTCTTTTGCTTTGCCTGCTTTATATTCAAGGGTTTTATTGGGGTTATGTAGATCCTACACCCGGATCTGGGGACACCTTTTAGGTAAGTAGCAATAAACTGTGAGGGAACTGTGCGGGGTATACCGACACGGTTGAAGCAGTAGCTATATTGATGTGGCACTTTGGTTGGTATCAGTAACCCTTAAGTCAATCAGGGAGAGTACGGGGCCGCCGCGTGGTGTCATAAAGCATCAACTGACTTTAGAACCTTTAATTGCACAACTTGGCTAGTAGGACATTGCGAGATGGCAAACTTTGGTGTATTTCAAAGGTCGACAGATACTCGATACTACACTCATTGAGGTTTGACTCTTGAGTTTTGTTTTGTTGCGAGTCAATCACCTATTGAATGAAGCTTGGGGGAAAGATCAGTGATATTGAGATCCTTTAGAACCCAGTTACTATTTATAAGACAGGTTGAACCAATCCAACTTCAAGATGGTATGACCTTAAAACTCATGCAAGCCTTAAACCTAAGGCTACTTGTGTGACTTGTTTGCTTTCTTTGCCTAACAATTCGATCTCATTGCAGGGCTTTATTTGTATTCCTTGCAGGACCTTGTTTGTATAAATCCAATAAATTGGTTTCTTACCCTGCATTATTGCTTGATGCATAACATACATATCATAGCATCATACCATAGAATTTCCTTAACCATTTCAAGGATCTCAAGGGCTTGTGATGCAGGTTATGATAAAGCATACGTCTAGCAAGGGGATTTATTTTCTTCTAGCCAATGTCGTCAAAAGATCAAAACACGATAACTTGAGTCAGGGGCTATGACCCACTTGATATGGTGAGCTTGAATCTTGTAGAAGGACCTTCAACGATAAAAAGTTCTTCAATCAAAGCTGCAAAATTCAACTTCTGACATTTCTTGTTTACCCCGCGAGATCCTTAAAAACATTGCATACGCATATCATCCATGACATTGCATAAACAGGTTTCATAACAGGTCTCTCATGTTCTCGCTGTTTATTTCAGCAATGGCTTTCCAACAGGATAACATAGATCTTCAAACTCAAGAAGCTCAGTTCAGGGAAATGTTCCTAAACCTATCCAAGGGGAAGGAAGAGTTGAAAACACTCCTTGCTGGGAACTTGGTCAAGAAAATTCCTGAAGACAATAAGGACGAACGACTGGAACAACTGCAAGCTGAGGTAGAAGCAATGAAAACCCAAATGCTGGGGCATATGGCTCTTATCCAAGGCCCAGCCCGGGGACAAGAAGAGTTGAGAGCCATCATCAACCAACTTTATCAAGACATACACAACTGTATGAAGCAAGCAGTCGAGGCTGGGGACCAAGTCATTGATCAACCTCCAAGAAGACAAAAGGTTGGTTGGGTAAAGAGTGGACCTTTCCAAATTCCTACCACATCACGGGTCCAACAACAACCTCGCCAAAACAATGGGTTAATCAGAGTAATCCGGATATACGCAAAAGGCAGTTTACCAAACTCAATGTGTCGTAGTCTCAAGCTTTGCAACACCTGTTGAGGATGAATCTGATTATGGTGATAAACCCTCATCCGAATCCCAAGACTTCCTCTCCTGACTACAAGCCGGATGCAAGGTATGCTTACCATTTTGGCAGCCCAGGGCACGATACTAACGATTGTTGGGCGCTGAAATACAAGATTCAGAATATGATTGAAGCCAAGGAGATCGAATTCGACCCTCCGGAGACTCCCAACGTGATCGCTGCTCCGTTGCCAAAACATGGCTAGGATTGAAAGCATTTTTGTCCATTTAATTCTCAATTTTTATTTTCTTTGCTTATTCGAACAATTATTGGCAAGTCAAAACTTTGTTATTTAATTAATGCATTACACATGTTTGTCTTGAATCAATTCATTCGTATTCACTATTTCAAAACTGCATTCTTACTTCCTTTTTGTGATATTCGACTCTTGATTAAAAGTTGTAAGCCTTTAGAGGGAGGATGACGAAAACGATACCACAATATCTACAATATGCTTTTGAACAAACCTTGTTGACGATGTACAGGCGTTTGTTTCAAATCCTAAACAATGGAGTTATGAGGAAGATAATCCCTAGTCAACCCCTTTGAGCCAAAGAAGTAGGAGTTTTTCTTTCACACAAATTAAAATCCTTAATCACAACCTGGGGCAGGGTAGTTTTCTCGGTTAATTCAGGTAGAAACTCTTAAGTACTTGCTCAAAACAATAAAAACTCTTTTTCACAAACACTTTCAAAACAATTTTCAAAAGAAACTTCGTCACACTCTTGAGGACATATACAAGGGTTATCACGAAGTTAAACAAAAACTTTTCAAAAGACACACAAGCAATTTCAAAATGAGAAAGTACCTAAGAGCCCGTGGAAAACCACGGATAGAAAGGGTGTTAAAACCTTCCCTTTCTATAATCTACCCCCCGTACTCAAAAACTCTCGAAAAAAGGTTTTTTCTGTTCTTTTTACTTTCCTTTATTGGATGAAATAAAGGTCGATGGCGACTCTTGCTTACCGCGACATTTGCGAACAAAAAACGCAAACTAGTATAACAGCCGATTCTGCCACCGTATCAAAATTTCATTTATTCTTTGGAGATGAAGGTGTCCAAGATTCTAGTGCCATAACTTTACCTCATCCTCCTTGGTTATCAAACATTTGGAAGAATGAGAAGTTATTTGAGGTTCCCACAAATAACAATTGTTTTTAGACCTTATCCCCTTTATTAGAATAACATCTTACTCATCTTTAAACAAACATCCTAACTTTGAGAAATTCATTAACAATCATTGGTCACATAACTGACTAATGTTGAAATTATTAGCAGTTAGTCCTTTCACAATATGAACATCTTCTAGACTAGGAGAGCTAGCACACACCAATTTCCTAACTCCCTTAATTTCACCTTTAAACCCATCACCAATTCTGACAGAACCCGTGGGCTGAGATTTGATGTCCACTAGAAACTTTTGTAACCATGCCATATGTCTAGAGAATCCACTATCAAATAACTAGTCTTCTCTGGTTGAAGCTCTTAAAGAAGTATGAGCAATAAGGTTAACATCTTTATCTTTAGAACTTCTCTTTTTACTTACTTGATTAACCCTTGAATTAGATGAATGTTTTTGAACTCCATGCAATTTGTAACAAAAAGGCTTTATATGACCATACTCACCACCGTAATGGCATCTCCATGTTGAAGATTTAGTTTTAGTTGGATTTTAATTATATCTTCCAAGATGTTGTAACATGTGGGTGGACATGGTGATCATCTTCTTCTTTTCACAAGGAATGAACTTTTCTGCAAACCTTATTGTTTGTTTATTATCAGATGGATAATTAACGCAAGTATCTTCAGCCTCTTCGATCATATCAGTTCCATTTTTAAGTCCTCTCAAGGAATTTGTCATGTTGTAAAGCTTGGAATTTAAGAGAGTTATCTCATTTTATAGATGAGACACAGTACATAGAAGTTCCTTCGTTTCATTCTCCAATTTATCTACAATCTTTTTGTGATTTTCCTCTATCTTAAGACTTTCTTCACACATGTCACAATTTTCTTTGTAGGACACATCCAGATCTTCATATACATCATTCTCATCACAAGATTCTACCTCATTTGCCCATCTTCCAGTGAGCGTAGTCACAAGTTTGACAGTCTCTGTGTTAGGTTCATCTTCTGATTCATCATCATCATACAAGGATATAGAAAAGCCCTTTTTCTATTTCTTGATAAAGGTGGAACACTCTGGCCTAATATGACCAAAACCTTTAGACTCAAAACATTTAATGCATATGCTTTGATTGGACTTCTCTTCAGTTATGGTATTCTTCTGAGAATCATAGTTATTACTGATGTTAGATGAGATGTTCTTGACATTTTCTCTTCCCCTGTTGTCCATTCTCTTCAGAATTTTATTGAATTGCTTCCCAGGTAATACAATGGTATTTGACAATCCTTCCTTAGTATCTAGATCAGCTGGACATGCTTCATCTTCAACATTAGAAACAAATGCTATGCTCATTTTATTTTTATTATACTTGTCACTAATAGCCAATTCAGAAGTTTTAAGTGACTCAACATGTTCATCAACTCTCATGATGTTGATGTATTAAGCTTCTTCAATAGTTGTTACCTTAATGTCAAATCTCTTAGGTAGAGACCTGAGAATCTTCCTAACAAGTTTTTCTTCTAACATCCTCTCCCTCAAGGCACTGGATGCATTTTCTATTTCAAGAACATTCATGTGAAAGTCATGAATAATTTCATCATCATTCATCTTTAGATTCTCAAATCTAGTAGTGAGAAGCTAAAGTCTAGACATCTTCACTTTAGATTTGCCTTCATGAGCTGTCTTGAGGATTTCCCAAGCATCTTTAGTAACAATACATGTATTTATTAACATGACAAAATTCTTGTCCACTCCATTAAATAGAGAATTCAAGAGCTAATTTTGTCTTTAAAGACTCATTCTCATATTTTTCCTTCACAACAAAATGATTACATCCTTTCAAAACAGTCTTCAAAGACTTGTTGTCCATGGATTTTAGAAAAGCCACCATACGAACCTTTCGATAGTCATAGTTTGAATCATTTAACATAGGTGTTCTGTTATTGTATCCTCCTTCCTTGTCCATAGTACCATAAAATATTCTCCCTCGAGCTTACCTAACAATAGAACAGGAATCATGCTCTGATTCCAATTAAAATTCTGGCACTCTAAAGTAGATGTTAAGACTAATGTCACAACACTGAAACACAATGTCAAGACAAATGTTAATAAATATTGTCCCTAACACAATAACTTACAAAAGTTAACCCAGTTTAGTGCAACGTCACCTACTCTGGGAGCATCGAAGTCACGAAGAAATCCACTATGAGAATACTAGTTCAAAGTTAAACAACCATAGTTTACAACTTATCACCTAATCACTACCTATGCAATGTCTACCTAGGAATCTCCTAGATATGAAAACCCACTTTCACTTCCCAGAATCACTTCAGTTATGACAACAAAAGACCAAAATAGAAAAACACACTTCCAATTACACACAATCCACTCATTTCTTAAAAGTTCATGAGTGTTTGATAATGAACAATGAATAATCAGTCAAACTCTATGCATCAAACAAGATACATGAGTGTCATAAATAAACACTCTTGAAAAACTCTAAAACCCTAAGACTCTTGAAAACTAAGCTTCCCCTTATTTTTCTTAAGTTCTTTTTAACATAAGTTTTAGGTTTTTCTTTATAAACTCCTCAGAAATTCATGGGCTTCGAAATCTTCACCCAATTTTTTATTGATCCACAAGCTGAGGGCTGCACCAATTATGCAGAAAAATATCCTTAAATAATGGAATAAAAACTTAAAAGTTTCCTAAATTGTCTCAACATCCATACTGTGATCGGTGGGAATGAGAACTGACTGTTTTGGAATGCTGGTTTGCGTTTTGCGTTTGTTTTCGCAAAATGTCGCGGTAAGCAAGAGTCGCCACCGTCTTTTATTTTATCCAACAAGGAAAGGACAAAAGCACAGAAAAATTCCTTTTTCGAGATGTTTCTCGGGTTCGGGAGGTAGATTATAAAAAGGGAAGGTGTTAGCACCCTTTCTATCTGTGGTTATCCACGGGCTCTTAGGTACTTGCTCATTGTGTTTTCAAAAGTTTGCTTTTCTTTGTGTTTGTGGGTTTGAAAAGAGTTTTTGTCTTGAAGAGAGTGTAAGTGTGAAAAGTTTTGTTTTGTTTTAAAAGGAGCAAGTACTTAAGAACCATCTACCTACTCAAAAAAGAATTAATTAGTACAAGTGTCCTTTAGACAATGTTATCCCACTATTGAGGAGTAGGTAGCATCGCCGTTGGAGTTTTCGGGTCAATTCGATTAAGGGACGTGTGGTCACTAAAGCAATGTTAGGACGCCTTAGCGGTAACCCTAATGTCTTAGATCATTTTTCCGAGGCAACCGTTTTGAGGAAACTATGATCTTTGGACAAGAGGTTGATCTCTAAAACTTCCTATACTCAATGACCACGTTCGAGGCAACCAAGTGAGGTGTACCCTAAGAGTGACATGTGCAAGTGTGTTACTTGGATTAATTTTATCTGTACATGTCATTGGTGAGCTATATTGATTTTAGGTTAAAGATTGATCTTGTCATGCATCGCCTATTTATCAAACATCTAACAGTTAATATTGTGTGAAAATTAAATTGCGGGAAATTAAATCTAAACTATTACAAGGCGTCGGGTATTTACATCGCCAAAAACAAACCCTTTAATTTAAATTGCGGAAAGTGAAATAAAGCGGTAAATAAATTAAAGTTCTAATTAAAAGCTATTACAACTGGAAGCAATTACAATATTGGAAATATAGATCGCGTGCAAAAAATTAAGACGGCGCAATTTTTAGGGTTTTGACCCCTTTTATTAGAAAACACGTTTTTTTGTTATTTTTGAAATTATGGAATTAAATTAAATTAAATATTAATTAATTAATAAAAAAGGATATTTTTTGGATTTTTCATATTTAAGGAAATAAAATAAAAATGATTAAAAGTTAATTAAAAACCTAATTCTACGTTAGTTTTAATTTATTGCAAAAATATTAAATGTTAAACCTATTTAAAACTAAATTAATTGGTTAATATTTATTTACAAAAATAAAATAATGAAATTAGTTTTAATGAATAAAAATAATATTTTGTTTTCTGATTTTATTAGGAAAATTATTAAATAGTTAATTAACAATAAAATTAAAATTAGAACAAAATAAATAAATGAAAATATAAAGAGTAAAAGAAATAACCCAGGGGGTGTGGGCCTAATTTGAAGGTGTGACTTGCAATTTCCAGTCCCAATAATTGTCAGCCTTGTTTGACTTTCAGGATCACCCACGCGCCTGTTGACTTGGACATATGATAGTCCTTCATTCCTGGCCACCAGATTTGGCCTGGAGGCCATCTGGCACGTTGAGATTGCAAGCGTATGGTAGACCATGCTTTGGAGATCACATGCAATTCCCTGCAGAAAAAATACACAAATGTTTTGGGGGACCTGAGATTCGAACCCAGGTCCCAAGGGATTTTGACATAGTGCACTTACCAACTCATCCATTGTGCTTGTTTGTTATTAATATAAGTGACAATTATTATATGCAAAACAAAGCGTTATTCTTGAAAAATAAAAAAAAGTGGCGCGCAGTTTGAATGGACCAATAGGAAGAAGACACGCCTTCGTCTTCTTCGTTGAAATAACCAGGATTTTTACCTGCGAATTTTATCCGCAGCTGAATCCATGGCTGCCCTAAAAAATCATCTATAGGCCTTGGAAACGAGTTTTAAGAACACCATCGTACTCGTCTCCTTCCACTGATCATCCATGTACCAATTATTTATCCTAATTTTACCTGCACCAAAAATACCTAAAAAACAAGAACACAAACCCTAGATTCGGATCTAAGGTTATAGGCCATGAAAACAAAATTGAATAATGCAGGAATGTTGGAAATTGGACGTTAAACATGAATGCACAAACGATTTGTTCAGAAAATGCCAAGATATGGAATCACGATATCATGTTCAGAGCTATGTTCAAGAACACTTACAGCGTAATTTAAGAGGTCTCAAGGCTTGGTTTTGATTGCTTTAGCTCCACTGGATATCAGGCGAGAGAGCTATGTGGAGATTTTGCTTTGAAAACGCATCCAATGTGGATTTCGATCTCCAACTTTTCAAGGTTTTTTTTCAGTTTTGGTTTGGCCGTTTTTGCAGTCCTTAGCCTGTGTTCTTGATATTCCTGGCTTGTGTGTGTATATGTGATTGCATTAGGTCAAGAATTGGGCTTTAATCCATGTGCATTGAAGATTTTGAGATATGATTTGATGACCATTGATAAAGTTTCCAAAACTATGCCAAATCCAAGATTTTTTTCACAACAATGCTTGATACGAATTTGATTGAGTGTATCATGATATTTGAAAGCTGTAATGATCACAAACATCTCATTCCATCAATTTTGGATTTTATTTGAATTAATATTGATTTAAAATGAATTAAATCAATAAAAATTAAATAAAATAGAAAAATAAATGAATGGACATGAAACTGAAGATGGGACACGTGTGTGGTGTGACAAGATCAGATAAAGTGGAAAAAAGTGGGCCCTTTTGTAAAAAATTGGAGTTTTGAGGATAGTTGACTTTTGGCAAATTTGGAAAAATGCCCAACTTCAACAATGCATAACTTCTTCAATTTTGAACTTTTGGAAGTGTTCTTTGACATTTTAGAAACCTTGAGATGTCCTATAACCAACCTTTTTGGTCTCATATCATTTTAATATTCCATGCTCAAGTTATAAGCTTTGGAAAAAAAGGTGTTTTTGTTGACTTTCAAAAATGACCTATAATGTCCAAATTTGTAACTTTTTGTGAGAGCATTTCTTGATCTTGGGGTGTGAAGATGGATTGTAGGAAATTTCATCCTATTCAAAATGAGCTTTGAATGGATCATTTCTCATAAAGTATGAGAAAGTTATGCTTGGTCAAAGTTGAGTTGACTTTTCCTACAAAACCCTAATTTAGCAACTTTTGAATCTTGATGAATCTTGAGCAATCATTGATGAATCATGATCAACCCTTGATAAAATGATTAATTATCCTTAAAAATGAGAATGTTGACAAAAAATCTTGAGGTTTGACTATTTGTAGGCCACAGTTGACTTTTGCCCTAGCACAGTCGATTTTTGGACCTCTTGAGCAATTGACTGACCAAACTTCCTCTGCAAGGCTTGAAATTTGACATGGATGAACTTGAGAACATATTAGGACACTGGGGAGAATTTGAGACCATTTGGATGTAAGGACCTTGATGCAACACAAAACCCTAATTTTGAATTGACTGCCTTAAAAGGTGATTTGACTGTCCAAGTCTTGAGCCATTTTGAGCAACTTGGAGATTATTCTTGAAATGTCTTGAGAAATATGGGAGGGCAAATTTTGGAGTACAACAATTGCCCCTGTTCAATCTTCTTAAACTTGAGGATATAGATTTACGTTCGGGCCTTTCGTGATCCGATGGTGGAAGATGATTGAACACTAGAGTGCCCAGAAATTTGCACTCGCATGGTGTAGTATCAGCATTGTGATGTCGGGAATGGGCTTACAGGTGCCATTTGGAGATTGTTGGTAGGTGGTTTTGTCTTTGTTGACGGGTTGTCTCTATTGACGGGTTGTCTCCATTGACGGGTTGTCTCCATTGACAGGTTGTCTCTATTGCCGGGTTGTCTCCATTGACAGGTTATCTCCATTGACAGGTTGTCTCTATTGACGGGTTGTCTCCATTGACGGGTTGTCTCTATTGACAGTTTGTCTCCATTGACGGGTGGTCTCCATTGACGGGTTGTCTCCATTGACGGGTTGTCTCCATTGACGGGTTGTCTCCATTGACAGGTTATCTCTATTGACGGTTGTCTCCATTGATAGGTTGTCTCCATTGACATGTTGTCTCTATTGACGGGTTGTCTCCATTGACGGGTTGTCTCTATTGACAGGTTGTCTCCATTGACGGGTTGTCTCCGTTGACGGGTTGTCTCCATTGACGGGTTGTCTCCATTGACAGGTTGTCTTCATTGACGGGTTGTCTCCTTTGACAGGTTGTCTCTATTGACGGGTTGTCTCCATTGACGAGTTTTGCCTCAAAAAAATCTTTAGGAATTGATTTAACTGATTTTGTCTTCATTGACTGGCTTGGCCTCAGAAAAACCTTTAGGAATCGATTTAACTGATTTTGTCTCCATTGACTGGCTTCGCCTCAGAAAAATCTTTAGGAATCGATTTAACTGATTTTGTCTCCATTGACTGGCTTTGCCTCAGAAAAATCTTTAGGAATCGATTTAACTGATTTTGTCTCCATTGACTGGCTTCGCCTCAGAAAAATCTTTAGGAATCGATTTAACTGATTTTGTCTCCATTGACTGGCTTCGCCTCAGAAAAATCTTTAGGAATTGATTTAACTGATTTTGTCTCCATTGACTGGCTTTGCCTCAGAAAAATCTTTAGGAATCGATTTAACTGATTTTGTCTCCATTGACTGGCTTTGCCTCAGAAAAATCTTTAGGAATCGATTTAACTGATTATTTCTCTATTGACTGGCTTTGCCTCAGAAAAATCTTTAGGAATCGATTTAACTGATTTTGTCTCCATTGACATAATTGAGAATTTAACTGCATCTTTCTTGAAAGGTAAAGGTCAGTCATATGCAATGCATGATATGGATCAAGCAATGATGTTCTCAACATAAATAAGATTGTATGGTATGATGCGTATATGCATATATCATGATGTATGGAAATGTAATGTTTTAGCTGGGGAAAATAAATCCCGGAGCTGCTGGAGAATAGAATTGAATTCTTCGTTTCCGCTGGGGATGGTGAACAAAGGTGATAAACTTGCAGGAGAGGATAACTCCGTTGGGGAATAAACTAATGAGGAGATTACTCTAAGGGGAATTATTATGTGGGGATGAGATGCTCTGCTGAGGATTTTAACGATAAACTCTGTTGGGGATTCTGTTGATAAGCTATGTTGGGGATTTCAATGATGAACTCCGCTGGGGATGGATTACCGTTGCTGGTGGTATTGAATTTGTTAAGGATTGAACTCTTGTTCGGGGGAGGAAAGAAATTCGCTGGGGGATGATCTTTCAGTTGCCACTTGCTGGGGGATAACCCAGTTAGACTCTTGTGGGGGATAAACCTCTAAGCTTGGCTGGGGAGATTTATTTGTGCTCCGCTGGGGATAAGCTTCCAAAGTCTACTGGGGATGATGTCTCAACTTTGTTGGGGAAGATTTTTTAGATTGCGCTGGGAAAATTGACTCCACTGGGGTATCTTGTATTCTGCCTGGGAACATTCTTATACTCCATTGAGGAATATTAAGACTGCCGGGGATGCTCTTATACTTGTTGGGGAATATCTTTATACTCCACTAGGGAAGATTAATACCTTCTGGGGATACCCAACCTTTTCAGGGCTGATGGTAGGCTAATTCTACTTGGGGGAGAGTATTGCTGATTCGTATCTAACTGCAAGCCTCAGCTGGGAGAGCTACCATTACTGTATTGCTCTGCGGGGAGTGAAGGTATCGTAGCCATATTCTTCAGCTGGATCTACCTTGTACCTGGTGGACGAAGCAACTACACAGCTTGGACATTTCTTATGCCCATGTTTCTGATATTACCAGTAATTCATCCTTTGTTTCACATGTAAATATTTATGAGCAGCAATTAATGTCAAATGCATATATCAAAAATGAACATTGGACGTTCTTTGCAAAACAAAACAGATAAAGGAAAAACAATTTGAAATTTGTCTGAAAATGAATTTGTATTAATTTTGAAGTTTGGCCTGAAAATAGGCGTTTTTGTACAAGAGGCTGACGTCCTAGTAAGAGAACGCCGCCGAACAAATAGAATTTTACAATTTGTGAAAAGAAAACAAAACAGTTATGTGAATAATCCCATTGGGTTCCAACTCTGCTATTACCTTTATGTCCTCGAGTATCTCATCACTTTGCTGCTAGTTGAAGATGAATCAGATTGATTGGTGTCGCCAAAGCTTGATAGTTGATACTGAAGTCTGGATGCAAGGTGATCCAATGAGACATAGTGTTACACTTTAATCCCTAATTTTTGCCTGGACCGCCCTTTTGGGTTTTTAGTCCACCGGGATACCCATTTTTGCCCAAGCCGCCTTTTCAGGTTTTCAACTTGCCGGGTGTACAGATTTTTTTATTTTCATCCCTTATTTTTGCCCGAACCCTTTTGGTTCGCCAGGAAGCCCTTATTTTTTCCTAGGCCAGTCAACCTAGCGGGTCTTTGATTATGCGTAGTATCTTTTTACTATGTCTGCATTGACGGGGTGAGGAAGGTCGTCACCATCCATGGTGGTTAGAATCATAGCTCCTCCTGAGAAAATGTTCTTAACCACAAATGGCCCTTCATAAATAGGGGTCCATTTGCCCCTGGGATCCCCTTGAGGTAGGATAATACGCTTGATTACCAGATCCCCAACTTGATACTCCTGTCGTCTAACTTTCTTGTTAAATGCCTTGATCATCCGTTTTTGATACGTCTGACCATGACAAATAGCAGTAAGTCTCTTTTCGTCAATTAGGTTCAGTTGATCAAGCCGGGTCTGAATCCAGTCGTCTTCGCTTAAACCTGCATCCTTCATGATCCAAAGAGAGGGTATCTGAACTTCAATTGGCAAGACTGCCTCCATGCCATAAACCAAGGAATATGGTGTTGCCCCTGTTGACGTCCGTGCTGAGGTACGGTATCCGTGAAGAGCAAATAGTAATATCTCGTGCCAGTCTTTGTATGTCATTGTCATCTTCTGCACAATCTTCTTAATGTTCTTATTTGCCGCTTCGACAGCCCCATTCATCTTCGGCCAGTAAGGAGAAGAGTTGTGATGCTGTATCTTGAATTGCTCGCAGAGCTCAGTGATTATCTTGTTGTTGAGATTGGTGCCATTGTCCGTAATGATCCTCTCTGGTACACCATATCAACAGATCAGATTATGCCGAATGAACCGTGCCACGACGTTCTTGGTTACGGTAGCAAAGGAAGCTGCTTCCACCCACTTCGTAAAATAATCAATTGCTACCAGGATGAAACGATGCCCGTTGGATGTCGTAGGTCTGATCTCGCCGATCATATCAATTCCTCACATTGCAAAAGGCCAAGGCGCTGTCAAAACATTCAGAGGAACTGGAGGTATATGCACCTTATCAACATAGACCTTACACTTGTGACGTGTCCGAGAATGCTAATAACAATCGGCTTCCATCGTGGACCAATAATATCCTGCCCGAAGGATTTTCTTTACCATGGTATGTCCACTGGAATGAGTTCCGAAATTACCTTCATGCAGCTCTGCCATGATCCTTTCTGCTTCAATCTTATCCACACAACGCAGTAAGTTTGAATCATGGTTACGCTTGTAAAGAATGCCATTGCTGATGAAGAACTTCGCCGCGAACCTCCTCAGAAACTTCTTGTCATTAACAGATGCACCCTCGGGGTATTCTTGAGCTTCAAGGTACCTCTTCACCTCATGATACCAGGGATTTCCTATTACTTCTTTAGTCTCAAGATCACAACAATGTGCAGGTTCGTCCAATCTTTCAATGATAATCTGGGGAGCCTCGTTGTCCCAATTGACTTTGAACATAGAAGATATCGTAGCTAGCGCGTCTGCCAACTAATTCTCCTCTCTAGGGAAGTGTTCAAAGGTGATCTCCTCAAAATGGGGAAGCAACGTCAACACGTACTCCTTGTAAGGAATAAGATTTGGGTGTTTCGTATCCCACTCGCCTTTGATCTGACTGATCACGAGAGCAGAATCTCCGAAGACACTTAGAAACTTAATCCTTAGGTCAATTGCTGCTCGAAGACCCATAATGCATGCTTCATACTCTGCCATGTTGTTGGTGCAGTTGAAACATAGTCGGGCGGTAAATAAAGTATGAGAGCCTTTAGGAGATATGATTACAGCGCCAATGCCATTACCCAAAGTGTTCGAAGCTCCATCAAAGTACATAGACCATCGGGATCCTTCCTCAGGTCCTTCATCCGGTACAGGTGTCTCACAATCAGTTATCAACATGATATTCTCGTCAGGAAATTCAAAGTTCATAGATTGGTAATCATCCACTGCCTGATGTGCCAAATGGTCTGCCAATACACTTCCGTTGATTGCCTTTTGAGTCGTATATTGGATGTCATACTCAATCAAGATCATCTGCCATCTTGCTATTCTTCCGGACAAGGCAGGCTTCTCGAAGATATACTTGATTGGATCCATCTTTGATATCAACAGAGTAGTGTGAGTCAACATATACTGTCTCAGCCGGCGAGCAGCCCATGCCAAAGCGCAGCAAGTTTTCTCAAGCAGTGAGTATCGGGTCTCACAGTCGGTAAACTTTTTGCTAAGGTAATAAATAGCATGCTCTTTTCGGCCAGACTCGTCATGTTGACCCAACACACACCCCATTGAGTTATCGAGCACTGTCAAGTATAAGATCAGAGGTCTCCCTTCAACTGGTGGCATCATGATAGGTGGCTCTTGGAGATACTCTTTGATCCTTTCGAAAGCGGCCTGGCATTCATCGTTCCAACGTACTACCTGATCTTTTTTCAGTAACTTGAAAATTGGCTCACAAGTAGCAGTTAGGTGCGAGATGAATCAGGCAATGTAGTTCAGTCGTCCCAGGAAACCTCTGACTTCTTTCTTTGTTCTGGAAGCTGGAATCTCCTGTATAGCTTTCACTTTGGCAGGATCCACTTGAACACCTTTGTCGCTTACAACGAAACCTAGTAGCTTACCAGATCTCACCCTGAAGGTGCACTTGTTCGGGTTCAACCTCAGCTTGTACAACTTCAGTCTATCAAATAACTTCTGTAGATGGTCCAGGTGTTCTTCCTCAGTCTGGGACCTTGCAATCATATCGTTGATGTATACTTCGATCTCATGATGGATCATGTCATGAAATAAAGCAACCATGGCACGCTGATACGTTGCCCTAGCATTCTTCAATCCAAAAGGCATGACCTCATAGCAAAAGGTGACCCACTGAGTAACAAAGGTCGTCTTCTCCATGTCTTCGGGAGCCATTTTAATCTGATTATAACCGGAGAAGCCATCCATGAAGGACTGAGCGATGTTATCAACTGGAACATCAATATGAGGTAGAGGGAAGTCATCCTTGGGGCTTTCCCTGTTCAAATCCCTGTAATCAACATACATTCGGACCTTACCATCCTTCTTTGGCACTGGAACCACATTGGCCACCCACTGAGGGTAAGAAGTAACTGCTAGAAAACTGGCGTCAAACTGTTTCATAACTTCAGCCTTGATTTTCTTAGACATCTCTGGGCGCATCCGGCGGACCTTCTGTTTCATTGGAGGACAGTCTTCCTTGGTAGGTAGGCGATGAACCATAATGTCAGTATCCAAACCAGGCATATCTTCATAATACCAGGCAAAGATTTCAACATAGTCACGCATCATCTGAATCAACCGTTGCTTCACACTAAGCTCCAAGTTTGCATCAATCTTGACCTCTTTCTTATCCGTCTCAGTACCCAGATTCACTATTTCCACTGGCTCTTCGTGTGGCTGAATAACCCTCTCTTCTTGGAGTAGCAGTCTTGCAAGTTCACCAGGCACTTCACAACCATCTTCACCTTCGTCTTCGGCTAAGTTGATCGGATTTTCAAAGTCATAACCGGTAGTAGCAGAATCGTTACCAGTGAGATCCATAGTGGATGTGGACCTGTATATTTGAGTGTGTGTAAAATAGCTGTTTTGCAATATATAATAAAGAAAAAACAAGGAGCGCAAGATTTGAAATGCAAGAACGTCCAATGCTTTTATTAATGATATATGAAAATAACACACAAAAGCCCTCACAAATGAAGCCACGATGCCCCGGGTAAGACACCGGGCCATAAAGTTTAAGACATTGTTTATTACAAATTCAAAACAAAAGTTTCATTACTGGGTAACAAAAGTAATAGGGATGGAGTCCTTTGCTGTCCAGTTGCTTGGTCTACCGTTAGTAGTAGGATAGATCCAGCTGTCGAATTCAGACTCTTCTACATCATCTTCAATGGCATTCACTCCCGAGTTGCTGATGAACACGGGAAGTCTTCCGATCCTTGCATTCCGAACAACCCTTTGAGCTTCTGCAGTGAAACCCAAACCAAACTTGTTAGTCTTCTGTGTAAAATCAGGGAGTCGACCCCAATTTGCACACCCACCTTTCTCGACAACAGCCCGGGCATCCTTTAAGGAAGCCATTTTCATAGGAGAATCTTCAACCACAGTCTCAGCTGACGCCAGTGTCTGGGGAACCTCTTCAAAATGCTGGAACGGGGTCTCAATGAACTCCCCATCCATCTCTACATACCGGAAAGAGTTGAGGTGGCTAACCATGTACTCTTCCTCTCCTTGTACTGTCACAATCTTCCCTTTGACCGGGTACTTCAGCTTCTGGTGGAGCGTTGAGGTTACGGCCCCAGCTTTGTGGATCCATGGACGACCCAGTAAACAAGAATAAGATGGCCGAATGTCCATCACATAGAAAGTAGAATTGAAGACCTGAGAACCAACCTTGATCGGGATATCAACCTCTCTATGCACCATCCTTTTAGACCCATCAAAGGCCCTGACGACAATGTTACTTGGTTTCAGCCCCAAACCTTCACAATCCAACCGGTCTAGAGCTTTCTTGGGAAAGACGTTCAATGAGGAACCAATATCTACCAACACATGTGCAAGAGTAGTACCCCTGCATTCAATGGAGACATGCAGGGCATCGTTGTGATTCTTCCCCTTGGCGGTCAAATCGGCGTCGGAGAAACCCAAACCATTATCAGCAGTTAAATTGGCCACGCAATCGGTAAACTGATCAGCTGATGTCTCTTGTGGCACGTGGGCAGTCTTCAAGAAGGTAATCAGAGCCTTGGCATGGGCCTCTGAACACAACAACAGTGACAACATAGAAATCTTGGATGGGGTTTTCCCCAGCTGCTCAACTACATTATAATCACTCTTCTTAATAATCTTCAAAATCTCTTCCATCTCCTGTTTGGAAGCTTCAACAGTAATTGTCTTCGGTGCCTCCGTCTGGGCAGGCACATCAGTGGTGATCCCTTTGCCCCGAGTGTCAGATGACTCGGCGATAGGGGTTAGAATAGGAATTTGATCAGGAATGGAGGTAGGTACACTTGCAGGTGTAATAACAATCGGTCTTCGGACAGTTGGTGGAGCAATATCGGGTGAGAAAAGTCTTCCGCTGCGGGTGACTTTCGCGGGTCCAGTGATGTTGCTGATATCAGTACCAGCTTCCAACTCTTTCTTAACTCCATGAAAATAAAAATCAGCCCCATAGTGCCAAGGGACAGCTTTATCAGAGGTATAGGGGATGGGCCCCGGAACAGTGATGATTACAGGTGCGATTCTCGGAACAGATGTAATTCCAACAGGCTTCCTCGAGGGAGCCTTGGAAGAATTGTCGAAAATGGTAATGATGACAACTTCTTCAGAATGAACTACGGGAACAAAAGTCTTCTCAAACAGAATCTCTTTACTATCCATCAGGCGCTGGACACCTGACTTCAAAAGCGGACAACCATTTGGGCGGGCAGAACACATACAACAACCTTTGTCACAGCCCGGAAATAAACCGGCTAGCAAAAGGTTCTTCTTGACAGTAATCAGAGGGGTAACAATGTCATCTACAGAAACTACAAACAAGTCTTCCTCTATAGAATTCACTCCATGCTTGGGCATGAGAGCAGTCACAACATTAGGCCTCTCGGGCGCCTCGAACTCAATCTCCTTCGCATCAATTAAGTCTTGTATCTTATTTTTCAGTCTCCAACAATCATCTGTATTATGCCCCGGGCTATCAAAGTGATAAGCACAGCGGGCGTTAGGGTTATACCTTGGTGACGTTGTATTTGAATTCTTTGGGGCTTCCCTTAGAGTGACCAGATTAGTCTTCAGCAACTGTGGCAGAATCTGAGATAAGGTCATGCTGAGACGAGTGAATTGCCTCTTAGGTCTCTCGTATTTTTGTTTATTGTTGTACTGAGGAGCACCAACAGGTTTTGAAATAACAACCGCATTGACAGCTTGGCGGTGTTCAGGTCTATTCTGTCTTCTTACACTGTAGACAGCACTAGACTCTTTCTTAAACGGCTTCTTCTCGGTGCTTGATGAAGCACCCTTCTGTATCTTCCCAGCCTTAATACCAGCTTCAATCCTCTCACCAGTCAAAATAAGATCTGTAAACCCAGATGAAAAGCTTCCAATCAAGTGGTTGAAAAATGGACCAGACAGGGTCCCTAGAAACATATCAACAAGTTCTCAATCAGCTAAGGGTGGTTGTACTCTACCGGCGAGGTCTCTCCACTTTTGAGCATAATCTTTGAATCCTTCACCCGTCCCTATTGACATACCCTGGAGTTGGGTACGTGTAGGAGCAAGGTCGGAGTTGTATTGATATTGCCTGTAGAACGCAGTAGCCAAATCTTCCTAACTGCGGATACTGGCTCCGTCCAACTGATAGAACCACTCAAGCTGAGTCCCTGAGGGACTATCCTAAAAGAAATGGATCCATAGGTTCTTATCAGCAGTGTAAGGCTGGATCTTCCTCACATATGACCGGAGGTGCAGCTTCGGACAAGAAACTCCGTCATACTTAGCAAAGGCTGGTGCCTTGAATTTATGGGGAATCACCACCCCAGATGATAGACCTAGATCTCTAAAGTCCAAACCAGGAACCTTTTGAATCTCCATAGCACTCAACCGGTCTTCCAGTTGCTTGTACTTATCCTCGGCAGGAGGATACTATTCTTCATCGTAGTCCGTCTCGTTGTTGGAGACCACAGGGCTAGGAGCCCTCCTTTCTTGTGGACTATCTTTCCCTCCAGATGAGGTGGTCAGATCAACTTCATTTTGTAGCCTGTTTCCAAACCTAGGACCAGTGTTGAACAGGACTGTCCTCTTCTTCTTCTTCTTTTTATCCTTCAGAATCAGGGTCTTCAGGTCTTGCTGACCCTTAGCTAGGCTCATGAACAACTCTTGAAATTGGGCATTCTGGGCCTAGAGGGCCCTGATGGCTTGCTCAATTGAAGGCTCAGTAGACATGATGAGCGCTGAAATAAACAGCGAAGAAGATAAGAGACCTGTAAAGGGTACCTGTTTGTGAAGTGCATGGGATGAAATGCGTATGATTATGATTTCAAAGACAATTGAGATTCAAATTTGTAAACAAGAACGGAAACACACTTTATTAGATAACTTTGTAATTCAAATTGTTCAACAAATTGCCCTTAAGGCGTTACAAGAATGGAAATACTGAAAAGTAAAGATAAAACTGGAAAGGAAATCCTCAAAGGTCCATCAATGCTCCCATGGTCTCTTCTTATCAGTGCGGACATAATCATTCAGGATCCGCTTGTTCTCCAACGGTCTAGTCAGCTTCTGGATCTTCTGTCTTGCTCGTTGAACTTCTCCCAGTAAGAATCCCATTCATCCCTCAACTGCATCCAAGATCTCTTCAGTGCCCTAATGTCAGTGGGCATATAAGGATGGAGAATGGTTGGAAGAACCCCTTCTTCATTAGCAACTTCAAGAGTGACAGGCCGGACAACTTCATATGGCATACCCAGCTTTTGGGCACGGATACAGACCCATCTGAGATATGGCTCCATCGGGAGTGAAGTCTTTGGACCCAGCTCATGTGGATCAGATTGGTGAACTCTATCCCAAGCCCTTATGAATCTACGACGCTGCTCGTCGCTATCCCCTTTAAAATCAAATATGATATGAGGCATCAGCATCTCATGAGGTCCTTCTCTTCTGGCTCTTCCA
The DNA here is from genome assembly GCA_948472305.1 of Vicia faba. Lineage (NCBI taxonomy): Eukaryota > Viridiplantae > Streptophyta > Magnoliopsida > Fabales > Fabaceae > Vicia > Vicia faba. Next base: position 1,380,120,589 of record OX451737.1, on the reverse strand, counting down.
AATTGACGGAGAGCTAAGCATGGGTTGTAAGAAATTCCTCCATGGGTTCCTATCAATGGAACATTAGAATACTCTCCACAGTGATCAATGATAGTCACCTCATCCATAACTTTGAGAGTCCAGATAATGTCATTATGAGAAAGAGACATCACCCTATAAGCCCAGCCCATTCCTTCTTTGTTCTTCAGTACTGACTTAGGGAGGTGCGAAATAAACCACCTTGACAATAAAGGAGCACAACACATCAAAGTTCCCCGCTTTCGGGCAGTACGAGCATAGAGCTGATGGAGAATGTCACCCAAGAGAGCGGGTACAGGATTCTGAGAGATGAAGATCTTTATAGCATTCACATCAACAAAAGTGTCAGGATTCGGAAACAATACCAAGCCATATATCAGAAGAGCCAGAATATCCTCGAACGCCTTAAAGTCTAGGCTATCCCAGAAGTAGTTAGCCTTGCCAACCAAGAACTTAGTCAGAAAGCCTTTTGCTCCACTCCTAGTCTCCCAATTAGCCATTACCTCCTCTTTGGTCAAATGAAGGGCTGCAGCAATCTCTTCAGGCTTAAGAGTCTTCTCCCAACCAGTAAACGGGGTCTGCTCCAGAACGGAGATACCGAGCAGCTCAGAGAACTCTTCTAGGGTAGGAACCAGCTGGAAGTCCTGGAAAGTAAAAAAATGGTACAATGAATCATAGAATTGGACCAGGACACTCATCATCTGCTCGTTCAATTTGGAGGTGACCAAACTGAGAAGAGAACCATGCCTCCTGATGAAGGAAGTAGTGTCAGGCATCTTGGCAACCAACTCTTTAAGCAAGGTAGGTACTTGGACAAAGTTGATTCGGATGGTATTCTTACGCATGGGCATCATGATGACCTACAAAACAGAGCAAAGATGAAACACTCTTGTCTTTGAAATAGGTTAGTCCTTATGCAAGATGTATGCAATGTTATGATATCATGATGTCATGATAGTAAGCACACCACAAGTATCCATAAAAATCAAACATGGTAAAGGCACACAAGTCACACAAAGAGCCCTTAGATTTCAGGCTGGTAAGGAGCTTAGGTACTACCCTCTTTCAGTTCAGTTGGTTTAAACCTGTCCTAGAAATAGTAATTGGGTTCTAGAGGATCTCAATATCACCGACTACCCTCAACCGGTCATAATTCCAATTTAGCAACCTTTTCTTGCGGCCGGAATCATCGCGAGAGTTTAGTCTCAATGAGTGTAGCATACTACTACTGTTCTATGGCCAAGTTGGTCAATTTAAGGTTCTAAGGTCAGTTGGTGCTTAATGACCCCTTAGAAGACCCATATTCTCCTCGTTCCAACACAAGGGATATCGATACAGACTAGAGTGCCACACCAACATAGCTACTGCTTCAACTGTATCGGTCTACGCTGTACAGTTCCCTCACAGTTTATTGCTACTTACCTAAAGGGTATCCCCCAGATCCGGGTTAGGATATATAGTAACTCCGATACAAGCCCACAAAATTAAAGCAAGCAAAGCAAACAATTGAAAACACAATGATCTAATCCTAAGGTACACCCCACTTATTAAGCAGTCCCCAACAGAGTCGCCAGTTTTGTGATCGGTGGGAATGAGAAATGACTGTTTTGGAATGCTGGTTTGCGTTTTGCGTTTGTTTTCGCAAAATGTCGCGGTAAGCAAGAGTCGCCACCGTCTTTTATTTTATCCAACAAGGAAAGGACAAAAGCACATAAAAATTCCTTTTTAGAGATGTTTCTCGGGTTCGGGAGGTAGATTATAGAAAGGGAAGTTGTTAGCACCCTTTCTATCCGTGGTTATCCATGGGCTCTTAGGTACTTGCTCATTGTGTTTTCAAAAGTTTGCTTTTCTTTGTGTTTGTGGGTTTGAAAAGAGTTTTTGTCTTGAAGAGAGTGTAAGTGCGAAAAGTTTTGTTTTGTTTTAAAAGGAGCAAGTACTTAAGAACCATCTACCTACTCAAAAAGGAATTATTCTGTACAAGTGTCCTTTAGACAATGCTATCCCACTATTGAGGAGTAGGTAGCATCGTCGTTGGAGTTTTCGGGTCAATTCGATTAAGGGACGTGTGGTCACTAAAGCAATGTTAGGACGCCTTAACGGTAACCCTAATGTCTTAGATCATTTTTCCGAGGCAACCGTTTCGAGGCAACTATGATCTTTGGACAAGAGGGTGATCTCTAAAACTTCCTATACTCAATGACCACGTTCGAGGCAACCAAGTGAGGTGTACCCTAAGAGTGGCATGTGCAAGTGTGTTACTTCGGTTAATTTTATCTGTACATGTCATGGGTGAGCTATATTGATTTTAGGTTAAAGATTGATCTTGTCATGCATCGCCTATTTATCAAACATCTAACAGTTAATATTGTGCAGAAATTAAATTGTGGGAAATTAAATCTAAACTATTACAAGGCGTCAGGTATTTTCATCGCCAAAAACAAACCCTTTAATTTAAATTGCGGAAAGTGAAATAAAGCGGTAAATAAATTAAAGTCCTAATTAAAAGCTATTACAAACTGGAAGAAATTACAATATTGGAAATATAGATCGCGTGCAAAAAATTAAGACGACGCATTTTTTAGGGTTTTGACCCCTTTTATTAGAAAGCATGTTTTTTTGTTATTTTTGAAATTATGGAATTAAATTAAATTAAATATTAATTAATTAATAAAAAAGGATATTTTTTGGATTTTTAATATTTAAGGAAATAAAGTAAAAATGATTAAAAGTTAATTAAAAACCTAATTCTACGTTAGTTTTAATTTATTGCAAAAATATTAAATGTTAAACCTATTCAAAACTAAATTAATTGGTTAATATTTATTTACAAAAATAAAATAATGAAATTAGTTTTAATGAATAAAAATAATATTTTGTTTTCTGATTTTATTAGGAAAATTATTAATTAGTTAATTAACAATAAAATTAAAATTAGAACAAAATAAATAAATGAAAATATAAAGAGTAAAAGAAATAACCCAGGGGGTGTGGGCCTAATTTGAAGGTGTGACTTGCAATTTCCAGGCCCAATAATTGTCAGCCTTGTTTGACTTTAAGGATCACCCACGCGCCTGTTGACTTGGACATATGATAATCCTTCATTCCTGGCCACCAGATTTGGCCTGGAGGCCATCTGGCTCGTTGAGATTGCAAGCGTTTGGTAGACCATGCTTTGGAGATCACATGCAATTCCCTGCAGAAAAAGTACACAAATGTTTTGGGGGACCTGGGATTCGAACCCAGGTCCCAAGGGGTTTTGACATAGTGCGCTTACCAACTCATCCATTGTGCTTGTTTATTATTAATATAAGTGACAATTATTATATGCAAAACACAGCGTTATTCTTGAAAAATAAAAAAAAGTGGCGCGCAGTTTGAATGGACCAATAGGAAGAAGACACGCCTTCATCTTCTTCGTTGAAATAACCAGGATTTTTACCTACAGATTTTATTTGCGGCTGAATCCATGGCTGCCCTCAAAAATCATCTGTAGACCTTGGAAACGAGTTTTAAGAACACCATCGTACTCGTCTCCTTCCACTGATCATCCATGTACCAATTATTTGTCCTAATATTACCTGCATCAAAAATGCTTAAAAAACAAGAACACAAACCCTAGCTTCGGATCTAAGGTTATAGGCCATGAAAACAAAATTGAATAATGCAGGAATGTTGGAAATTGGACGTTAAACATGAATGCACAAACGATTTGTTCAAAAAATGCCAAGATATGGAATCACGATCTCATGTTCAGAGATATGTTCAAGAACACTTACAACGTGATTTAAGAGGTCTCAAGGCTTGGTTTTGATTGCTTTAGCTCCACTGGATATCAGGCAAGAGAGCTATGTGGAGATTTTGCTTTGAAAACGCCTCCAATATGGATTTCGATCTCCAACTTTTCAAGGTTTTTTCCAGTTTTGGTTTGGTCGTTTTTGCAGTCCTTAGCCCGTGTTCTTGATATGCCTGGCTTGTGTGTGTATATGTGATTGCATTAGGTCAAGAATTGGGCTTTAATCCATGTGCATTAAAGATTTTGAGATATGATTTGATCACCATTGATAAAGTTTCCAAAACTATGCCAAATCCAAGATTTTGTTCACAACAATGCTTGATACGAATTTGATTGAGTGTATCATGATATTTGAAAGCTGTAATGATCACAAAGATCTCATTCCATCAATTTTGGATTTTATTTGAATTAATATTGATTTAAAATGAATTAAATCAATAAAAATTAAATAAAATAGAAAATTAAATGAATGGACATGAAACTGAAGATGGGACACGTGTGTGGTGTGACAAGATCAGATCAAGTGGAAAAAAGTGGGCCCTTTTGTCAAAAATTGGAGTTTTGAGGATAGTTGACTTTTGGCAAATTTGGAAAAATGCCCAACTTCAACAATGCATAACTTCTTCAATTTTGAACTTTTGGAAGTGTTATTTAACATTTTAGAAACCTTGAGATGTCCTCTAACCAACCCTTTTGGTCTCATATCATTTTCATATTCCATGCTCAAGTTATAAGCTTTGGAAAAAAAGGTGTTTTTGTTGACTTTCAAAAATGACCTATAATGTCCAAATTTTCAACTTTTTGTGAGAGCATTTCTTGATCTTGGGGTGTGAAGATGGATTGTAGGAAATTTCATCCTATTCAAAATGAGCTTTGGATGGGTCATTTCTCATAAAGTATGAGAAAGTTATGCTTGGTCAAAATTGAGTTGACTTTTCCTACAAAACCCTAATTTAGCAACTTTTGAATCTTGATGAATCTTGAGCAATCCTTGATGAATCATGATCAACCCTTGATAAAATGATGAATTATCCTTCAAAATGAGAATGTTGACAAAAAATATTGAGGTTTGACTATTTGTAGGCCACAGTTGACTTTTGCCCTAACATAGTCGATTTTTGGACCTCTTGAGCAATTGACTGACCAAACTTCCTCTGCAAGGCTTGAAATTTGACATGGATGAACTTGAGAACATATTAGGACATTGGGGATCATTTTAGACCATTTGGATGTAAGGACCTTGATGCAACACAAAACCCTAATTTTGAATTGACTGCCTTAGAAGGTGATTTGACTGTCCAACTCTTGAGCCATTTTGAGCAACTTGGAGATTATTCTTGACATGTCTTGAGAAATATGGGAGGGCAAATTTTGGGGTACAACACATACAATTTACTAACACCACACAAAGTCAAGACAAATGTTATAACATATGTTGATAGAACACTTGTTAAATCTGGAGATTGTGCAGAAAGATAAATTGGAGAAAATTAAACAACACAATCAATTGTTAACCTAGTTCGGTGAAATGTCACCTACTCTGGAGATTACCAATCCAGGAAATAAATTCACTATTACAGTGTAATACGGCGGGAGAACTGACTTGGGTAATTTGTGTTTTATCGCAATTGTTGCAGATAGAAAAAGTCGCCACCAAATTTTCTTTTATCCAATAAAGGAAAGGGTGAAAAGAACAGGAAAGACCTTTTGAGAATTTTCTTGAGTTCGGGGGATATGTTATGAAAAGGGAAGGTGTTAGCACCCTTTCATCCGTAGTTATCTACGGGCTCTTAGTTGCTAGCTCACTTTGAAATACTTTGTTTGAAAATGTGTTTGTGATAGTTTTGAAAGTATTTTTGAAAGTTACTTCGTTTAGGTGAACTTTGTAATGATTCTCGTCTCTATAAGAATGCATACAAAGTGTTGACTTTGAAAATATTTCATTTAAAAGTGTTGGTGTATTTTGAGAGATGTTTTGAAAATGGTTGTGAGGAAGCAACTATGAATGTTTTACCTACTAAAAAAGTCTTTGTTCTTTTCCTCCTCCTTTAGATAGTGTTGTCTCACCATTAGTTGGTAAGCAACCTTATCATTGGATGTGAAGGGACGGGCGTGGGTCATCGCATAGTCATAGAAAGCAATATTGTAGGATACCTTAGCAATTTGTCATAAGGGTCTAAGATCATTTACTGAAGGCAACATTTGAAGGGTTGTCGAGGGACTACAATCTTGCATTTGGGAGTCATTGCTAAAGTATCTCACGTTCGAGGGACATGACTATTTTTATCTTAGGCAACAAGTGAGGTTAGCCTTAGTGGTGCAAGTGTGCAAATATTTTTAGGAAAATATTTTAGAAAAAGAAATTAAATTTGTTAGGAAAATATTTTTGGTCTTTTGTCCTAAAAGAAATAAAATACAAGTATATTAATATATAAATAATAAATAAAGATATATATTTTTGGGTTTTTTTATTAATAAAAATAATAATGATAATAATATTACAAATAATAAAAATAAAGAAAAGAAAATAAAATAGAATAAATAAAATAAAAGTCAGGAGGGTGTAAAATTGAATTGGGTGGTTTAGTAGAAAAACGCATATTTGTTTGAGTGTTAGGCCCATTGTGGTTTTTTTTAATCAGAAAGAAAATAAAATAAAAAAAGTTGGGTTGCGTGTTGTAAGTGAAGGAGGGGTGTTTTTGAGTAAAAAGGCAAGGCCCAATGATCTTAGGCCCAGGCGCGCTGTGATACGATGGCAGAACCGGCTGTTATACTGGTTTTGCGTTTGTGTTTGCAAATGATGCGGTAAGAAACAGTTGCCACCGACTTTTCTTTTATCTAACAAAGGAAAGGATGAAAAGAACAGAAAAAGATCTTTCGATATTATTTCTGAGTAAGGGGGGTAGATTATGGAAAGGGAAGTTTTTAGCACCCTTTCCACCTGTAGTTATCTACGGGCTCTTAGATGCTTAGCTCATTTTAAAAGTACTTTGTGCTTTGTTCATTTTGAAAAAATGTTTTAAAATGCCTTAGTGCGGCGATTTGCTTTGCGTTAACTCTTGTATCAGTCCTCAAGAGTGTTGACAAAGCAAATGTTTTTGAAAGTTGTTTTTGAAAGTTGTAAGTGTAAAAGTTTGTTTGGAGCATAGCAACTAAGAACTATCTATTTATACTCGAAAGGTTTGTTCTTTTCCTCCTATCCTTTAGACAGTGCTATCCTACTATTAGTGAGTAGGTAGCCCTATCGTTGGATGTATGAGGGACATTCGAAGGGACGTACAGTCATAAAGGCAACATGTAGAGACACTTTAGCAATTTTTGTTTAGGGACTAGATCATTTACCTAAAGGCAACTATAGGGTCATCGAGGGACTATGATCTTTTGATTTACGGGTCTTTGCTAAAGCGTCCCCGTTTCGAGGGACATGAATGTTTTTTCAAAGGCAATCAAAGTGGGAGTACCCTAGAGATGTATATGTGCAAGTAATTCAATTCAGTTTATTTATCTTTGTTATTAGGTTCGCTAACGTTTGATTTCAATCTTTCCATACAAGCCTAATTACTAGAAGTTAATATTATTGCAGAAATTAAAAGTGTAGGAATTTAAATCTACGCTATTACAGTGCTTCGGGGAGGGGGTATTTACATATCCAAATGGGGAAAGAAAATAAAGAAAAGCGATAAAGACCTAGTTTAATCTATTATATACTGTCACCAGATACATTATTATGAAATATGCGAGAACAAGATAATGCGCGCGAAATAGAGATGAACGTCTAAAGACCCTAAGAAATTGCTAAGTAAAACATAAAAATCCTTTTTTGTTGTTTTTGTGCTTATTAAGAAAATACTTAAAATTAAGTTAAGTCTAAATTTAATTAAGAAAATAAATATCAAATGAAATTAAACCTAATTCTAATATTTTTGTATTTTTTGTTAAGAAAGGTTTGAATGAAATAAATCTAAGTCTATCATTTTTATTTTAAGAAAGATGTTAAAGTAATTAAATTAATTAGTTAATAATTTTAATTGAAAAAACAAACTAGACCTAATTTTTGGTGATTTTGTTTTAACCTTAATAAAAAAACAAGAAACAAAAGAAATAAACAAAATAAAAAATAAGACAATGAATAGAGATCCTTTGATCCCGGGAAGGAACTGCCCACTTCGATCTAGGGTATGAGCGGTCTCCTTCGATCCAGGGTATGAGTTGTCTCCTTCAACCAAGGGTATGAGCTGTCTCCTTCGATCTAGGATAGGAGTTGTCTCCTTCGATCTAGGATATGAGTTGTCTCCTTCGATCCATGACAGTAGGTGATTTTCGACTTAGACCTAGTGTCGAACCCTAAGATTTCCTACCTTAAACACACATCCTTCATCACTAGGCCATTTGTTCAATCATTAAGACAAACAACAAGAAAATAGTATATTTGAAAATATCATAAAATACCGAGGTGTTAAAACCATGGCACTGATTTGGATTGAAGGTATTTGCACCGAGAGATATGACTAAAACATCGCAGGATACCCTAACAATGGTGTTTCTGGATCCGTTCCATAACCTGACATGTGCTATGTCAAAACAAATCTAAACAATAACATGAGTATGGATCTGTGCACCAAATTTATTTAAATTGCATGAACTGAGAGATAAGAGCGTGAGAATTTTACCCTACCGGAGCAACAAAATCTGCTTGTTTTAAGAGGTTTTAAATGTTAAGGAGGGATGGTAGGCACTCCTGGGATCCTTAATGTGGTGATGGGACGCCTGGAACAGACTAAATGTGGCTAGAATTGACTGTTCGAATTTCACTACTTTGCTAGATTTTTGGCAATTTTTTGTAGCTCTCTAGGCAGTGTGTACGAGTCGTCCCTTTGTGTCTGGAATTGTTGGGTTTATATAGGAAAATATTTAGGTCAACATTTGTGTACCAAATCTTTGGTCATCATGAGGGAGAGATTTTATTTGATTTTTTCATGAAAACTTGCCATATTTGATCTAATCACGCGTTTTTGCCAGCTTGCTCTGAGTTGTTTTGAGCCTCCAACTTGATGGGAATCGAAAGTCTGGGATACCTTTGGTCGAAGATTGATAAATATGGAAAGAATCAAGTCTTTAACATGGCCTTCAAGAATTTGAAAATCATCCATTTACGTTACATTCTTTCCATTTTCGTAGGTTGCATAAACCTGGACACTTTGGCTCCTTCGAGTGCCTTCAGTCCTTGCTCTTTGATTGGCCTTAAGTTGCCTCATTCGAATGGACCTCTTATGTACCCTTCGAATGGACCTTCTGAATGCTTCTTCGAATGGATATTTTGTTACTTCCTTTGAATGGAACACATGTACATCCTTCGAATGGAACACATGTACATCCTTCGAATGACCCTTTTGTGTGTCTTTCTAATAGCGCGCATGTATGCCTCATGCATTCTTTGAATGGTTCACCAATGTGGGATCATAGTGTGGCAATCATATGCTGAAAGGTTCATAGATAGAGTTTACGCAAGCAGTTTCGAAGGGAACCGTTTCCCAGTCAAAGCTAGCACAAAGGAAGCCAATGCCTTGTGGATGTTAGCATGAGGAGGTCATTGCTCTGTGAATCGAAGGCCATTTGAAAGGGTCTTGGCATTGTGCATTGAAAGAAAGAAAAAGGGAAGCCTTTTCCCTCGTGAATCAAAACAAACTTGTAGGGGGTTCTTGCCTTGCGCAGTCGAAGCCTTGTGAACTTAACTTGATCGAAGGAAGCCCAATGCCCAATCGAAGACTTTGTGAACTTATCTTGATCGAAGGAAGGCCAGCGCCCAATCGAAGACTTTGTGAACTTATCTTGATCTAAGGAGGCCCAGTACCCAATCGAAGACTTTGTGAACTTATCTTGATCAAAGGAGGCCCAATGCCCAATCGAAGCTCTTTGTCTAGATGCTAATTGAAAAACAAACTGCTCAGGCGCCAATAAAAAACACCCAGTCTCAAAGCCAATCGAAGACACCTTGTTTATCTCCAAAAGAAAAATTAGTTTCTTTAGGAAAGTGTTTGTAACCACCCATGTAAGAGAAAACCTTGGAAAACATGAGGGAAAATTTTGGGGTACAACAGCTGCCCCTGTTCAATCTTCTTAAACCTGAGGATTTAGATTGGTTTGTCTGCCTTTCATGATCTGAAGGTGGAAGAGGATTGAATACTAGAGTGCCCAAAATTTTGCACTCGCATGGAATAACACTGATGGTTGATGACGGTGAAAATGGGCTTACAAATGCCATTTGGAGAAGATGACAGAGAGTTGTCAGATATTGGTTTAAAGATGCCATCCAAAGTAGATGCTGACTTCATAAGAGATCTCTTTGTGGGGAATTCATGTTCCTGCTGTCTGAGGAGGACTCTGCTGGGGAATATGGGTTTCTGTTGTTCTCCTGTTTGAGGAAAACTCTGTGGGGAATAGAATCTAGGAACTTTGGTTGTCCAAGGCTCTACTGAGGAGTTATCTTTGGAGAGATGAAATTTTTTTGTTTTCTGGTTGAGATTCAGGCTTCATAGTAACTTGCTAGGGGTAATGGAATTAACTGTTATCTGAAAATGTATTAGAAAGAGCCTATGTAGGGTTGTTTTAGTACGAGTTCGTGTTAGTCTGCATCCAGAGATATATGAAAATGAGCCTATGTGGGGCTTCTTTAGGATGAGTCTGTGTTAGACTGCATCTAGATGATGAGAAGGAACCCGTGTAAGATTACTTCAGGATGAGTCTGTGTTAGACTGCATCTGGAGATCATGAGAAGAAACCCGTGTAAGATTGCTTCGTCCGGCCATGTAGATAGTTTTCCTATGTGGTTTCAGGTGTTAATCTATAAATTACTTGTTCGCAGATAGTTGTCCTGTCTGGTTTCAAGTATTAATCTGGAACTTGAAAATTGTCGGTCGCTAAGATAGTTGTCTTGGCTTGTTACAAGTATTAATCTCTGACCTGAGAAAGAAAGATAGTTTTCTTGGCTTGTTACAGGTATTAATCTTCAATCTTCTTATGTAGATAGTTTTCCTGGCTTGTTACAGGTTTTAATCTACAATCAATCATCCACAAATATTTCTCCTGCCTTGTTATAGGTATTAATCTGGAACTTGAAAATTGTCGGTCGTCGAGATAGTTGTCCTGACTTGTTACATGTATTAATCTCTAACCTGAGAAAGAAAGATATTTTTCCTGGCTTGTTACAAGTATTAATCTTCAATCTCTTCATGTAGATAGTTCTCTTGGCTTGTTACAGGTATTAATCTACAGTCGGTCATCCGCAAATAGTTCTCCTGGCTTGTTACTGGTATTAATCTGGAACTTGAAAATTGTTGGTCGTCGAGATAGTTGTCTTGGCTTGTTACATGTATTAATCTCTGACCTGAGAAAGAAATATAGTTTTCCTGGCTTGTTACATGTATTAATCTTCAATCTCTTCATGTAGATAGTTCTCCTAGCTTATTGCAGGTATTAATCTACAGTCAGTCATCCATGAATAGTTTTCCTGGCTTGTTACAGGTATTAATCTGAAACTTGAAAATTGCCGGTCGTCGAGATAGTTGTCCTGGCTTGTTACAGGTATTAATCTCTGACCTGAGAAAGAAAGATAGTTTTCCTTGCTTGTTACAGGTATTAATCTTTAATCTCTTCATGTAGATAGTTCTCCTTTCTTGTTACAAGTATTAATCTACAGTCGGTCGTCCACGGATTATTCTCCAGGCTTGTTACAGGTATTAATTTGGAACTTGTTTTTGTCGGTTGTTGACATAGTTGTCCTGGATTATTACATGTATTAATGTCTGACCTGCTGTATAGGCTGACAGTGTTTGTCTGTCTGCTAATTTGACCTGAAAAGGTAAAATCAGTTTCATGCGATGTCATGATGTATGAATTGCATGATGCTCTCAAAATAAATGAGATTGTGATATACGCATTTGTGTTGCATATGCTATGATGTTTGCAGAAGTGATGTATGAATGCAATGTATAAATGTATCAGTTGTTCCATTGTTGTATTATTGAATTAGGGAAAATAAATCCCTGACTATTGCTGGGGGTGAAGAATGTAGATCTTCAAATTTTGAAGTTAAAACGCTGGGAGATGAACTTCCGTTGTTAGAGAAATAAACTATGTTAGGGAAGGTAAACTCTGTGAACTGAACCGTTTCTAGAAGATGATCTGAATAAGTATCAGGATGTGTTGTACCCCAAAATTTCCCCTCCCTTTTCATCAACTTTTTTTCACAAGACTCTTGGAGTTCAAGATCAAGTTAGGGTTTGCTCTGCTCAAGACCCCTCCTTGCACTGTTGACCCAAATTAGGGTTTGAATTTGCACAGGGATGTTTTGACCTAAAAGGCCTAAAGTGACTTTCATACTTCATGTTGGACTCATAAGTTTATCCATACCAAGTTTCAAGCCTTAATTCCAATCTTTGCCCAGTCAATTGGACAGTTGACCTGGAAATCAGCTGTATTGGGGAAAAAGTCAATTGTGGCCAATTGACAGTCAAACTTCATGATTTTTGACCCACATCAACATATTGAGCTCACATGAACCATTTGGTCAAGTTTGGATCACAATTCCACAAGAAATTTGATTAGATCACCAAAAAGGCAAAATGGTCATTTTTAGGGTTTTGACTGCACAAAGGCAATTTTTGACGGTTTGACCTAACCAATGGCAAATCAAGCTCACATATGGACTCAATGACTCAATGGCATTGTCTTGACTCATTCAACAAGTTCAAAAGATCTCAAATGTATAGGATTGACAGATGAATTTTCCAGTCAACTGATCAAAATTTGACTGTATACTGAAAAGTCAAACTTTGACTTTTTGGTCAAAATCAAGTCCCAAGATTCATTTTTCATCAAGACATGTCAAATTATGAAACTTGTTCATCAAGAAACTCAAAATTGCAAATTAGGGTTTAAAATGAGAAAATTTCATAACTTAGAATTTTTCAAAGTTAAGAAACTTCCTTATTTTTTCCTAACTTTGTCCCATTTTTTCACCAAGATGCAAATGGATTCAAACAAAACTTGAAACATGAAAGTTGTAGTCCATTGCAAAATCTACAACTTTTATTCACAAAGTTTTCTCAAAGGAAGCTTGTATCTCAAGTTATTATTTTTGGAACAAGGGTGCAAAACATTTTTAACTTAGAGAAATTTTGACCTATTCTAGGCAGGATTTTTGTCCAACTTCTTGGCCATTTTTCACATGGTTCCACTTGGAGTTTCAATTTTAATTACAAATATGGATTGTAGTACACATTCCAAGCTTTCCAATTTGTCCAAGAACTTCTCAAACACCCTTGTGGTTAGAGAGAATCGAATTTGCAAAGTTGGCCAAAACTCACTTTTGTTCTTGACCAAAGCATGTTCATAACATTGGCATTTTTCAAATCAGCTGGTTTATGCTATCTTGCAGGCCTCTAAACCTCTTTACACTCAACAATTAAATGCCTAACCATTGTTTTAAGGTGTTATTTCATCCCTTTGGTCATTTCACATAAAACTAATCCCTAACTAGAAAAAGCAAAGTTCCCATTTTTGGCTTAATGTCACTTTATGTCAAAAGTGAATCCTTGAGGCATGGGGCCAGATCTTTGAGGCTAGATAGAGTCCACAAATTTGTGTTACCAAGAGCAAGATATGCAACATACATAGAGGGTGGTACAGGCCTGCATTGTAACTTACACTATCCTTGCTTACATTTGAAGAAACCTTGCAAAAACTGTCCATCTTTCATTCCTGTCAACACAGCCAAGAACAAACTGTGTTCTCATCTTCCATACATCAAAACTGACCTAAGGCACGACCCTTCCATCCCTCATACCTCCTCAAACACCAAATCACAGTTTTGCTGCAAAACAGGGTACCTGCTGCAGATTGAGTTCCACAATCCATTCCACTCGTGCACTTTGGCCAAAAACCTTTCAAACACATTCCATACCATCCATTGAAACTATTCCAAGCCCTAAACACCAGTTGTAACACCCCTAACCTCATCTGCCATTTTCATTTTTCAGTTTTGCAGGTGGACTTCCATAGCACGATTCAGAGTGATTCAAAGCAAGCTAGGTGTTGGAGAAGCTTCCTTGGACTTCAGGCAAGCTCAACCAAAGCTCAAACTCCATTGAAGATACCTACATTGCTCTGTTCAAGTCAAGCTGAAACAGGTAAAACCATGAACTTCTATCTCTCAATCTAGGAAGAGTTAGGCTTAGGTTTGTGAATGAAACATGCTCTACTCATAGCCCTGAAGCCATACATATGATTACTTTTCATTTATATTAAGTATGCTGTGAGAATTTTAGCCATGAACATTGAAGAAAAATTAGGTCAGAAATTGGGTATGAAGAAATTCTCCCTGGTTTCTTAGAGTTAGGTCAAGTATTTTATATGTCTGGATTCGTCTCTTGATGCTCTACAATGTTTGTGTTATGAGTTTTTGCTAAAAGTCAAGGAATCAGGAGATGGTAGTTGTACAAGGAAACACGCGTTTTGTCATTCAAACAAGGCTGAAGGTTGAAGATGACTGGCTTGGGTTGGGCCTGAGTCAGTCTTGCTCTTTGCACTCCCTTTGTCAATTTACACCCCCCTGGCCCATTGTGTGAAATATTTATCATTTTTGACTTTTTATTTTTTATTCTGACTTAATATTTTTTGTTCAAACATAAAAAACATTAAAAATATTTTTCCACATTTTTTTGCATTTATTTGGCATTTATTTGTTTTATTTAGCATATATATGCAAATAAATATAATACCTTTTTATTTAAGACACTAAAAAATAATACAAAATTATATTTATTTTCAGTTATTATTTTTTATTTACATTTTAAAAACATTTTCTAAAATATACATTTTTGTAAATAATTAATATTTTATTATTGTATATATTTAGTATATTTAATATATAATATATAAATACTTGTATATTTTATTAGATAATTAGGGCAAAAATATAAAAATAATACATTTTTATTTTTATTAATATATGACACTAAAAAATACTTTTTTTACAATATACTTCTTTTTTTATTTTTGTATAAATTAATATATAAATATTGTATATAATTAATAAATAAATACTATTTATTTAAAAACTAGGGTTTTGCCCTAAACCATAAAAATATTCAAAATTTGACCTTTTTATTTTTGTTTATATTTCACATTGAAAAACACTTTCACATACATAAAAAATCATTTTGTGCATAATACATTTTGCATATTTATTGTATTTATTTAAATATTGTACAATTAAATATTTGTATATTCGATATGGATGTAATAGCTTAGAATTTAATTTCTTGTCAAATATCCCCAAATTCAAACTTGTACCCCCATCCCCATAATCATTGTTGTAATAGCTTAGCATTTAAATTTCAGCATTTAAAAGTTTTCAAATTATACCATGATAGACTTAGGGTTTGTATGCAAAAATCAATCAACAAATAGCTTGACCTAATTCAAGATAAACATGCATGAAAAACAAACACAATGCACACTTGCACCCTTAGGGTTACTCCACTTGTTGCCTTAAAAAATGGACCATGGTTGCATGTTAAGTCTCTTTGGCAAAACAAAAACAAATCAAAAGATCATAGTCCCTCGATGATGCTATCAAGTTGCCTAAACAAAAATGATCAAGTCCCTTAAGAAAAATGCCAAAGATACTTGACACTATTGCCTCTATGGTCTAAATGATGACCCGCGCCCGTCCCGTTAACATCCTAACACAAGGTTGTTCACCAAATACAATGGTGAAACAACACTGTTAAAAGGGTTAAAACATGAGAAAGATCTTTGAGAAATTTAGGGTAGATAGCTCTTGGTTACTTGACCAAACTTGCAAAACAATCCTTGCCATTTTTCAAAACACACCTCACAACACAATTTCAAAACATTGAAAAACTTCTCAAAAGACAATACACCTTTGTATACATTCAAACATGGATCATTACAAAGGTTGCCACAACAATGGCCTCTTTTCAAAACATCTTTCAAAACCATACACAAAGCACCATTTCAAACAATTGAAAATACAAAGCAAGTGATCTAAGCAAGTAACTAAGAGCCCATGGATAACCATGGATAGAAAGGATGCTAATACCTTCCCTTTCTATAATCTACTCCCCGAACCCAAGAAAACATATCAAAGGTTTTTCCTGTGCTTTTTAACCTTTCCTTAGGATAAAATAAAAAGTCGGTGGTGACTCTTGCTAAACCGAAACATTTGCGAAAACAAACGTAAAACCCAAGTCAGTTCTCCCACCGTATCACAGAACTGGCGACTCTGCTGGGGATCATACTTAAAAGTGGAGTAACCTTAGGGCCTAGATCACCCTTTTGCATGACTAATTGTTTGCTTTGATTGCTTTATATTTTGGTTCTCTTGTTTGGGCTTGAAATCCTCCACCCAGATTTGGGGAAACATTCATAGATAGCAATACGTTGTGGAAACTGGGCGGGGTATACCGACACGGTTGAAGCAATAGCTATATTAGTGTGACATATTTGTGAGTACCGGTAACCCTTGAGTTCAATCAAGGAGAGTACGGGGCCGCTGAGTGATGTCACCAAGCACTAATGACCTAGAACCTTACTTGACCATCTTGGCCTTTTATTAGGGGCAGTGAGATGACCGGCTTTGGTGCAGTCCGAAGTTGGTAGATACTCGATACTACACTCATTGAGGGTTGTTTTCTTGGAATATTTTGGTCGCTAGTTAAGTGGCTAAACCAAAACAATGAACATGGAAAACAATCCAATGATATTGAGCTCCTTAGAACCCAGTTACTATTTATAGGACAAGTTTTTAAGCCAACTTCACTCAAGAGGGTACTTACCTATGAAACCCCATGCAAGCCTGAAACTAGGGTTTTGTGTGACTTGCTTGTACATATGTTTGTGCATACATCATGAACATCATAAAGCATCATATGCATCCACTAACCATTTCAAGGGTTTGGATCTTCATCTTTGTTCTTGTTTTGTAGGTCATGGAAATTCTTCGCAGGAAAACTATCCAAGTCAACCTTGTGAGAATCCCTCCTCAACTCAATGAGCTTACATCCAGAATTCCAGAAAGTTCTCTCTTTAGTGAAAGACATGGTAGACTGCTCAGCCTAGTCAACACCAACATTGAAGAAGATATGGTAAAAGTGTTATTCTAGTTCTTTGACCCCCTTCACCACTGTTTCACATTCCCCGACTACCAATTGGTGCCTACTTTGGAGGAATTTTCTCAACTCCTAAGAATTCCCATTCTTAATCAACTACCCTACAACGGTACGGAAAAAGAACCAAAGCCTGAAGATGTTGCTCAAGCACTACACTTGCAACCATCTGACA
Source organism: Vicia faba (assembly GCA_948472305.1). Taxonomy (NCBI): domain Eukaryota; kingdom Viridiplantae; phylum Streptophyta; class Magnoliopsida; order Fabales; family Fabaceae; genus Vicia; species Vicia faba. The sequence goes on along the minus strand of OX451737.1, from coordinate 1,380,103,413 downwards.
TCAAGGGGCATTGGGAAACTAGAAGTGGTGTCAAAGGCTTCTTGGCAAATTTCTTGTTTGAGAAGGCACAAGAGTGTTGGAATTCTTTGGATCTACAAGCCTTTGAAGAGATTGTGGCACTCCTCATTTATGGGTTGGTCTTGTTCCCAAATCCTGACCAACTTATAGATGTAAATGCTGTCAAGATCTTCATATCCAGGAATCCCATACCTACATTGCTTGGGGACATCCTCCACTCATTTTACACACGAACAATGAGGAAGAGAGGTGTTCTCATGTGTTGTACTCCTCTCCTTGCAAGGTGGTTTATTTCTCACCTTCCACAATCTGTTTTGAAGAATGAGCAAGGTTCAAGGTGGTCACAACGATTGATGAGCCTCACACATTCTGATGTACATTGGTGTTCTCGGTCCAGAGAAAATGTCATCATCATCGATCATTGTGGTGAGTTCGCTAATGTCCCATTACTTGGCATTAGAGGAGGTATTACCTACAACCCTTGTCTGGCTTTGAGACAATTTGGATATGCTCAGGGGGATGGCCCTCATGACATGCTGATTCCTGACCTAGTTTTTTGACTTCAACAACGATGCGCAAGGACTTTGCCAAAGATTCATCAGAGCTTGGAGGATTCCTAACAAGGTAGATAGCAAGACACTGGGGCACAAGAACTCCATCCCTCTTGAGCCTTACCTCAAGTGGGTACGAACCCGAGCCCAGAGTCTTATGATGCCTTACCCTCATATTCTCCCTTTGATCAAAGATCCTGTTAAGGAAGGAGAGGTTCCCTACACCATCCTACATCCTGACATGCCAACATCATGGGAGGAGATGCAGAAGAGTTGGATCCAACTCAAGGAAGAAAGGGATACTTTTGAAGCCAGCTTCTATGCCAGTGAGAAGAAGGTCTTGGAGCTTACCCGCCGAATTCACGAGGAGACCCTCAACACTTACATCGCACCAAAGAGGATGCGCAACGTCTTTTTACCTTAAGAAGTTTTTGTAATATTTGGCCCATGGGGCATTTATGTACTGACAAAATATTCTTCTTATTAATATGACGTGTGTTCTTTTTGTTTGCAACAACTTTGAATTTCTAAATCCTTGAATGCATTACATGGATAAACATATCATTCATCATATGCATAAACAGGTCTTCACACCAGGTTTCCTTATCTTTTTGCTATTTATTTCAGTAAGATGGATCTTGAACAGACGGTCAAAGATCTGCAGGCACAAAACTCACAGTTTTAACAGCTCCTTATGACCTTGGAAAAGGGTCAGGAGGATCTTAAAGCACTGTTAGGGAATAAAGAGCAAGAAAAAGGAAAAAAGAAAAAGAAAAGAGTAGGGGTAGCTACACTGGGAAGGAGATTTGAGAATGAAGCTAGGAGAGTTCTTGAATTCCCCTCCACATCTGATGAGGGGACCGGTAAGGGAAAAGGAGCTGCATTACCTTCTAAGTCTGAGGCTGAAGAAGAAGAGGTTGAGGAAGATGAAGATTATTCAGAGCAGTAATACCCGCCAGCGGACGACAAATACAAAAACCTGGAGGATAGACTGGCAGCTATGGAGCTACAAAGGGTTCCCGGGTTAGATTTTGAAGAATTGGGATTGATTGCTGGGATTGTGATCCCTCCAAAGTTTAAGGTGCCAACTTTTGCAAAATACGACGGTCTGTCTTGCCCAAAGATGCACCTGAGGTCGTATGTCAGAAAAATTCAACCTCATTCATCCGATAGAAATCTTTGGGTACACTTCTTCCAGGATAGCCTATCTGGTACACAGCTAGATTGGTTTTACCAGCTTGAGAGGTCAGAAGTGCACAGTTGGGAGGATTTGGCAGCTGCTTTTTATCGCCAGTATCAATACAACACCGACTTGGCACCAACCCGTACTCAGTTACAAAGTATGGGGATGGCCCCAAATGAGGGATTCAAAGAATACACCCAAAAATGGCGCGACTTGGCCGGAAGAGTGAAGCCACCTCTTTCAGATAGGGAACTAGTTGATATGTTCTTGGGGACCCTATCTGGCCCGTTCTTCAACCATTTGATCGGGAGCTCTTCCGCAGGGTTTACTGAATTGATTCTGACTGGCGAACGGGTGGAAGCTGGTATTAAGAGTGGAAAGATTCAAAGGGATGCCTCTGCATCCATAGCTGTTAAGAAACCGTTCTCGGCCAAGAAGGAAGAAGCTGTTGTGTACTCTCAGAAAGGATCGGGAAGAACTGAGCGCCGACTGACTGTAGGGGCCGTGATGATTCAAAATTCGTCAAATGATCAGCCTCGTAACAATCAGTCTAGACCTAATCAGCAACGGGTAGAACGGCCACAACGACAGTTCACCCGCATCAACATGACGCCTGCACAAGTTCTTCCCCATTTGTTGAAGTTGAATCTGACTGGTTTAAAGGAGGCGCCGAAAAACCCTAACACAACATCTCCATACTATCATGCTAATGCTAAATGTGCCTATCATTCTGACAGCGCCGGGCATGACACCAACAATTGTTGGGCGTTAAAGAATAAAATTAAAGATTTGATAGATGCTAAAGAGGTTGAGTTCGACGCCCCTGAGAAGCCGAATGTGATCTCCGCTCCGATGCCAAAGCATGGTCACAACGTCCATGTTGTGGAAGAGGACCTGTTTGTTTCTGCTGTTGATGATCTGATAACCCCACTACTGACAATCAAGTTGAATCAGTTGAAGGCTGGGATTTTCCCAGGTTGCAAAGAAGATTTCTACTTTTGTTCCTCCCTACCGATCGACTGTCCATTGCTGAAGATAGGTATCCAACGCCTAATGGACAACCAACAAATTCTTTTCGAAAAGACTCCTGCTACTCCAACTCCTATTAATGAAGTTTCAATAATAACCATTTCCGCCAATCTTTCCAAGGTCCCCAAAAGGCCTGTTAAGATTACATCCGCTCCAAAGATTGTACCCTTGAAAATAACCATGCTTGGGCCCGTCCCCTACAAATCTGACAAATCAATACCATGGAATTATGGTGGAGAAATCTACTACCATGGTGTTAAACTAATTGAGATAACTGAAGAGAGCTCTGACGAAGAAACTTCCGACATTGGAAACATTGCCGGTACAAGCAAAATTACCCGAAGTGGAAGAATTTTCTCTCCAGAGATTGCCCCTCCAAAGGCAATCTTTGGACCCTCAGCTGCTCCCAAGGTTACCCCTACACCGGTAAAACTATCTGCAAAAACTCCAATGATTGAAGAAGTTGTTACTCCTGTGGTTGTCCCTGTTGTTGCTGCTGATAAGGGGAAAGGGATCCAAGAAGAGCTCATCAAAACAAGGGCTCAACCTTTGGTCATCCCTGAGACCTCTAAAAAAGAAATGGAGGAGATTCTGAAAATAATCAAGAAGATCGATTATGACGTTGTAGAGCAACTGGGGCAAACCCCCTCGAAGATCTCCATGTTAGCTTTGCTGCTTTGTTCGGAGGCTCATGCCAAAGCTCTGATAAGGTTTTTGAAGACAACCCATGTGCCCCAGGAAACCTCAGCCGATCAATTCCAGGATTGTGTAGCCAGCCTTACCGCCGACAACGGCCTGGGTTTCTCTGATGCTGACCTGACTCCGAAGGGAAGAAAGCACAATGACGCACTGCATGTGTCAGTTGAATGCCGAGGAACTACTCTCGCCCATGTCTTGGTCGATACAGGTTCCTCCCTGAATGTGCTGCCTAAGAAGGCTCTCGATCGGTTGGATTGTGAAGGCTTGGAGCTGAAACAAAGTAATATCATTGTCAGGGCCTTTGACGGGTCTAAAAGAATGGTGCATGGGGAGGTCGACATTCCCATCAAAGTAGGCACTGAGGTATTCCACTCCATATTCTATGTAATGGACATCCGCCCATCGTACTCTTGCTTGCTAGGAAGACCTTGGATTCATAATTCTGGGTGTTGTACCCCAAAATTTTCCCTCCCATATCTCTCAAGATTTGTCAAGAATGATCCTCAAATTGCTCAAGATTGCTCAAGGGTTAAACAGTCAAACCACCTCCTAAGACAGCTGAAATTAGGGTTTTGGTTCTTTCAAGGAATTTGAGGTTTTCAATGGTTCAATCAAGTCTCATGGGCCTATATACATTCTCAAGCACCTACATGCCAAGTCTCAAGACTCACAATGCCAAATTGCACAGTCAAAAGCCTCATTTGATCCACAGTCAACTGCAAGGGAAAAATGGTCATTTTGCATTCAAAAGTCATAATTTTTGGTCAACATCTTATTTTGAGTTCACAATCATCATTTGATCAAGTCTTGATCATGATTCCACAAGAATGGCCCAAAAATCATCAAAGTGCAAAAAGTTACTATTTTTGGACAGCAGAAAAGTCAACTGTATCTTGACCAGGGCATAACTTTTTCATGGTTTGTCAGAAAAATTCCATCCAATGCTCATTTTGAAGGGGATGTATTTTCATACAATCCATCTTCACACTCCAAGATCAAGAAATGCTCTCTCAAAAAGTTATCAATTTTTACATTATAGGTCAAATTCAAAAGTCAACAAAAGTGCACTTTGAGTAAAAGGCCATAACTTGAGATTGGTAAATCCAAATGACATGGGACCAAAGGCATTGGTTAGAGGACTTCAAGAGCTTTCCAAAATGTCAAAGAACATGGTCATATGATCAAAATTGAGAAAGTTGTGCATTGGAGAAGTTGGGAAATTTTCATGAATTTGCAAAAGTCAACTTTGCTCAAAACACCATATTTTTGCTAATGGGCCTCAAATCTCTTCTTGAAACTTCACCCATGACCTATGCACGACCCACCAAGCTTAATTGGATTTATTTTCTTATTTTTATTGATTAATTGGATTTTTAATTAATATTAATTCAATTAATTAATTTAAATTGTAGGAAAATGCAAGATTTGATTTTTCAATCAATTTGTGAAGCAAATATGGTCAAGATATGCTGGAAAATTCGTGCACAAGTCAAAGATACAAAAATCTCCAAATTTGGCAACATTTTCCAATCATGAAAAATCAAAAATATTTGATTTTCAATCAAAGATTTAATCATCATTGCACATGGATTTTTGCCCAGCTCTTGACCTAATTCAGTTGCCTTATATATATGCAAACAAACCCTAACCTAATGGACGTGAAAAAGCTGCAGAAAAAACCATAGCCAATTCAAGAAATTTCCAAGAAAATTGAAAACTGATTTTGGCATTCTAGGTTGATTCAAGGGTTTTTGATCATTCAAACACATTGTAGGAGGTTCCAGGAACGTGTTGCAATCAAATTCCAGTACCAAAGCTCAAGGAATCGTTCATTACAGTTCCACGATTTTCCTTTTTTATTCCAAATCGTATTTCTTAATTCATGCATATTTAACATGTTTTCTTGTTTGTTTTGCATTGCTAGAGGTCATACCAAGCTGATGGAATGGTTTAATTGAGTTATAATGCATTGAATCAAAATATGCCATGAACTATTTTTTAGGGTTCTTGAGCTTCAAATTAGGGCTATTCAATCCAGGAAAAATTAGGACTTGTGAGACATATGGTTGAGATCACGAGACCAAGACGAACATAACTGACCCCTCACGAAATATTTATATGTACCATGGTGCTAATCGCTATTTTTCGTGCAAGAGCATAGTAAAGGTTAAAAACCCCCGCTATCTGTTTATGTTTTTGCAGGTACAACGAAGAAGATGATGAGGTGTTAGCATGCCACTGGACAGTTTAAAAAAGCGCGCGTGGTTTTTTGTTTTACAGCATATTGATTAATTTCCCAATATATTAATTGCTTATCATTATAATATCAAAAGCATGCAAGTGGTGTAGTGGTTGGTGCGTTGGCTTGGAAGCATTGGGACCTGGGTTCGAATCATAGGTCCCCCAAAACATTGTTGCTTTTATTTTCCAGGTGTTCACGTGCAAGATTCAAAGGGAGGTCTACCATATACCTCAAACCTCAGTGCGCCAGATGTCTTCAGAGTGAAATCCAATGGCCTAGATGGAGGGACTATCATGGTCCTTAGTCAACACATGCATGGACAATCCAGAAAAATCAACGTGGCTGGAAGCATAATGGGCCAGAAAATTCCAAGTACACCTCCTAATTGGGCCAGCACCCCCCCTGAGTTTATTTACTAATTATGATTATTATTATTATTACTTAATTAACCAAATTAATTTTTTATAATAAAATCAGAAAACTAAAATATAATATTTTTTATTATTATTTATTAAATTCACCCTTAATTTATTATTTTTGTAAATAAAAACTAACATAATTAATTTAGTTGTTTTAATTAGGTTAATTTCAATATTTTCACAATAATTTAAAATAAATTAGAATTAGGGTTCTTGACAACTTTTAATCATTTTTTTATATTTATTTCCTTGAGAAATTAAAAAACTAAAAATATTTCTTTTTTATTAATTAATTAATTAGGTTTAATTTAATTTAATTCATAAATAATCAAATCTCTTTCTTTCTCAAAAAAAGGTCAAAACCCTAAAAACATTCCGATTCAATTTTCTCTCGCGCGTATGTTTGTTTTACATATTTTTGATCCAATTATGTAATTGCTCCGAGGATGTAATAGCTTTAATTAGGACTTTTTATCGCTTTTCTTTAATTTTCCGCAATTTACTTTTCAAGGGTTTGTTTTTGGCGATGTAAATACCCGACGCCTTGTAATAGCTTAGCTTTATTTTCCGCAACTATTAACTGCTAGATGTATGTTAACTAGGCTATGCATGACAAGACTTATTCTTAAAATAAAATCAATCGTAGCTCACCATAACATGTGCAAAGATAACTTAACTGAATCCTGACACACTCGCACATGCCATTCCTAGGGTACGCCTCACTTGGTTGCCTCGACGTGGTCATTGAGTATAGGGTGTTTTAGAGGCCGCCCTCCTGTCTAAAGATCAAAAAGTTGCCTCGAAACGGTTGCCTCGATAAAAAAATGATCTAAGACATTAGGGTTACCACTAAGGCGTCCTACTATTGCTTTAGTGACCACATGTCCCTATAATCGAATTGATCTGAAAACTCCAACGACGGTGCTACCTACTTCTCAATAGTGGGATAGTACTGTCTAAAGGACATTTACACAGCTTAATTTCTTTTGAGTAGGTAGAGGTTCTCAGGTACTTGCTCTTTCAAAACGAAAAAATAGTTTTCGCACCTACACTTTTCAAACAAAAGTTTTCAAACAACACTTCATACACTCTTGAGGACAGATACAAGAGTTAAATCGAAGTTTCTCAAACAAACTTTTTCAAAACCCACAAACACAAGAAAAGCAAAACATTTTTGAAAACATAGTGAGCAAGTACCTAAGAGCCCATGGATAACCACGGATAGAAAGGGTGCTAACACCTTCCATTTCTATAATCTACCTCCCGAACCGAGAAACATCTCGAAAAGGAATTTTGCTGTGCTTTTGTCCTTTCCTTGTTGGATAAAATAAAAGACGGTGACGACTCTTGCTTACCGCGACATTTTGCGAAACGCAAACGCGAACCAGCATTCCAAAACAGTCAGTTCTATTCCCACCGATCACAGAACTGGCGACTCTGCTGGGGACTCTAAATAAGTGAGGTTTACCTTAGGATTAGATCACTATGTTTTCAATTGTATGCCTTGAATGCCTTAATATTGTGGGTTTGCATTGGAGTTTTATAGATCCTAACCCGGATCTAGGGATACCCTTTAGAAGTAGCAACAAACTGTGAGGGAACTGTGCAGGGTATACCGACATGGTTAAAGCAGTAGCTACGTTGATGTGGCACTTTGGTGAGTACCGGTAACCCTTGAGTCAAGTCAAGGAGAGTACGGGGCCGCCGCGTGGTATCGCGAAGCATCAACTGACCTTAGAACCTTACTTGACCATCCTGGCCTTTTTAGGGGTAGTGAGATGACCGACTTTGGTGCAGTCCGAAGTTGGTAGATACTCGATACTACACTCATTGAGGGTTGTTTTCTTGGAATATTTTGGTCGCCAATTAAGTGGCTAAATCAAAACAATGAACATAGAAAACAAGCCAATGATATTGAGATCCTTAGAACCCGGTTACTATTTGTAGGACAGGTTTTGAGCCAACTAACTTCAAAAGGGTACTTACCTACGAACTCCATGCAAGCCTAAACCTAAGGACTTGTTTGCTTTGTGTGAATATGACTGTCTGTATATACACTTGCTTACTTTTGCATCCATGTACATAACATCATAAAGCATCATATGCATCTGCTAACCATTTCAAGGGTTCGGATCTTCATCTTTGTTCTTGTTTTGTAGGACATGGAGTCTCTCCGTAGGAAAACAATTCAGGTCAACCTTGTAAGGATCCCCCCTCAGCTCATGGAGCTTACATCCAGGATTCCCGAGAACTCTCTTTTCAGTGAAAGACATGGTAGACTACTCAGCCTGGTCAACACCAACATTGAAGAAGATATGATAAAAGTTCTCTTCTAGTTCTTTGACCCCCTGCACCACTGTTTTACATTCCCGGATTATCAATTGGTGCCTACTTTGGAGGAATTTTCTCAACTTCTGAGAATTCCTATTCTTAGTCAACTACCCTACAACGGTACGGAAAAGGAACCAAAACTTGAAGATGTTGCTCAAGCATTACGTCTGCAACCATCTGACATCAAGGGGCATTGGGAAATCAGAAGTGGTATCAAGGGATTCTTGGCAAAGTTCCTGTTTGAGAAGGCACAAGAATGTTGGAATTCTCTCGACCTACAAGCCTTTGAAGAGATTGTGGCACTCCTTGTCTATGGGTTGGTGTTATTCCCAAATCCTGATCAACTTATAGATGTGAATGCTGTCAAGATTTTTATGTCCAGGAATCCTATACCTACATTGCTTGGGGACATCCTCCACTCATTTTACACACGAACAATGAGAAAAAGAGGTGTTCTCATGTGTTGTACTCCTCTCCTGGCAAGGTGGTTTATTTCTCACCTTCCACAATCAGTTTTGAAGAACGAGCAGGGTTTAAGGTGGTAACAACGATTGATGACCCTCACACATTCTGATATACATTGGTGTTCTCGGTCCAGAGAAAATGTCACCATCATTGATCGTTGCGGAGAATTTCCTAATGTTCCTTTACTTGGAATTAGAGGAGGCATTACCTACAACCCCTGTCTAGCCTTGAGACAATTTGGATATGCTCGGAGGGATGACCCTCATGACATGCTGATTCCTGACATTGTTTTTGACTTCGACAACGATGCGCAAGGACTTCGACAAAGGTTCATCAGAGCTTGGAGGATGCCTAACAAGGTAGATAGTAAGACACCGGGGCACAAGAATTCCATCCCCCTTGAGCCTTACCTCAAGTGGGTACGAACCCTCTCCCAGAAGCTTATGATGCCATATCCTCACATTCTTCCCGTGATCAAAGAGCCTGTTATGGAAGGAGAGGTTCCATACACCATTCTACATCCTGACATGCCAACATCATGGAAAGAAATGAAAAAGAGCTGGATCCAACTCAAGGAAGAACGAAATGCTTTTGAAGCCAGCTTACATGCCATTGAGAAGAAGATTCTGGAGCTCGCCCGCCGACTTCACGAGGAAGAGACCCTCAACACTTACATCGCTCCAAAAGGATGCGCAATGTCTTTTTACATTAAGTATTTTGTAATATTTCGCCCATGAGGCACTGATGTACTAAACAAATTACTTCTTAATATGACGTGTGTTCCTTTTTTGTCTGCAACGAATTTGAATTTTCGAACCCTTGAATGCATTACATAAATAGCATACCATTCATCATATGCATAACATGTACCCTTTTTACAGGTCACTTATCTTCTTCGCTGTTTATTTCAGCAATCATCATGTCTACTGAACCTTCCACTGAACAAGCTATCAAGGCCCTCCAGGCTCAGAATGCCCAGTTCCAAGAGTTGGTTATGAGCTTAGCCAAGGGTCAACAAGAGTTGAAGACTCTGATTCTGAAGAAGAAGAAGAAGAAGAGGACCGTCTTGTTCAACACTGGACACAGATTTGGGAATGGACTACAGAATGAGGTTGAGCTGACTACCTCATTGTTGTACCCCAAAATTTGTCCTCCCATATTCTTCAAGGTTTATCAAGAATCATCTCCAAATGGTTCAAGATCTGCTCAAGGATTAGACAGTCAAACCACCTCCTAAGCCAGTTGAAATTAGGGTTTTGGTTCTTTCAAGGAATTGGAGGTTTTCAATGCTTCAACCAAGTCTAATAGGCCTATATGCATCCTCAAGCACCTAAAGGCCAAGTCTCAAGACTCACAGTGTCAAATTCCACAGTCAAAAGCCCTATTTGATCCACAGTCAACTACAGGGGCAAAATGGTCATTTTGCAGTCAAAAGTCAAAATTTTTGGTCAACATCTTATTTTGAGTCCACAATCATCATTTGATCAAGTATTGATCATGATTCCATAAGAATGGCTCAAAAATCATCAAGATGCAAAAAGTTACTATTTTTGTACAGTAGAAAAGTCAACTGTATCTTAACCAAGGCATAACTTTTTCATGGTTCATATGAAAAATCCCATCCAATGCTCATTTTGAAGGGGATGATATTTCCTACAATCCATCTTCACATTCCAAGTCCAAGAAATGCTCTCACAAAAAGTTATCAATTTCTACATTATAGGTCAATTTCAAAAGTCAACAAAAATGCACTTTAAGTCAAAGACCATAACTTGATATTGGTAAATCCAAATGACATGGGACCAAAGGCATTGGTTAGAGGACTTCAAGACCTTTCCAAAATGTCCAAGAACATATTCATATGATCAAAATTGAGCAAGATATGCATTGGAGAAGTTGGGAAATTTTTGTGAATTTGAAAAAGTCAACTTTGCTCAAAACACCTTATTTTTGCTAATGGGCCTCAAATTTCTCCTTGAAACTTTATCCATGGCCTATGCACGTCCCATCAAGCTTAATTGAATTATTTTCTTATTTTTTATTAATTAATTGGATTTTTAATCAATATTAATTCATTTAATTAATTTAAATTGTAGGAAAATACAAAGATTTGATTTTTCAATCTTTTTGTGAAGCAAGAATGACCTAAAATGGCTGGCAATTTCGTGCACCAAGTCAAAGATGCAATATCTCCAAATTTGGCAACTTTTTCCAATCATGAAGATTCAAAAATATATGATTTTCAATCAAATTTTCCATCATCATTCCAATGGATCTTTGCTCAAAGATTTAACCTAATTTCAGTCTCCTATATATACACAAGCAAACCCTGATCATGCACACGTGAAATCTCTGCAGAAAAATCCATAACCAATTCAAGAAAATTCAAAGAAAATTGCAAAACTGATTTCTATATTCCAGGGCGATTTAGAGACTTTTGTTAATTCTAATCTATTGCAGGAGTTCTCAAGGACGTTTTGCAATCAAAACCAAGCATTGAAGCTCAAAGAACCATCAAGAACAGAGTCACGGTTTGCATTTTATTTTCAGAATTGTGCAGTTCAATTCATGCATATTTAACGTGCTTTTGTGTTTGTTTTGCATTGCTAGAACTCATATGAAGCTGATGGTATAACTGAATTGGATTAAAACGCACAGAATCAAAAGTTGCCATGGTTGAATTTTAGGGTTCATAAGCTTTCAAATTAGGGATTTACAATCCAGGAACAATTAGGGTTCATAAGGCATGTGGTTGGAATCGTCAATACCAGACGAACACATTGGACTATTCGCGAAATATTTATACTAATCACAGCCCTAATCGCTATTATTCGTCATTGCATATTGTGGGGGTTAAAAACCCCCGCTATCTGTTTGTGTTTTTTACAGGAAATATGAAGAAGATGATGATGTGGTGATGCATCATTGGACCATTCAAAAAAAAAAGGGCGCGCACGTTTTGTGTTACAGCATCTGAATTGATTTTTTATATATTATAATTGCTTGTTATTCTAAATACAAAGGCGTGCAAGTGGTGTAGTGGCTGTTGCGCTGGCTTGGAACCATTGGGACCTGGGTTCGAATCCTAGGTCCCCCCAAAACGTTTCTATTAATTTTCTTAACATGTTCTCATGCATGCTTCTAAAAGTGATCCATCATGTACCTCACGCCTCAGCATGCCATGTGGCGTCAGGCACAAATCCAAGGGCCATGAGATGATGACTATCGTGCTCCCAGTCAACGCGCGTGTATGCAATCCTGGGAAAGTCAAAACGTTTCTATTAATTTTCTTAACATGTTCTCATGCAGGCTTCTAAAAGTGATCCATCATGTACCTCACGCCTCAGCATGCCATGTGGCGTCAGGCACAGATCCAAGGGCCATGAGATGATGACTATCGTGCTCCCAGTCAACGCGCGTGTATGCAATCCTGGGAAAGTCAAGCAGGCTTGAGGTTGATGGGCCTGAGAATTGCCAAAGAAACCTCCTTAATGGGCCAGCACCCCCCTGGTTCATTCATTCTTTTTTTCTTTTCCTTTCTAATTTCCATTTAATTATTTTACTTTTAATAATTATTATTATTATTATTATTTAATTAATTCAATTAATTATTTTCATAATAAAATCAGAAAACTAAAATATTTTTATTATTATTAATTTCACCTTTAATTTATTATTTTTGTAAATAAATGTAATTAATTAATTTAGTTGTTTTAATTAGGTTAACTTTAATTATTTTCATAACAAATAAAAATAAATTAGAATTAGGGTTTTCTTGACAATTTTAATTTCTTTTATTTTATTTTCATTAAAACATTAAAAAATTCAAATATTTCTTTTAATTAATTAATTAATTTGTTTTAGGTTTAATTTAATTTAATGCAAAATAACCAAAAATTAATTCTTTTCTCAAAAAGGGTCAAAACCCTAAGGACTTCTCCGATTCAATTTCTTTTTGCGCATATATTTTTGATCATTATTATGTAATTGCTCCGAGAATGTAATAGCGTAATTAGGACCTTTTATTGCTTTCTTTTATTTTCTCGCATTTACTTTTCAAGGGTTTGCTTTTGGCGATGTAAATACCCGACGCCTTGTAATAGCGTAGATTTACTTTCCGCAATTTACTTTCCGCACAACTATTAACTGTTAGATGTATGTTAACTAGGCTATGCATGACAAGACTCATCTGAAAATTAAAATCAAAACGTAGCTCACCATAATATGTGCAAAGATAACTTAATTGAATCCTGACACACTCGCACATGCCACTCCTAGGGTACGCCTCACTTGGTTGCCTCGACGTGGTCATTGAGTATAGGGTGTTTTAGAGGTCGCCCTCCTGTCTAAAAGATCCAAGTTGCCTCGAAACGGTTGCCTCGGATAAAAAGGATCTAGGACATTAGGGTTACCGCTAAGGCGTCCTACTATTGCTTTGGTGACCACATGTCCCTATAATCAAATTGACCTGAATAACTCCAACGACGGTGTTACCTACTTCTCAATAGTGGGATAGTACTGTCTAAAGGACATTTACACAGCTTAATTTCTTTTGAGTAGGTAGAGGTTCTAAGGTACTTGCTCTTTCAAAACGAAAACAACTTTTCGCACTTACACTTTTCTGACAAAAGTTTTCAAACAAACACTTCATGACACTCTTGAGGACTGATACAAGAGTCAAAACGAAGTTTTCAAACAAACTTTTTCAAAACCCACAAACACAAGAAAAACAAACATTTTTGAAAACATAGTGAGCAAGTACCTAAGAGCCTGTGGATAACCACAGATAGAAAGGGTGCTAACACCTTCCCTTTCTATAATCTACCTCCCGAATCGATAAACATCTCGAAAAGGAATTTTGATGTGCTTTTGTCCTTTCCTTGTTGGAGAACATAAAAGACGGTGGCGACTCTTGCTTACCGCGACATTTTGCGAACCAGCATTCCAAAACAGTCAGTTCTATTTCCACCGATCACAGAACTGGCGACTCTGCTGGGGAATATTATAAGTGAGGTGTACGTTAGGATTAGATCATTCTATGTTTTCAATTGTATGCCTTGTTTGCTTTAATATTGTGGGCTTGCATCGGAGTTTTATAGATCCTAACCCATATCTGGGGGATACCCTTTAGAAGTAGCAACAAACTGTGAGGGAACTGTGCGGGGTATACCGACACGGTTGAAGCAGTTGCTACGTTGATGTGGCACTTTGGTGAGTACCGGTAACCCTTGAGTCAAGTCAAGGAGAGTATGGGGCCTCCGCGTGGTGTAGTGAAGCATCAACTGACCTTAAGAACCTTACTTGACCATCCTGGTCTCTTTAGGGGTAGTGAGATGACCGACTTTGGTGCAGTCCGAAGTTGGTAGATACTCGATACTACACTCATTGAGGGTTGTTTTCTTGGAATATTTTGGTCGCCAGTTCAGTGGCTAAATCAAATCAATGAACATAGAAAACAATCCAATGATATTGAGCTCCTTAGAACTCGGTTACTATTCATAGGACAGGTTTTGAGCCAACCAACTTCAAGAGGGTAGTACCTAAACTTCATGCGGGCCTAAACTCTAAGGGCTGTCTGGTGTGACTTGTGTGCCTTTACCATGTTTGCCTGTTGTGAATACTTGTGGTGTGCCTTTATCATAACATCATAACATCATAAAGCATCATGTGCATTTGCTAACCACTTCAAGGGTTCGAATCTTCATCTTTGTTTTTGTTTTGTAGGACATGGAGTCTCTCCACAGAAAAACAATTCAGGTCAACCTTGTAAGGATCCCTCCTCAGCTCAAGGAGCTTACATCCAGGATTCCCGAAAGCTCTCCCTTCAGTGAAAGACATGGTAGACTACTCAGCTTGGTCAACACCAACATTGAAGAAGACATGATAAAAGTCCTCTTCCAGTTCTTTGACCCCCTGCACCACTGTTTTACATTCCCGGATTATCAATTGGTGCCTACTTTGGAAGAATTTTCTCAACTTCTGAAAATTCCTATTCTTAGTCAACTACCCTACAACGGTACGGAAAAGGAACCAAAACTTGAAGAGGTTGCTCAAGCATTACGTCTGCAACCATCTGACATCAAGGGGCATTGGGAAATCAGAAGTGGTATCAAAGGATTCTTGGCAAAGTTCCTGTTCAGGAAGGCACAAGAATGTTGGAATTCTCTCGACCTACAAGCCTTTTGAAGAGATTGTGGCACTCCTTGTCTATGGGTTGGTGTTGTTTCCAAATCTTGATCAACTTATAGATATAAATGTTGTCAAGATTTTCATGTCCAGGAATCCCATACCTACATTGCTTGGGGACATCCTCCACTCATTTTACACTCGAACAATGAGAAAAAGAGGCGTTCTCATGTGTTGCACTCCTCTCCTTGCAAGGTGGTTTATTTCGCACCTTCCACAATCAGTTTTGAAGAACGAGCGGGGTCTAAGGTGGTCACAACGATTGATGACTCTTACACATTCCGACATACATTGGTGTTCTCGGTCCAGAGAAAATGTCACTATCATTGATCGTTGCGGAGAATTTCCTAATGTTCCTTTACTTGGAATTAGAGGAGGCATTACTTACAACCCCTGTCTGGCTTTGAGGCAATTTGGATATGCTCGGAGGGATGGCCCTCATGACATGCTGATCCCTGACATAGTTTTTGACTTTGATAACGATGCGCAAGGACTTCGCCAAAGGTTCATCAGAGCTTGGAGGATGCCTAACAAGGTAGATAGTAAGACACTGGGGCACAAGAATTCCATCCCCTTGAGCCTTACCTCAAGTGGGTACGAGCCCGCTCCCAGAAGCTTATGATGCCATATCCTCACATTCTCCCCGTGATCAAAGAGCCAGTTATGGAAGGAGAGGTTCCATACACCATTCAACATCCTGACATGCCAACATCTTGGGAAGAAATGCAAAAGAGCTGGATCCAACTCAAGGAAGAGAGGAATTCTCTTGAAGCCAGTTTACATGCCAGCGAGAAGAAGGTTCTGGAGCTCACCCGCCTACTTCACGAGGAAAAGACCCTCAACACTTACATCTCTCTAAAGAGGATGCGCAGTGTCTTTTGGCATTAAGTATTTTGTAATGTTTTGCCCATGAGACCCTGATGTACTGAACAAATTACTTCTTAATATGACGTGTGTTCCTTTTTTTTTACAACGAATTTGAATTTTCGAACCCTTGAATGCATTGCATAAATAGCATACCATGCATCATACGCATAACAGGTACACTTTTTACAGGTCACTTATCTTCTTCGCTGTTTATTTCAGCAATCATCATGTCTTCTGAACCTAATACTGAATAAGCTATCAAGGCCCTTCAGGCCCAGAATGCCCAGTTCCAAGAGTTGGTCATGAGCTTAGCCCAGGGTCAACAGGAGTTGAAGACTTTGATTCTGAAGAAGAAGAAGAGGAGGACTGTGTTGTTCAACACTGGACGTAGATTTGGGAATGGACTACAAAATGAGGTTGATCTGACTAATTCCTCTATAGGGAAAGGCAGTCCACAGGAGAGAAGGGTTCCTAGTCCCGTGGTCTCCGACAACGAGACGGATTATAATGATGAACAGTACCCTCCTGCTGAGGACAGGTACAAACAGCTGGAGGACCACTTAAGTGCTATGGAGATTCAACATGTGCCCGGGTTGGACTTTGGAGACCTAGGCTTATCCTCTGAGGTGGTGATCCCCCACAAGTTCAAGGCAACTGCTTTTGCAAAGTACGACGGAGCTTCCTGTCCTAAGCTGCACCTCTGATCGTATGTAAGGAAGATCCAACCTTATACAGCTGACAAGAATTTGTGGATCCATTTCATCTAGGATAGTCTTTCAGGGACTCAACTCGAATGGTTCTATCAGCTGGATGGAGCCAGTATCCGTAACTGGGAGGATTTGGCTACTGCGTTCTATAAGCAGTATCAGTATAATTCTGACCTCGCTCCTACGCGTACCCAACTCCAGGGTATGTCACTAGGGACGGGTGAAGGATTTAAAGAGTATGCCCAAAAGTGGAGAGACCTGGCTGGAAGGGTGCAACCACCTTTGACTGACCGTGAGCTTGTTGATATGTTCTTGGGGACCCTGTCTGGTCCGTTCTTCAACCATCTGATTGGAAATTCTTCTGCCGGGTTTACAGATCTGATCTTGACTGGTGAGAGAATAGAAGCTGGTATCAAGTCTGGGAAGATACAGAAAGGTTCCTCCTCGAGCATTGAAAAGAAACCCTTCAAGAAAGAATTTAGTGCTGTTTATGGTTCAAGGAGACAGAATAAACCGGAACGCCGCCAAGCTGTCAACACGGTGGTAATTTCAAAGCCTGCTGCTGCTCCTCAACAATATAACCAACAAAGGGGTGAGAGGCCTAGAAGAAAGTTTACTCGACTCAGTATGACCTTGTCCCAGATATTGCCGCAACTACTGACAACCAATCTGGTAACTATAAAGGAAGCTCCGAAGGTTGTAAACACAACATCTCCAAAGTACAATCCCAATGCCCGCTGCGCTTATCACTCTGACAGCCCGGGGCATACTACGGATGATTGTTGGGCTCTAAAGAATAAGGTTCAGGACCTTATTGATGCTAAAGAGATAGAGTTCAAGGCACCCGAAAGGCCCAATGTTGTGACTGCTCCCATGCCCAAGCATGGAGTGAATGCTGTAGAGGAAGACCTATATGTAGCCTCTGTGGATGATATTGTTACTCCGTTGTTGACTGTCAAGAAGAACCTGTTGCTAGCCGGTTTATTTCCGGGATGTAGTAAAGGTTGCCACATGTGTTCTGTTTCACCTACTGGTTGTCCTTTGTTGAAGTCGGGCGTCCAAAACCTGATGGATAACAAAGAGATCTTGTTCGAGAAGATTGATGTTCCTGCTACCCCTACTGAAGAAGTGTCCATTGTTATTTTCAATAATTCTCCCAAAGCTCCCCCGAAGAAGCCTGTCAAAATCATGCCTGCTCAGAAGATTGCACCCATAATCATTACTGTTCCGGGGCCCATCCCCTATATATCTGACAAAGCTATCCCGTGGCACTATGGGGTAGACGTTTATGTGCTTGGAGTTAAACAAGAGTTTGATACTAGTACCGGCATCAGCAACATCACCGGGCCTGCCAAGGTCACCCGCAGCGGTAGGCTTTTCTCACCTGATATTGAGCCTCCAACAATCCAGAGACCTCTTGTCATCACACCTGCAAGTGTGCCTATTTCCCTTCCTGATCAAGTTCCTATTTCTACCCCTGCGGCGGAGTCATCTGACGCTCGGGGCAAAGGGATCGCTACTGATGTGCCTGCCCAGACGGAGGCACCGAAGACAACCACTGGTGAAGCTTCCAAACAGAAGATGGAAGAGATTCTTAAGATTATCAAGAAGAGTGATTTTAATGTAGTTGAGCAGCTGGGGCACACCCCATCTAAAATTTCTATGCTATCACTGTTGTTGTGTTCAAAGGCCCATGCCAAGGCTCTGATTACCTTCCTGAAGACGGCCCACGAGCCACAAGAGACATCAGCTGACCAATTTACCGATTGTGTGGCCAACTTAACTGCTGATAATGGTCTGGGTTTCTCTGACGTTGTTCTGACTGCCAAAGGGAAGAACCATAACGATGCCCTGCATGTCTCCATTGAATGCAGGGGCACTACTCTTGCCCATGTGCTGGTTGACACTGGTTCCTCGTTGAACGTCTTGCCCAAGAAAGCTCTAGACAGGTTGGATTGCGAGGGTTTGGAACTAAAGCCAAGTAACATTGTTGTCCGGGCCTTTGACGGGTCTAAAAGAATGGTGCACGGCGAGGTTGATATTCCAATCAGAGTTGGTTCTCAGGTCTTTAATTCAACATTCTATGTGATGGACATCCGACCATCCTATTCTTGTTTGTTGGGCCGTCCTTGGATCCATAAGGCTGGAGCTGTGACCTCCATACTACATCAGAAGTTGAAATACCCGGTCAGAGGGAAGATTGTGACAGTTCAGGGGGAGGAAGAATACATGGTCAGCCACCTTAACTCGTTCCGGTACATAGAGATGGATGGGGAATTCATTGAGACCCCCTTTCAATACTTTGAAGAAGTGCCTCAGACACTGGCATCGGTAGAGACTGTGACTGAAGAGGATTCTCCGTTGAAGATGGCTTCCTTAAAGGATGCTCGGGCTGTTATTGAGAAGGGTGAGTATGCAAAATGGGGCCGCCTGCCTGATTTCACTTCGAAGACTGACAAGTTTGGTTTGGGTTTCACTGCAGAAGCTCAGAGGGCCGTTCGTAAGGCAAAGATTGGAAGACCTCCTGTGTTCATCAGCAACTCGAGAGTCAATGCCATTGAAGACGACGTGGAGGAATCTGAATTCGACAACTGGATCTACCCTACGACCAACAGTGGACCAAGCAACTGGACTGCGAAAGACTTCGTCCCTATTACTTTTGTCACTCAGTAATGAACTCCTTTGTTTTGAATTTGTAACAGACAATATTATGAAACTTTATGGCCCGGTGTCTTACCCGGGGCACCGTGGCTTCATTTGTGAGGGCTTTTGTGTGTCATTTTCATATATCATTAATAAAAGCATTGGACGTTTTTGCATTTCAAATCTTGCGCTCCTTGTCTTTCTTTATTATATATATTGCAAAACAACTATATTTATACACACTCACATATAGAGGTCCCAATCCACTCTGGATCTCACTGGTAACGACTCTGCTACTGCCAGTTATGACTTCTAAAATCTGATCAACTTAGCCGAAGACGAAGGTGAAGATGATTGCGAAGTGCCTGGTGAGCTTGCAAGACTGCTACTCCAGGAAGAGAGGGCCATTCAGCCACATGAGGAGCCGGTGGAAACGGTAAATCTGGGTACTGAGACAGACAGAAAGGAAGTCAAGATTGGTGCCAATCTGGAGTCTAGTGTGAAACAACGGTTGATTCAGATGCTGCATGACTACATGGAAATCTTTGCCTGGTCTTACGAAGATATGCTTGGGTTGGATACCGACATTGTGGTTCATCACCTGCCTACCAAGGAAGAATGCCCTCCGGTAAAACAGAAGGTTCATCGTATGCGTCCAGAGATGTCCGAGAAAATCAAAGCTGAAGTTATGAAACAATTCGATGCCGGGTTTCTAGCAGTAACTTCTTACCCTCAGTGGGTTGCCAACGTGGTTCGGTGCCGAAGAAAGATGGTAAGGTCCGAATGTGTGTTGACTACAGGGATTTGAATAGGGCAAGCCCTAAGGATGACTTCCCTTTGCCTCATATCGACGTTCTGGTTGACAACACTGCTCATCATAAGGTATTCTCCTTCATGGACGGGTTCTCCGGTTACAATCAGATCAAGATGGCTCCTGAAGACATGGAAAAGACCACTTTCGTTACTCAGTGGGGCACCTTTTGCTACAAGGTCATGCCTTTTGGGTTGAAAAATGCTGGGGCAACCTACCAACGTGCCATGGTTGCTTTGTTTCATGATATGATCCATCATGAGATTGAAGTATACGTCGACGATATGATTGCAAGGTCCCAAACTGAGGAGGAACACCTTGACCATCTACAGAAGCTGTTCGACCGTTTGAAGTTGTACAAGCTGAGGTTGAACCCGAACAAGTGCACCTTCGGGGTGAGATCTGGAAAACTATTGGGTTTCGTCATGAGCGACAAAGGTATTCAAGTGGACCCTGCCAAAGTGAAAGCCATACAAGAGATGCCAGTTCCCAAGACAGAGAAAGAAGTCAGAGGCTTTCTAGGACGTTTGAATTACATTTCTCGATTCATCTCACATCTAACTGCTACCTGTGAACCAATCTTCAAGCTGCTGAAGAAAGATCAAGTAGTACGTTGGAACGATGAATGTCAGGCCGCTTTTGAAAGAATCAAAGAGTATCTCCAAGAGCCACCCATTCTTATGCCGCCTGTTGAAGGGAGACCTCTAATCTTATACTTGACAGTACTTGACAACTCAATGGGATGTGTGCTGGGGCAGCATGACGAGTCTGGCCGAAAAGAGCATGCTATTTATTACCTTAGCAAAAATTTTACCGACTGTGAGACCCGATACTCACTGCTCGAGAAAACTTGCTGCGCTTTGGTATGGGCTGCTCGCCGGCTGAGACAGTATATGTTGACTCACACTACTCTGTTGATTTCAAAAATGGATCCAATCAAGTACATCTTCGAAAAGCCCGCCTTGTCTGGAAGAATAGCAAGATGGCAGATGATCCTGACCGAATATGACATCCAGTACACGACTCAAAAAGCAATCAAGGGAAGTGTGTTGGCAGACCATTTGGCACATCAGGCAGTGGATGATTACCAGTCCATGAACTTTGAATTTCCAGACGAGAACATCATGATAGTGACTGATTGTAAAG
The DNA here is from genome assembly GCA_948472305.1 of Vicia faba. NCBI lineage: Eukaryota > Viridiplantae > Streptophyta > Magnoliopsida > Fabales > Fabaceae > Vicia > Vicia faba. Next base: position 1,380,082,116 of record OX451737.1, on the reverse strand, counting down.
TACCAGGACCGGATGAAGGACCTGAGGAAGGATCCTGATGGTCTATGCACTTTGATGGAGCCTCAAACGCTTTGGGTAACGGTATTGGCGCTGTGATCATATCTCCTAAAGGCACTCATACTCCACTGACCGCCCGGCTATGTTTCAACTACACCAACAACATGGCAGAGTATGAAGCATGCATTATGGGTCTTCGAGCTGCAATTGACCTAAGGATCAAGTTCCTGAGTGTCTTCGGAGATTCCGCTCTCGTGATCAGTCAGATCAAAGGCGAGTGGGATACGAAAAACCAAAATCTTATTCCTTACAAGGAGTATGTATTGACGTTGCTTCCCCATTTCGAGGAGATAACCTTTGAACACTTCCCAAGAGAGGAGAATCAGTTGGCAGACGCGTTGGCTACGATGTCTTCTATGTTCAAAGTCAAATGGGACAACGAGGCTCCCCAGATCATTATCTGGAAGTTGGATGAACCTGCACATTGCTGCGATCTTGAGACCGAAGAGGTAACAGAAAAGCCTTGGTATCATGAAGTGAAGAGGTACCTTGAAGCTCAAGAATACCCCGAGGGTGCATCCGTTAATGACAAGAAGTTTCTGAGAAGGTTCGCGGCAAAGTTCTTCCTCAGCAATGACATTCTTTACAAATGAAACCATGATTCAACCTTACTGTGTTGTGTGGATAAGACTGAAGCAGAAAGGATCATGGCAGAGCTGCATGAAGGTACCTTCGGAATGCATTCCAGTGGACATACCATGGCAAAGAAAATCCTTCGGGAAGGATATTACTGGTCCACAATGGAAGCCGACTGTTATCAATACTCTCGGACGTGTCACAAGTGCCAAGTCTATGCTGATAAAGTGCACATACCTCCAGTTCCTCTGAATGTCTTGACATCACCTTGGCCTTTTGCAATGTGGGGCATTGATATGATCGGCGAGATCAGACCTACAGCATCCAACGGGCATCGCTTCATCCTGGTAGTAATTGATTACTTCACGAAGTGGGTCGAAGCAGCTTCCTTTGCCACCGTAACCAAGAACGTAGTGGCACGGTTCATTCGGCATAACCTGATTTGTCGATACGGTGTACCTCAGAGGATCATTACGGACAATGGTACCAATCTTAACAACAAGATGATCACTGAGCTCTGCGACCAATTCAAGATACAACATCACAACTCTTCTCCCTACCGGCCGAAGATGAATGGGGCTGTAGAGGCAGCTAATAAGAACATCAAGAAGATTGTGCAGAAAATGACAGTGACCTACAAAGATTGGCACGAGATGTTACCATTTGCTCTTCATGGGTACCGTACCTCAGCACAGACGTCAACAAGGGCAACACCTTTTTCCTTGGTCTATGGCATGGAGGCAGTCTTGCCTATTGAAGTTCAGATACCCTCTCTCCGAATCATGAAGGATGCAGGTTTGAGCAAAGACGACTGGATCCAGACTCGGCTTGATCAACTAAACCTAATCGATGAAAAGAGACTCACTGCTATTTGTCATGGTCAGACGTACCAAAAACGGATGATCAAGGCATTTAACAAGAAAGTCAGATGACAAGAGTATCAAGTCGGAGACCTGGTAATCAAGCGCATCATTCTACCTCAAGGTGATCCTAGGGGGAAATGGACCCCCACATACGAAGGGCCATTTGTGGTTAAGAATATCTTCTCAGAAGGAGCGATGATTCTAACCACCATGGATGGTGACGACCTTCCTCACCCCGCCAATACAGACATAGTAAAAAGATACTACGCATGATAAAAGACCCGCTAGGTCGACTGGCCTAGGCAAAAATAAGGGCTTCCCGGCGAACCAAAAGGGTTCGGGAAAAAATAAGGGATGAAATAAAAAAAAATCTGTACACCCGGCAAGTCGAAAACCTGAAAAGGCGGCTTGGGCAAAAATGGGTATCCCGGTGGACTGAAAACCCGAAAGGGCGGTCCAGGAAAAAGTTAGGGATAAGCATAATACTATGTCTCATTGGATCACCCTGCATCCGGACTTCGGTATCGACCATCAGGCTCAGACGGCACCAATCAATCAGCTTCATCTCCAACTAAGCAGCAAAGTGATGAGATGCTTGAAGACATAAAGGCGATAACATAGTTGGAACCCAGTGGGATTTTTCACATAGCTGTTTTGTTTTCCTTTTCACAAATTGTATAAACTCTATTTTGGTCGGCGGCGTTCTCTTACTAGGACGTCAGCCTCTTGTATACAAAACGCTTATTTACAGGCAAACTTCCAAATCAATACAAGTTCACTTTTCAGACAAATTGCAAATTGTTTTTTCCTTTATCTGTTTTGTTTTGCAAAGAACGTCCAATGTTCATTTTTGATATATGCATTTGACATTAATTGTTGTTCATAAATATTTGCATACGAAACAAAGGACTAATCACGGGTGACATAGGAAATAGAGACAATAAGTATTGTCTAAGCTATCTAGTTGCTCTGTCCACCAAGGTACCAAGGTAAGTTCAGCTGAAGAATATGACCAAGATACCTTCGCTCCCCGCAGAGTAGGACGAGATTCAGAAATACTCTCCCCAAACAGAGTTGGTCTCTCATCAGCCCTAAAAAGGCAGAGTATCCCCAGCAAGTCAGCAATACTCTCCCCCGAGCAGAGTTGGTCTATCATCAGTCCTGGAAAGTTGGGTATCCCCAGTAAATCTTAATATTCCCTAACGGAGTATACAGATATTCCCTAGCAAGCATCCCCGACAGTCTTAATATTCCTCAACAGAATATAAGAATGTTCCCCGGCGGAATACAAGGTACCCCCAGTGGAGCCATTTCCTCAAAAGTTTCCCCAGGAGAGTTGAACCATCTCCCCAGTAGATTCTGGAAGCTTGTCCCCTGCAGAGTACAAATATATCTCCCCAGCCATATTCAAAGGTTATTCCCCCACCAGAGTCTAACTGGGTGATCCTCAGCAAATTACAACGGAAAGATCGTCCTCAGCGAAGTTCTTCCTATCCCCAGCGGAGTTCATCCAATTCCCCAACAAAGCTTATCAACGGAATCCCCAGCAGAGTTTGTCATTAAAATCTCAGCAAAGCATCTCTTCCCACAGAGTAATTCCCCGCAAAGTAATATCTTCATAGATTTATTCCCCAACGGAGTCGTCTTCTCCTACCAGTTTATTCTTGCAATCATCTTCGTTCATCATCCCCAGCGGAAACGAAGAACGCTACTCTTCAACATCAGCCCAGGATTTAACAAGTTCCTGGCATTCGTCAAGGATTTATTTTCCTAGACGAAAATACATTCATAAACATATCACATCTCATATCTCCTGCTTACATACATGATAAAGTGCATACGACACGATCTCATTTATTTTGAGAACATCATGACATCATGCATTTCATACATCATGACATTGCATACAACTAATGTTTTGACTTTTCAGGAAAAGGTCAATCCAAAGATGATTACCATCAACCTTCGAAGTTCCAGATTAATACCTGTACCTAGACAGGAAATATCTGTGAGCGATTGATTGTAGATCTATACCTGTAACTAGCCAGGAAAGTTATCTACATAAAGAGATTGAAGATCAACACCTGTAACAGGCCAGGAAATTATCTTTCACTCTCAGGTCAGAGATCTACACCTGTATCCAGCCAGGAAAGCTATCTCGACCAACCTTTTTTAAGTTCCAGATTAATATCTTTATCTAGCCAGGGAATATCTGTGGACGACTGATTGTAGATCTATACCTGTAACTAGCCAGGAAAGTTATCTACATGAAGAGATTGAAGATCAACACCTGTAACAGGCCAGGAAATTATCTTTCACTCTCAGGTCAGAGATCTACACCTGTATCCAGCCAGGAAAGCTATCTCGACCAACCTTTTTTTAAGTTCCAGATCAACACCTGTATCTAGCCAGGAAATGTCTGTGAGCGATTGATTGTAGATTCGATACCTGTAACTAGCCAGGAAAGTTATCTACATGAAGAGATTGAAGATCAATACCTGTAGCAAGCCAGGAAGTCATCTTTCTTTCTCAGGTCAGAGAGTAATACCTGAAACCAGCCTGGAAAGCTATCTTGACCAACCCTTTGCAGTTCCAGATCTACACCTATAACTAGCCAGGAAAGTATCTATATGAAGAGACTTAAGATCAATACCTGTAGCAAGCTAGGAAAACTATCTTTCTTCTTTCTCAAAGTCAGAGATTAATACCTGAAACCAGACAGGACAACTATCTCCTTGACCCACTTATCTTAAGTTCCGGATCAACACCTGTATTCAGCTAGGAAATATCTGTGAGCGATTGATTGTAGATCTATACCTGTAACTAGCCAGGAAACTTATCTACATGAAGAGTTTGAAGATCAACACCTGTAACAGGCCAGGAAATTATCTGTCACCCTTAGGTCAGAGATCTACACCTGTATCCAGCCAGGAAAGCTATCTCGACCAACTTTTTTAAGTTCCAGATCAACACCTGTAACAGGCCAGGAAATATCTGTGGACGATTGATTGTAGATTCGATACCTGTAACTAGACAGGAAAGTTATCTACATGAAGAGATTGAAGATCAATACCTGTAGCAAGCCAGGAAGACTATCTTTCTTTCTCAAGTCAGAGATTAATACCTGAAACCAGCCAGGAAAGCTATCTCTACCACCCTTTCTTAAGTTCCAGATCAACACCTGTAACTAGCCAGGAAATATCTGTGGACGACGGATTGTAGATTAATACCTGAAACCAGATAGGACAACTATCTACTTGACCATCATGAAGCATCCCTACACAAGATCCTTCTTTCAACCTACTAAGTTACAATCCAACAAACAATTTCCAGATGGCATCTTTAAGCCCATCTCCACAACTATCCATTACATCTCCAAATGGCATCTATAAGCCCATTCCCGACAAGATTCTGTCACATCTCCGGACGGCATCTATAAGCCCATCCTCCTATCCATCATCTCTCCAAATGGCATCTGTAAGCCCATTCCCGACATCACATTGCTGATACTACACCATGCGAGTGCAAATTTCTGGGCACTTTAGTGTTCAATCATCTTCCACCTTCGGATCACGAAGGGCACGCAAGCCAATCTACATCCTCAGGTTTAATAAGATTGAACATGGGCAACTGTTGTACCCCAAAATTTTCCCTCCCATATTCTTCAAGGTTTATCAAGAATCATCTCCAAATGGTTCAAGATCTGCTCAAGGATTAGACAGTCAAACCACCTCCTAAGCCAGCTGAAATTAGGGTTTTGGTTCTTTCAAGGAATTGGAGGTTTTCAATGCTTCAACCAAGTCTCATAGGCCTATATGCAACCTCAAGCACCTACAGGCCAAGTCTCAAGACTCACAGTGTCAAATTCCACAGTCAAAAGCCTTATTTGATCCACAGTCAACTGCAGGGGCAAAATGGTCATTTTGAAGTCAAAAGTCAAAAATTTTGGTCAACATCTTATTTTGAGTCCACAATCATCATTTGATCAAGTCTTGATCATGATTCCACAAGAATGGCTCAAAAATCATCAAGAGGCAAAAAGTTACTATTTTTGGACAGTAGAAAAGTCAACTGTATCTTAACCAAGGCATAACTTTTTCATGGTTCATCAGAAAAATCCCATCCAATGCTCATTTTGAAGGGGATGATATTTCCTACAATCCATCTTCACATTCCAAGTCCAAGAAATGCTCTCACAAAAAGTTATCAATTTCTACATTATAGGTCAATTTCAAAAGTCAACAAAAATGCACTTTAAGTCAAAGACCATAACTTGAGATTGGTAAATCAAAATGATATGGGACCAAAGGCATTGGTTAGAGGACTTCAAGACCTTTCCAAAATGTCCAAGAACATGTTCATATGATCAAAATTGAGCAAGATATGCATTGGAGAAGTTGGGAAATATTTGTGAATTTGCAAAAGTCAACTTTGCTCAAAACACCTTATTTTTGCTAATGGGCCTCAAATTTCTCCTTGAAACTTTATCCATGGCCTATGCACGTCCCATCAAGCTTAATTGAATTATTTTCTTATTTTTTATTAATTAATTGGATTTTTAATCAATATTAATTCATTTAATTAATTTAAATTGTAGGAAAATACAAAGATTTGATTTTTCAATCTTTTTGTGAAGCAAGAATGACCTAAAAAGGCTGGCAATTTCGTGCACCAAGTCAAAGATGCAATATCTCCAAATTTGGCAACTTTTTCCAATCATGAAGATTCAAAAATATATGATTTCCAATCAAATATTCCATCATCATTCCAATGGATCTTTGCTCAAAGATTTGACCTAATTTCAGTCTCCTATATATACACAAGCAAACCCTGATCATGCACACGTGAAATCTCTGCAGAAAAAGCCATAACCAATTCAAGAAAATTCAAAGAAAATTGCAAAACTGATTTCTATATTCCAGGGCGATTTAGAGACTTTTGTTAATTCTAATCTATTGCAGGAGTTCTCAGGGATGTTTTGCAATCAAAACCAAGCATTGAAGCTCTAAGAATCATCAAGAACAGAGTCACGGTTTGCATTTTATTTTCAGAATCGTGCAGTTCAATTCATGCATATTTAACGTGCTTTTGTGTTTGTTTTGCATTGCTAGAACTCATATGAAGCTGATGGTATAACTGAATTGGATTAAAACGCACAAAATTAAAAGTTGCCATGGTTGAATTTTAGGGTTCATAAGCTTTCAAATTAGGGCTTTACAATCCAGGAACAATTAGGGTTCATAAGGCATATGGTTGGAATCGTCAAGACCAGACGAACACATTGGACTATTCGCGAAATATTTATACTAATCACAGCCCTAATCGTTATTATTCGTCATTGCATATTGTGGGGGTTAAAAACCCCCGCTATCTGTTTGTGTTTTTTACAGGAAATATGAAGAAGATGATGATGTGGTGATGCATCATTGGACCATTCAAAAAAAAGGGCGCGCGCGTTTTGTGTTACAGCATCTGAATTAATTTTTTATATATTATAATTGCTTGTTATTCTAAATACAAAGGCGTGTAAGTGGTGTAGTGGCTGTTGCGCTGGCTTGGAACCATTGGGACCTGGGTTCGAATCCTAGGTCCCCCCAAAACGTTTCTATTATTTTTCTTAACATGTTCTCATGCAGGCTTCTAAAAGTGATCCATCATGTACCTCACGCCTCAGCATGCCATGTGGCGTCAGGCACAGATCCAAGGGCCATGAGATGATGACTATCGTGCTCCCATTCAACGCGCGTGTATGCAATCCTGGGAAAGTCAAGCAGGCTTGAGGTTGATGGGCCTGAGAATTGCCAAAGAAACCTCCTTAATGGGCCAGCACCCCCCCTGGTTCATTCATTCTTTTTTTCTTTTCCTTTCTAATTTCCATTTAATTATTTTACTTTTAATAATTATTATTATTATTATTATTTAATTAATTCAATTAATTATTTTCATAATAAAATCAGAAAACTAAAATATCTTTATTATTATTAATTTCACCTTTAATTTATTATTTTTGTAAATAAATGTAATTAATTAATTTAGTTGTTTTAATTAGGTTAACTTTAATTATTTTCATAACAAATAAAAATAAATTAGAATTAGGGTTTTCTTGACAATTTTAATTTCTTTTATTTTATTTTCATTAAAACATTAAAAAATTCAAATATTTCTTTTAATTAATTAATTAATTAGTTTTAGGTTTAATTTAATTTAATGCAAAATAACCAAAAATTAATTCTTTTCTCAAAAAGGGTCAAAACCCTAAGGACTTCTCCGATTCAATTTCTTTTCGCGCATATATTTTTGATCATTATTATGTAATTGCTCCGAGAATGTAATAGCGTAATTAGGACCTTTTATTGCTTTCTTTTATTTTCTCGCATTTACTTTTCAAGGGTTTACTTTTGGCGATGTAAATACCCGACGCCTTGTAATAGCGTAGATTTACTTTCCGCAATTTACTTTCCGCATAATTATTAACTGTTAGATGTATGTTAACTAGGCTATGCATGACAAGACTCATCTAAAAATTAAAATCAAAACGTAGCTCACCATAATATGTGCAAAGATAACTTAATTGAATCCTGACACACTCGCACATGCCACTCCTAGGGTACGCCTCACTTGGTTGCCTCGACGTGGTCATTGAGTATAGGGTGTTTTAGAGGTCGCCCTCCTGTCTAAAAGATCCAAGTTGCCTCGAAACGATTGCCTCAGATAAAAAGGATCTAGGACATTAGGGTTACCGCTAAGGCGTCCTACTATTGCTTTGGTGACCACATGTCCCTATAATCGAATTGACCCGAATAACTCCAACGACGGTGCTACCTACTTCTCAATAGTGGGATAGTACTGTCTAAAGGACATTTACACAGCTTAATTTCTTTTGAGTAGGTAGAGGTTCTAAGGTACTTGCTCTTTCAAAACGAGAACAACTTTTCGCACTTACACTTTTCTGACAAAAGTTTTCAAACAAACACTTCATGACACTCTTGAGGACTGATACAAGAGTCAAAACGAAGTTTTCAAACAAACTTTTTCAAAACCCACAAACACAAGAAAAGCAAACATTTTTGAAAACATAGTGAGCAAGTACCTAAGAGCCCGTGGATAACCACGGATAGAAAGGGTGCTAACACCTTCCCTTTCTATAATCTACCTCCCGAACCGAGAAACATCTCGAAAAGGAATTTTGTTGTGCTTTTGTCCTTTCCTTGTTGGAGAACATAAAAGACGGTGGCGACTCTTGCTTACCGCGACATTTCGCGAACCAGCATTCCAAAACAGTCAGTTCTATTTCCACCGATCACACTCATCTGTAGGCAAAGACAGTCCACAAGAGAGAAGGGTTCCTAGTCCCGTGGTCTCTGACAACGAGACAGATTATGATAAAGAACAGTACCCTCCTGCTGAGGATAGGTATAAACAGTTGGAGGACCGTCCGAGCGCCATGGAGATTCAGAATGTGCCCGGGTTGGACTTTGGAGACCTAGGCTTATCCTCTGGGGTGGTGATTCCCCATAAGTTCAAGGCACCTGCTTTTGCCAAATATGACGGAGCTTCCTGCCCAAAGCTGCACCTCCGGTCGTATGTAAGGAAGATCCAACCTTACACTGCTGACAAGAATTTGTGGATCCATTTCTTCCAGGACAGTCTTTCAGGGACTCAACTCGAGTGGTTCTATCAGCTGGATGGAGCCAGTATCCATAACTAGGAGGATTTGGCTACTGCGTTCTATAAGCAGTATCAATATAATTCCGACCTCGCTCCTATGCGCACCCAACTCCAGTGTATGTCACTAGGGACGGGTGAAGGATTTAAAGAGTACGCCCAAAAATGGAGGGACCTGGCCGGAAGGGTGCAGCCACCTTTGACTGATCGTGAGCTGGTTGATATGTTTCTGGGGACCCTGTCTGGTCCGTTCTTCAACCATTTGATTGGAAATTCTTCAGTCGGGTTTACATACCTTATCTTGACTGGTGAGAGAATAGAAGTTGGTATCAATTCTGGGAAGATACAGAAAGGTGCCTCCTCGAGCACTGAAAAGAAGCCGTTCAAGAAGGAATCCAGTGCTATTTACGGTTCAAGGAGATAGAATAGACCGGAACGCCGCCAAGCTGTCAACGCGGTGGTTATTTCAAAACCTGTTGCTGCTCCTCAGCATCATAACCAACAAAGGAGTGAGAGACCCTAAAGGCAGTTCACTCGCCTCAGTATGACCTTGTCCCAGATATTGCCGCAGTTACTGATAACTAATCTGGTGACTATAAAAGAAGCTCCGAAGGTGGTAAACACAACATCCCCAAAGTACAATCCTAAAGCCCGCTGCGCTTATCACTCTGACAGCCCGGGGCATACTACGGATGATTGTTGGGCTCTGAAGAATAAGGTTCAAGACCTGATTGATGCTAAAGAGATAGAGTTCGAGGCGCCCGAAAGGCCCAATGTTGTGACTGCTCCCATGCCCAAGCATGGAGTGAATGTTGTGGAGGAAGACCTGTTTGTAGCCTCTGTGGATGATATCGTTACTCCGCTGTTGACTGTCAAGAGGAACCTGTTGCTAGCCGGTTTATTTCCGGGATGTAGTGAAGGTTGCCATCTGTGTTCCGTTTCACCTACTGGTTGCCCATCTTTGAAGTCAGGTATCCAAAACCTGATGGATAATAAAGAAATCTTGTTTGAAAAGATTGTTGTTCCTGCTACCCCTACTGAAGAAGTGTCCATTGTTACTATTTTTAATAATTCTCCCAAGGCTCCCTCAAGGAAGCCTGTCAAAATTATGCCTGCTCAGAAGATTGCACCTATAATCATCACTGTTCCGGGGCCCATCCCCTATACATCCGACAAAGCTTTCCCTTGGCACTATATGGCAGATGTTTATGTGCTTGGAGTTAAACAAGAGTTTGATACTAGTACCGGTGTCAGCAACATCACCGGGCCTGCTAAAGTCACCCGCAGTGGTAGACTTTTCTCACCAGATATTGCACCACCAACTATCCCGAGACCTATTGTCATCACACCTGCAAGTGTGCATATTTCTCTTCCTGACCAAGTTCCTATTTCTACCCCTTATGCCGAGTCATCTGACGCTCGGGGCAAAGGGATCGCTACTGTTATGCCTGCCCGGACGGAGGCGCCAAAGACCATCAATGTTGAAGCTTCCAAACAGGAAATGGAAGAGATTCTTAAGATTATCAAGAAGAGTGATTTTAACGTAGTTGAGCAACTGGGGCACACCCCATCTAAGATTTCTATGTTATCACTATTGTTGTGCTCAGAGGCCCATGCCAAGGCTCTGATTACCTTCCTGAAGACGGCCCACGTGCCACAAGAGACGTCAGCTGATCAGTTCACCAATTTTGTGGCCAACTTAACTGCTGATAATGGTTTGGGTTTCTCCGACGCTGATCTGACTGCTAAAGGGAAGAACCATAATGATGCCCTGCATGTCTCCATTGAATGCAGGGGCACTACTCTTGCACATGTGTTGGTTGACATTGGTTTCTCGTTGAACGTCTTGCCCAAGAAAGCTCTTGACAGGTTGGATTGCGAGGGTTTGGAGCTAAAGCCAAGTAACATTGTTGTCTGGGCCTTTGACGGGTCTAAAAGGATGGTACATGGTAAAGTTGATATCCCAATCAGGGTTGGTTCTCAGGTCTTCGATTCTACATTCTATGTGATAGACATTCGACCGTCCTATTCTTGTTTGCTGGGTCGTCCATGGATCCATAAAGCTGGAGCTGTGACCTCCACACTCCATCAGATGCTGAAGTACCCGGTCAGAGGGAAGATTGTGACAATTCAGGGGGAGGAAGAGTATATGGTCAGCCACCTCAACTCGTTCCGGTACATAGAAATGGATGGGGAGTTCATTGAGACCCCATTTCAACACTTTGAAGAGGTTCCTCAGACATTGGCATCAGCTGAGACTGTGGTCGAAGATTCTCCGTTGAAGATGGCTTCCTTAAAGGATGGCCGAGCTGTTATTGAGAAGGGTGAGTATGCAAACTGGGGCCGACTTCTTGATTTTACTCAGAAGACTGACAAGTTTGGTTTGGGTTTCACTGCAGAAGCTCAGAGGGCTGTTCGTAGTGCAAGGATTGGAATACCTCCTGTGTTCATCAGCAACTCGGGAGTAAATGCCATTGAAGATGACGTGGAGGAATCTGAATTCGACAGCTGGATCTACCCTACGACCAACGGTGGACCAAACAACTGGATAGCGAAAGACTTCGTCCCTATTACTTTTGTGACTCAGTAATGAACTCCTATGTTTTGAATTTGTAACAGACAATATTGTGAAACTTTATGGCCCGGTGTCTTACCCGGGGCACCGTGGCTTCATTTTTGAGGGCTTTTGTGTGTCAAATCTTGCGCTCCTTGTCTTTCTTTATTATATATTGCAAAACAACTATTTACACACACTCACATATATAGGTCCCAATCCACTCTGGATCTCACTGGTAACGACCCTGCTACTGCCAGTTATGACTTCAAAAATCCGATCAACTTAACCGAAGACGAAGGTGAAGATGATTGCGAAGTGCCTGGTGAGCTTACAAGATTGTTACTCCAGGAAGAGAGGGCCATTCAGCCACATGAGGAGCCAGTGGAAATGGTGAATCTGGGTACTGAGACAGATAGGAAGGAAGTCAAGATTGGTGCCAATCTGGAGTCTAGTGTGAAACAACGGTTGATTCAAATGCTGCATGACTATGTGGAAATCTTTGCCTTGTCTTACGAAGATATGCCTGGGTTGGATACCGACATTGTGGTTCATCACCTGCCTACCAAGAAAGACTGTCCTCCGGTAAAACAGAAGGTTCGCCGTATGCGTCCAGAGATGTCCGAGAAAATCAAAGCTGAGGTTATGAAACAATTTGACGCCGGTTTTCTAGCAGTGACTTCTTACCCTCAGTGGGTTGCCAATGTGGTTCTGGTACCGAAGAAAGATGGTAAGGTCCGAATGTGTGTTGATTACAGGGATTTGAACAGGGCGAGCCCCAAGGATGACTTCCCTCTGCCCCATATCAATGTTTTGGTTGACAACACTGCTCAGCATAAGGTATTCTCCTTCATGGACGGCTTCTCCGGTTATAATCAAATCAAGATGGCTCCTGAGGACATGGAGAAGACCACTTTTGTTACTCAGTGGGGGACCTTTTGCTATAAGGTCATGCCTTTTGGGTTGAAAAATGCTGGGGCAACGTATCAGCGTGCCATGGTTGCTTTGTTTCATGATATGATCCATCATGAGATTGAAGTATATGTCGATGATATGATTGCAAGGTCCCAAACTGAGGAGGAACACCTTGACCATTTACAGAAGCTGTTTGACCGATTGAAACTGTACAAACTGAGATTAAACCCGAACAAGTGCACCTTCGGGGTGAGATCTGGAAAACTACTAGGTTTCATTGTGAGCGACAAAGGTATTCAAGTAGACCCTGCCAAAGTGAAAGCCATACAAGAGATGCCAGTTCCCAAGACAGAGAAAGAAGTCAGAGGCTTTCTAGGACGGATGAACTACATTGCCCGATTCATCTCACATCTAACAACTACCTGTGAACCAATCTTCAAGCTACTGAAGAAAGATCAAGTAGTACGTTGGAACGATGAATGTCAGGCCGCTTTCGAAAGAATCAAAGAGTATCTCCAAGAGCCACATATTCTTATGCCACCAGTTGAAGGGAGACCTCTAATCTTATACTTGACAGTACTTGACAACTCAATGGGATGTGTGCTGGGGCAGCATGACGAGTCTGGCCGAAAAGAGCACGCTATTTATTACCTTAGCAAAAAGTTTACCGACTGTGAGACCCGATACTCACTGCTCGAGAAAACTTGCTGCGCTTTGGTATGGGCTGCTCGCCGGCTAAGACAGAATATGTTGACTCACACTACTCTGTTGATTTCAAAAATGGATCCAATCAAGTATATCTTCAAAAAGCCTGCCTTGTCCGGAAGAATAGCAAGATGGCAGATGATCTTCACTGAATATGACATCCAGTACACGACTCAAAAAGAAATCAAAGGAAGTGTGTTGGCGGACCATTTGGCACATCAGGCGGTGGATGACTACCAATCTATGAACTTTGAATTTCCAGACGAGAATATCATGGTAGTGACTGATTGTGAAATACCTGGACTGGATGAAGGACCTGAGGAAGGATCCCGATGGTCTATGCACTATGATGGAGCCTCAAACGCTTTGGGTAACGGTATTAGCGATGTGATCATATCTCCTAAAGGCTCTCATACTCCACTTACCGTCCGACTATGTTTCAACTGCACCAACAACATGGCGGAGTATGAAGCATGCATCATGGGTCTTCGAGCTGCAATTGACCTAAGGATCAAGTTTTTGAGTGTCTTCGGAGATTCTGCTCTCGTGATTAGTCAGATCAAAGGCGAGTGGGATACGAAACACCCAAATCTTATTCCTTACAAGGAGTATGTATTGACGTTGATTCCCCATTTCGAGGAGATAACCTTTGAACACTTCCCAAGAGAGGAGAATCAGTTGGCGGACGCGCTGGTTACGATGTCTTCTATGTTCAAAGTCAAATGGGACAACGAGGCTCCCCGGATCATTATCTGGAAATTGGATGAACCTGCACATTGATGTGATCTTGAGACCGAAGAGGTAACAGAAAAACCTTGGTATCATGAAGTGAAGAGGTACTTGGAAGCTCAAGAATATCCCGAGGGTGCATCTGTCAACGACAAGAAGTTTCTGAGAAGATTCGCGGCAAAGTTCTTCCTCAGCAACGGTATTCTTTACAAACGTAACCATGATTCAACCTTACTGTGTTGTGTGGATAAAACTGAAGCAGAAAGGATCATGGCAGAGCTGCATGAAGGTACCTTCGGAACGCATTCCAGTGGACATACCATGGCAAAGAAAATCCTTCGGGCAGGATATTACTGGTCCACAGTGGAAGCCGACTGTTATCAGCATTCTCGGACGTGTCATAAGTGCCAGGTCTATGCTGATAAGGTGCACATTCCTCCAGTTCCTTTGAACGTCATGACAGCCCCATGGCCTTTTGCAATGTGGGGCATTGATATGATCGGCGAGATCAGACCTACGGCATCCAACGAGCATCGTTTCATCCTGGTAGCAATTGATTACTTTACGAAGTGGGTCGAAGCAGCTTCCTTTGCTACCGTAACCAAGAATTTCGTGGCACGGTTCATTTGGCATAACCTGATATGTCGATACGGTGTACCAGAGAGGATCATTACGGATAATGGTACCAATCTTAACAACAAGATGATCACTGAGCTCTGCGAACAATTCAAGATACAGCACCACAACTCTTCTCCCTACCGGCCGAAGATGAATGGAGCTGTAGAAGCGACTAACAAGAACATTAAGAAGATTGTGCAGAAGATGATAGTGACCTACAAAGATTGGCACGAGATGTTACCATTTTCTCTTCATGGGTACCGTACCTCAGAACGGACGTCAACAGGGGCAACACCCTTTTCCTTGGTCTATGGCATGGAGGCAGTCCTGCCCATTGAAGTTCAGATACCCTCTCTCCGGATCATGAAGGATGCAGGTTTGAGCGAAGATGACTGGATCCAGACTCGGCTTGATCAACTGAACCTAATCGACGAAAAGAGACTCACTGCTATTTGTCATGGTCAGACGTACCAAAAACGGATGATCAAGGCATTTAACAAGAAAGTCAGACGACAAGAGTATCAAGTTGGGGACCTGGTAATCAAGCGCATCATTCTACCTCAAGGTGATCCCAGGGGAAAATGGACCCCTACGTATGAAGGGCCATTTTTGGTTAAGAATATCTTCTCAGGAGGAGCGATGATTCTAACCACCATGGATGGTGACGACCTTCCTCACCCCGTCAATGCAGACATAGTAAAAAGATACTACGCATGATTAAAGACCAGCTAGGTTGACTGGCCTAGGCAAAAATAAGGGCTTCCCGGCGAACCAAAAGGGTTCGGGCAAAAATAAGGGATGAAAATATATTAAAAAAATCTGTACACCCGGCAAGTCGAAAACCTGAAAAGGCGGCTTGGGCAAAAATGGGTATCCCGGTGGACTGAAAACCCGAAAGGGCGGTCCATGCAAAAGTTAGGGATAAGCGTAATACTATGTCTCATTGGATCACCCTGCATCCAGACTTCGGTATCGACCATCAGGCTCGGACGGCACCAATCAATCAGATTCCTCTTCAACTAAGAAGCAAAGTGATGAGACGCTTGAAGACATAAAGGCGATAGCAGAGTTGGAACCCAGTGGGATTTTTCACATAGTTGTTTTGTTTTCCTTTTCACAAATTGTATAAACTCTATTTTGTTCAGCGGCGTTCTCTTACTAGGACGTCATCCTCTTGTACAAAAAACGCCTATTTACAGGCAAACTTCAAAATCAATATAAGCTCATTTTTTAGACAAATTTCAAATTGTTTTTCCTTTATCTGTTTTGTTTTGCAAAGAACGTCCAATGTTCATTTTTGATATATGCATTTGACATTAATTGCTGATCACAAATATTTGCATGCGAAACAAAGGACTAATTACGGGTGACATCGGAAGTAGAGGCAATAAGAATTGTCTAAGCGATCTGGTTGCTCTGTCCACCGAGGTACCAAGGTAAGTTCAGCTGAAGAATATGACCAAGATACCTTCACTCCCTGAGAGTAAGACAATAATGATAGCTCTCTCCATTGAGCCTTGCCACAACGAACAAATCAGCAATACTCTCCCCAAGCAGAGTTAGTCTACTGTCAGCCCTAAAAAAGTTGGGTATCCCCAGTAGATCTTAATATTCCCCATCGGAGTATACAGATATTCCTCAGCAAGCATCCCCGACAGTCTTAATATTCCTCAAACAAAATATAAGAATGTTCCCCGGCGGAATACAAGATACCCTCAGTGGAACCATTTCCCAGCAAAGTCTGAAAAGCTTCCCCATCAGAGTTGAATCATCTTACCCAGTAGATTCTGGAAACTTGTCCCCTACAGAATACAAAGGTTATCCCCACCAGAGTCTAACTGGGTTATCCTCAGCAAGTTGCAACTGAAAGATCATCCCCAGCGAAGTTCTTTCTATCCTCCAGCGGAGTTCATCATCAAAATCCCCCAACAGAGTTTATCAACGGAATCCCCAGCGGAGTTATCGTTAAAATCTCAGCGAAGCATCTCTTCCCACAGAGTAATTCCCCGCAGAGTAATCTCTTAACCGGGTTTATCCCCCAATGGAGTCATCTTCTCCTACCGGTTTATTCTTGCAATCATCTTCGTTCATCATCCCCAGCAGAAACGAAGAACTCTACTCTTCAACATCAACCCAGGATTTAACAAACTCCCCGGCATTTGTCAAGGATTTATTTTCCCAGACGAAAATACATTCATAAACATTTCACATCTCATACCTCCTATTTATATACATGATAAAGTGCATACGACACGATCTCATTTATTTTTTAGAACATCATGACATCATGCATTTCATACATCATGACATTGCATACAGCTAACGTTTTACCTTTTTCAGGAAGAGGTCAATCAAAAGATGATTACCATTAACCTTTTTCAAGTTCCAGATCAACACCTGTAACTAGCCAGGAAATATCTGTGGACGACTGATTGTAGATCTATACCTGAAACCAGACAGGAAAGTTATCTACATGAAGAGATTGAAGATCAATACTTGTAACAAGCCAGGAAGACTATCTTTCTTTCTCAGGTCAGAGATTAATACCTGAAACCAGCCAGGACAACTATCTCATCGGCCAACCTTTTTCAAGTTCCAGATCAACACCTGTAACTAGCCAGGAAATATCTGTGGATGACTGATTGTAGATCTATACCTGAAACCAGACAGGAAAGTTATCTACATTGAAGAGATTGAAGATTAATACCTGTAGCAAGCCAGGAAAACTATCTTTCTTTCTCAGGTCAGAGATTAATACCTAAAACCAGACAGGAAAACTATCTCATCGGCCAGCCTTCTTAAGTTCCAGATCAACACTTGTAACTAGCCAGGAAAATATCTGTGGACGACTGATTATAGATTAATACCTGTAACAAGCCAGGAAAACTATCTACATGAAGAGATTGAAGATTAATACCTGTAACAAGCCAGGAAAACTATCTTTCTTTCTCAGGTCAGAGATTAATACCTGAAACCAGCCAGGACAACTATCTCCTCGACCACCCTTTCTTAAGTTCCAGATCAACACCTGTAACTAGCCAGGAAATATCTGTGGACGATTGATTGTAGATCTATACATGTAATTAGCCAGGAAAGTTATCTACATGAAGAGACTGAAGATCAATACCTGTAACAAGCCAGGAAGTCTATCTTTCTTTCTCAGGTTAGAGATTAATACCTGAAACCAGCCAGGACAACTATCTCATCGGCCAACCTTTTTCAAGTTCCAGATCAATACCTGTAACAAGCCAGGAAAAATCTGTGGACGACGGATTATAGATTAATACCTGAAACCAGACAGGACAACTATCTACTTGACCATCATGAAGCAACCCTACACTTGTTCCTTCTCTTCCAAGATGCAGTTTTACACGGACTCATCATCAGGCAACCCTACCCCGGTTCCTTCTCTTTCAGATGCAGTTTTACACGGACTCATCATCAGGCAACCCTACACAGGTTCCTTCTTTCAACCTGCCAGGTTACAATTCAACAAACATTTCCAGATGGCATCTTTAAGCCCATCTCCACAACTATCCATTACATTTCCAAATGGCATCTATAAGCCCATCCTCCTATCCATCATCTTTCCAAATGGCATCTGTAAGCCCATTCCTGACATCACATTGCTGATACTACACCATGCGAGTGCAAATTTCTGGGCACTTTAGTGTTCAATCATCTTCCACCTTCGGATCACGAAAGGCACACAAGCCAATCTACATCCTCAGGTTTAAGAAGATTGAACAGGGGCAACTGTTGTACCCCAAAATTTTCCCTCCCATATCTCTCAAGATTTGTCAAGAATGATCCTCAAATTGCTCAAGATTGCTCAAGGGTTAGACAGTCAAACCACCTCCTAAGACAGCTGAAATTAGGGTTTTGGTTCTTTCAAGGAATTTGAGGTTTTCAATGGTTCAATCAAGTCTCATGGGCCTATATACATTCTCAAGCACCTACATGCCAAGTCTCAAGACTCACAGTGCCAATTTGCACAGTCAAAAGCCTCATTTGATCCACAGTCAACTGCAAGGGCAAAATGGTCATTTTGTAGTCAAAAGTCAGAATTTTTGGTCAACATCTTATTTTGAGTTCACAATCATCATTTGATCAAGTCTTGATCATGATTCCACAAGAATGGCTCAAAAATCATCAAGGTGCAAAAAGTTACTATTTTTGGACAGTAGAAAAGTCAGCTGTATCTTGACCAGGGCATAACTTTTTCATGTTTTGTCAGAAAAATTCCATCCAATGCTCATTTTGAAGGGGATGTAATTTCCTACAATCCATCTTCACACTCCAAGATCAAGAAAAGCTCTCACAAAAAGTTATCAATTTTTACATTATAGGTCAAATTCAAAAGTCAACAAAACTGCACTTTGAGTTAAAGGCCATAACTTGAGATTGGTAAATCCAAATGACATGGGACCAAAGGCATTGGTTAGAGGACTTCAAGAGATTTCCAAAATGTCCAAGAACATGGTCATATGATCAAAATTAAGCAAGTTGTGCATTGGAGAAGTTGGGAAATTTTCATGAATTTGCAAAAGTCAACTTTGCTCAAAACACCTTATTTTTGCTAATGGGCCTCAAATCTCTTCTTGAAACTTCACCCATGACCTATGCACGACCCACCAAGCTTAATTGGATTTATTTTCTTATTTTTATTGATTAATTGGATTTTTAATTAATATTAATTCATTTAATTAATTTAAATTGTAGGAAAATGCAAGATTTGATTTTTCAATCAATTTGTGAAGCAAATATGGTCAAGATATGCTGGCAAATTCGTGCACAAGTCAAAGATACAAAAATCTCCAAATTTGGCAACATTTTCCAATCATGAAAAATCAAAAATATTTGATTTTCAATCAAAGATTTAATCATATTGCACATGGATTTTTGCCCAGCTCTTGACCTAATTCAGTTGCCTTATATATATGCAAGCAAACCCTAACCTAATGGACGTGAAAAAGCTACAGAAAAAACCATAGCCAATTCAAGAAATTTCCAAGAAAATTGAAAACTGATTTTGGCATTCTAGGTTGATTCAAGGGTTTTTGATCATTCAAACACATTGTAGGAGGTTCCAGGAACGTGTTGCAATCAAATTCCAGTACCAAAGCTCAAGGAATCGTTCATTACAGTTCCACGGTTTGCCTTTTTTATTCCAAATCGTATTTCTTAATTCATGCATATTTAACATGTTTTCTTGTTTGTTTTGCATTGCTAGAGGTCATACCAAGCTGATGGAATGGTTTAATTTAGTTATAATGCATTGAATAAAAAGATTCCATGAACGATTTTTTAGGGTTCTTGAGCTTCAAATTAGGGCTATTCAATCCAGGCAAAATTAGGACTTGTGAGACATATGGTTGAGATCACGAGACCAAGACGAACATAACTGACCCCTCGCGAAATATTTATATGTACCATGGTGATAATCGCTATTTTTCGTGCAAGCGCATAGTGGAGGTTAAAAACCCCCACTATCTGTTTATGTTTTTGTAGGTACAACGAAGAAGATGATGAGGTGTTAGCATGCCACTGAACAGTTTAAAAAAGCGCGCGTGGTTTTGTGTTTTACAGCATATTGATTAATTTCCCAATATATTAATTGCTTATCATTATAATATCAAAAGCATGCAAGTGGTGTAGTGGTTGGTGCGTTGGCTTGGAAGCATTGGGACCTGGGTTCGAATCCCAGGTCCCCCAAAACATTATTGCTTTTATTTTCCAGGTGTTCACGTGCAAGATTCAAAGGGAGGTCTACCATATACCTCAAACCTCAGTGCGCCAGATGTCTTCAGAGTGAAATCCAATGGCCTAGATGAAGGGACTATCATGGTCCTTAGTCAACATATGCATGGACAATCCAGAAAAATCAACGTGGCTGGAAGCATAATGGGCCAGAAAATTCCAAGTACACCTCCTAATTGGGCCAGCACCCCCCCTGAGTTTATTTTCTTCTTTTCCTTTTTATTTTTCCATTTAATTGTTTTACTAATTATGATTATTATTATTATTACTTAATTAACCAAATTAATTTTTTATAATAAAATCAGAAAACTAAAATATAATATTTTTTATTATTATTTATTAAATTCACCCTTAATTTATTATTTTTGTAAATAAAAACTAACATAATTAATTTAGTTGTTTTAATTAGGTTAATTTCAATATTTTCACAATAATTTAAAATAAATTAGAATTAGGGTTCTTGACAACTTTTAATCATTTTTATTTATTTATTTCCTTGAGACATTAAAAAACCAAAAATATTTCTTTTTTATTAATTAATTAATTAGGTTTAATTTAATTTAATCATAAATAATCAAATCTCTTTCTTTCTCAAAAAAGGGTCAAAACCCTAAAAACATTCCGATTCAATTTTCTCTCGCGCGCATGTTTGTTTTACATATTTTTGATCCAATTATGTAATTTCTCCGAGGATGTAATAGCTTTAATTAGGACTTTTTATCACTTTTCTTTAATTTCCCGCAATTTACTTTTCAAGGGTTTGTTTTTGGCGATGTAAATACCCGACGCCTTGTAATAGCTTAGCTTTATTTTTCGCAACTATTAACTGCTAGATGTATGTTAACTAGGCTATGCATGACAAGACTTATCCTTAAAATAAAATCAATCGTAGCTCACCATAACATGTGCAAAGATAACTTAACTGAATCCTGACACACTCGCACATGCCATTCCTAGGGTACGCCTCACTTGGTTTCCTCGACGTGGTCATTGAGTATAGGGTGTTTTAGAGGTCGCCCTCCTGTCTAAAGATCAAAAAGTTGCCTCGAAACGGTTGCCTCGATAAAAATGATCTAAGACATTAGGGTTACCGCTAAGGCGTCCTACTATTGCTTTAGTGACCACATGTCCCTATAATCTAATTGACCCGAAAACTCCAACGACGGTGCTACCTACTTCTCAATAGTGGGATAGTACTGTCTAAAGGACATTTACACAACTTAATTTCTTTTGAGTAGGTAGAGGTTCTCAGGTACTTGCTCTTTCAAAACGAAAAAAATACTTTTCGCATCTACACTTTTCAAACAAAAGTATTCAAACAACACTTCATACACTCTTGAGGACAGATACAAGAGTTAAATCGAAGTTTTTCAAACAAAATTTTTCAAAACCCACAAACACAAGAAAAGCAAAACATTTTTGAAAACATAGTGAGCAAGTACCTAAGAGCCCGTGGATAACCACGGATAGAAAGGGTGCTAACACCTTCCCTTTCTATAATCTACCTCCCGAACCGAGAAATATCTCGAAAAGGAATTTTGCTGTGCTTTTGTCCTTTCCTTGTTGGAGAAAATAAAAGACGATGGAGACTCTTGCTTACCGCGACATTTTGCGAAACGCAAACGCGAACCAGCATTCCAAAACAGTCAGTTATATTCCCACCGATCACACTGGGGCAGTCACTTCCTCCCTACATCAGATGCTGAAATACCCTGTTAAGGGAAAAATCATAACTGTACACGGTGAGGAGGAGTACATGATCAGTCATCTGAACTCATTTCGGTATGTGGAAGTGGATGGCGAATTCATTGAAACACCCTTTCAACACTTTGAGGAAGTTGCTCCCGAAGTGGCAGTAGCAAAGGCAGTAGCTGAGGTACCCAAGCAGGTGGCCAGGATGGCATCTCTGAAAGACGCAAAGGCTGCAATGAAGGAGGGGAAGAGCTCAACATGGGGACAGTTGCCTGACTTTCCCCACAAGACAGACAAGTTTGGGTTGGGATTTACCACTGCGGGGCAAAAAGCTATGCGTCGCTCAAAAATTGAAAAGACACCCATCAAGATTTCTCCTCATTGAATCAATGCTTTGGAAGGCGAAGACAAAGAGGGTAACATTGAAGATTGGATCTTCCCAACCATTGAAGGGGGACTGCACAACTGGGAGGTGAAAGACTTCGTTCCCATTACTTTCATCAATCAGTAATTTATCTTTCGAACATTTCCTGTTGGTCTGTAATAATTACTAAAACAATCTGCACACTATTTTTCACCTCATGCCTTGCCCGGGGCATGCAGGTCCATTTGTAAGGGTTTTGATTCTCTTCATAAATCATATGCCATGTTTAATGAATCATTGGACGTTTTTCATTTATAAACTGCTGTGTTCATTTTCTTTCATTTTGCATTTTTGTTTGTTTAAGGATGGCTATCCCTTACACACACCCACACTCACAAATGCAGGTACCCATCCACTCCGGATTCCATGGGTGACTATTCTGTTGTATCCTTCAAAAACTCGGAAGATTTGGTCAATCAGGTTGAGCACGAAGATGACGAAGATTGTGAAGTACTGGGAGAGCTAGCCAGACTTCTACAACAAGAAGAGAGGGCCATCTTACCTCATGAAGAGTTGTTGGAAACAGTCAACTTAGGAACAGAGGAAGACAGGAAAGAAGTACAAGTGGGTGCCAATCTGGAACCAAGTGTCAAGGAGCGCTTAATACGGCTGTTAAATGAATACATTGAAATCTTCGCCTGGTCTTATAAAGACATGCCAGGGTTAGATACAGACATCGTGGTACATCGTCTCCCTACAAGAGAAGACTGTCCATCGATCAAGCAAAAAGTCCGCCGAATGAGGCCCGACATGTCTGAGAAGATTAAAGCTGAAGTAATGAAGCAATTCAACGCTGGCTTTCTGGCTGTTACATCCTATCCGTAATGGGTTGCTAACATTGTGCCCGTACCTAAAAAAGACGGCAAGGTCAGAATGTGTGTGGACTACCGGGATTTGAACAGGGCCAGCCCTAAAGATGATTTTCCGCTACCGTATATCGACATTTTGATTGACAACACGGCTCAGCATAAGGTATTTTCCTTCATGGACGGATTCTCGGGCTACAACCAGATTAAAATGGCCCCCGAGGACATGGAGAAAACAACCTTTGTTACACAATGGGGTACCTTATGCTACAAGGTGATGCCATTCAGACTGAAGAACGCAGGGGCAACTTATGAACGCGCCATGGTAGCTTTGTTTCATGATATGATACATCATGAGATCGAAGTTTATGTAGACGACATGATAGCTCAATCACAAACAGAGGAGGAACACCTTGAACATTTGCAAAAGTTGTTTGCCAGGTTGAAGGAGTACAAACTCAGGCTGAATCCAAGTAAGTGCACTTTTGGAGTTAGGTCTAGTAAACTTCTGGGATTTATTGTTAGCAACAAAGGCATTGAGGTCGATCCAGCAAAAGTAAAGGCTATACAAGAAATGCCTGCCCCCCGTACTGAAAAGGAGGTTAGAGGGTTCTTGGGACGCTTGAACTATATTGCCAGATTCATCTCTCATCTAACGTCTACCTGTGAGCCAATTTTCAAACTATTAAAGAAAGATCAGGTAGTCGAATGGAACAATGACTGTCAAACTGCTTTTGATAAAATCAAGGAGTATTTGCTAGAACCTCCTATTCTGATGCCACCCGTCGAAGGAAGGCCGCTGATAATGTATCTGACTATTTTGGACAACTCAATGGGGTGCGTACTGGGCCAACATGACGAGTCTGGTCGAAAAGAGCATGCCATTTATTACCTTAGCAAAAAGTTTACCGACTGTGAGACCCGCTACTCACTGCTCGAGAAAACTTGCTGCGCTTTGGTATGGGCTGCTCGCCGACTAAGGCAGTATATGTTGACTCATACCACCTTGCTGATTTCCAAGATGGATCCTATCAAGTATATCTTCGAGAAGCCTGCTTTATCTGGAAGAATCGCTAGATGGAAAATGATCTTGACTGAGTATGACATCCAGTATACAACCCAAAAAGCTATAAAAGGGAGTGTACTATTTGACCATCTAACTCATCAAGCTATCGAAGATTATCAATCCATGAGATTCGACTTCCCGGACGAGGACATCATGACTTTGGACAACATTGAAGGTAACGGACCGTATGACAGACCTGAAAATGGATCCCGATGGACCCTATACTTTGATGGTGCTTCAAATGCACTTGGAAACGGTATCGGTGCGGTACTCATTTCCCCGGAAGGTTGCCATACACCTTTCACTGCCCGACTTTGTTTCAGCTGTACCAACAACATGGCCGAATATGAAGCTTGCATCTTTGGTCTCAAGGCTACTATAGACTTGGGGATCAAATCTTTGATCGTATTTGGGGACTCGGCTTTGGTTATCAGTCAAGTCAAAGGAGAATGGGACACCAAACATCCTAATCTTATCCCATACAAAGAACATGTCCTAACATTGTTGCCTCATTTCGAGCAAATCACCTTCGAGCATTTCCCGCGAGAAGAGAATCAGCTAGCAGATGCTCTGGCTACAATGTCTTCCATGTTTAAACTCAACTGGGATAACGAGGCTCCCCAAATCACCATCGAGCGAATGGATGAACCTGCGCATTGTCATGAGATTAATACCGAAGAAGTAGTGGAACAACCCTGGTTTCATGAAATCAAAAGGTATCTCCAGACTAGAGAATATCCCGAAGGAGCTTCAGTAAATGACAAGAAGTTCTTAAGGAGATTCGCGGCCAAGTTCTTCCTAAGCAATGGCATCCTTTATAAGCTCAGCCATGATTGTGTTTTACTCTGATGTGTAGACAAAGCTGAAGCGGAGTTAATCATGACTGAGATACACAATGGCACATTTGGCACCCACTTGAGCGGACATACGATTGCCATCAACATTCCCGTACTTGCCACAAATGTCAAGTTTATGCCGACAAGATCCATATTCCTCATGTTCCTCTCAACGTTCTGACAGCTCCTTGGCCATTTGCAATGTGGGGCATTGACATGATTGGAGAGATCAAGCCCACAGCGTCCAATGGACATCGCTTCATCTTGGTCGCTATTGACTATTTCACCAAGTGGGTCGAAGCAGCTTCCTTTGCCTCTGTTACAAAGAATGTGGTTGCCCGCTTCATCAAGAAGAACCTCATATGCCGGTATGGTGTCCCCGACAGGATCATCACAGACAACGGTACAAATTTGAACAATACTATGATCACCGCTCTATGCGAGCAGTTCAAGATTTATCATCACAATTCATCTCCCTATCGGCCGAAGATGAACGGTGCTGTTGAAGCTGCAAACAAAAACATCAAGAAGATCATTCAGAAAATGACGGTTACCTACAAGGACTGGCATGAGATGTTACCGTTTGCTCTGCATGGATACCATACCACAGCACGTACTTCAACAGGGGCAACCCCATTTTCTTTGGTATATGGCATGAAAGTTGTCCTACCTATGGAAATTCAGATTCCTTCTTTAAGGATTATGAAGGACGCTGGTTTGAGTGAAGATGATTGGATTCAGACCCGACTTGATCAACTCAATTTGATTGATGAGAAGCGACTCACTGCTGTTTGCCATGGTCAGACGTACCAAAAACGGATGATCAAGGCTTTCAACAAGAAAGTCAGAAGCCAAGTATATCAAGTCGGAGATCTTGTAATCAAGCAGATCATCTTGCCGCAAAGTGATCCCAGGGGCAAATGGACTCCTACTTACGAAGGACCATTTGTGATCAAAAGCATATTTTCTGGTGGTGCAATGATTTTGACCACCATGGACGGCGACGATTTGCCACACCCTGCGAACGCAAACATAGTCAAAAAATACTACGCATGAAACAACCCGACAAGTCGAAAACCCGAAAGGGCGACTTGGGAAAAAATGGGCATCCCGGTGAACCGAAAACCCGAAAGGGCGGTTCAGGCAAAAATTAGGGATAAAACAAAAAAATCTGTACACCCGGCAAGTTGAAAAACCGAAAGGGCGGCTTGGGCAAAAAAGGGTTTCCCGGTGGATTGAAAACCCGAAAGGGAGATCCAGGCAAAATTAGGGAATTAAAGCGTATGACTATGTCTCGTCGGATCACTTTCAAGAACAATCTCTTCATCAACAAGCTCCAAGCTTTTGATCAATCCAGTCATCGGCGGACGAAGCAGCGAATGGACAGACACTCAGATTTGTGAAGGCTACAGCAGAATGGAATCCCATGAAATTGTTACACATAGCCATCTTTTCTTTTGTATAAAATTTTCAATTTTTTACGACAACATCCTCTTACTAGGATGTCTGCCTCCTTTGTACAAAGATACTCATAAAAAGTTAAAACAAATACTTTTCCAAATACAGAAATTTGCTTTGTCTTCCTTTTGCTTTTTTACACTTATGTTTTATTTGAGTAACGTCCAATGTTTTGTTAAATAGGCATATGCATTTGAACATAATCATTTTCTTACAAATCAAGAAAGATGATTGCTGATAGGTTGAAAGTACAGATAGGTATCTTGATGCCCTCTCAGAAGAAATCCCCAGCGAAATTAAACTCCAAATTCCTCAACAAAGTTAAAATCCAGAACTTAATTCCCCAAACAGAGTTAAACTTCAGGATCCTCAGCATAACAAAAGCTTTCTCAAAACTGATCTCCCCAGCCAGAGAGCCTTCCAGAACTTAATTCCTCTCAGAGTCAAGTTTCAAGATCCTCAGCGGAGCTTCCAACTATCAATCCCCAACGGAACCAGATTAGTGAACATTCTCCCCACAGGGATACCTCCCCATCAGATTGAAGATTCTCAGTCTCACTTCTCCAGCATAAGTCTACCAAGTTATGGACTCCCCAGTAGAGATCATCAGAATTCTCATTCCCCACAAGTCACCAAGGATTTTTCAATCCCCAACAGTGGTCCTAAAATCCCTCAACAACTGAAGATTTTGTTCCCCTGCAGCAGTCAAGTATTCACTTTCCCCAACAGCAGTCAAGATTCTATTATCTCTGGCTATCCAGGATTCATCTATCCTCAGCAAGACAGCTCATCAGCTTACATGCGCATTCATTACATTCATATATCATAAACATTGATATAACATATATATTGCATCATACATATCATGCAACATAACTTTTTGTTTCAGCTAACATTTTATCCTTTTCAGGATAAGATTAAAAGGCTATCATTAACAATTATTCAGATACAGTATGGATACACCCCAGACAAGGCGGTCATTCTATTACTCATTCATAACTTTAAGTCAAATATAGTACAGATACACCCCAGACACGGCGGTCATTCTACTACTCATTCAGACTACAGCAATCAGATACAGACTAGATACGCTCCAGACACGGCAGCCATTCTATCTCTCATTCATATTCATTTATCAACCTCAAGGTTCAATGCATTCCAAACACGGATACCATTCTGACCCTTACAACAGCAGTTTGATTCTCCCCAGTGCATTCGCCACGGAAGTCATTCTGTCATTTATTCAGACCCCAGTTACAGTTTCAGATACACTCCAGACACAGAAGTCATTCTGCTACTCATACAAATCTCAACTTCAGATACAGTCCAGATACGCCCCAGACACGGTTGCCATTCTGTCACTCATTTAGAATTTATCCCCAGCATGCAGCTGCTCCATACACAGATATTTCTCTGTCACCCAGATACAATACAGATACACTCCAGACACGACAGTCATTCTGATATTCATTCTACTTTCAAACACAATCACAGCTCAGATACACCCCAGACACGGAGGCCATCCTTTTTCTCATACAAACTCAGTCTCCAGAGATAGTTCAAATGCATTCCATACACGGATACCATTTTGATCCTCATTCTTCTGATCTATCACATTACAGTTCAACAAACATTCCAGATGGCATCTTTAAGCCCATCCCCCGACAAGATTTTGTCACATCTCCAGATGGCATCTTTAAGCCCATCTCCATTTGGCATCTTTAAGCCCATTCCCTCAACTACGCTTGGACGAATGCAAATTTTTTTGGGCACTCTAGTGTCCAATCTCCTTTTACCCTCGAGTCGCGAAAGGCAAACCTGCCAATCTAACTCTTCAGGTGCAAGAAGATTGAACAGGGGCAACTGTTGTACCCCAAAATTTTCCCTCCCTTTTCATCAACTTTTTTTCACAAGACTCTTGGAGTTCAAGATCAAGTTAGGGTTTGCTCTGCTCAAGACTCCTCCTTGCACTGTTGACCCAAATTAGGGTTTGAATTTGCACAGGGATGTTTTGACCTAAAAGGCCCAAAGTGACTTTCATGCTTCATGTTGGACTCATAAGTTTATCCATACCAAGTTTCAACCCTTAATTCCAATCTTTGCCCAGTCAATTGGACAGTTGACCTGGAAATCAGTTGTATTGGGGAAAAAGTCAACTGTGGCCAATTGACAGTCAAACTTCATGATTTTTGACCCACATCAAAATATTGAGCTCACATGAACCATTTTGTCAAGTTTGGATCACAATTCCACAAGAAATTTGATTAGATCACCAAAAGGGCAAAATGGTCATTTTTAGGGTTTTGACTGCACAAAGGCAATTTTTGACTGTTTGATCTAACCAATGGCAAATCAAGCTCACATATGGACTCAAGGACTCAATGGCATTGTCTTGACCCATTCAACAAGTTCAAAAGATCTCAAATGTATAGGATTGACAGATGAATTTTCCAGTCAACTGATCAAAATTTGACTGTATACTGAAAAGTCAAACTTTGACTTTTTGGTCAAAATCAAGTGCCAAGATTCATTTTTCATCAAGACATGTCAAATTATGAAACTTGTTCATCAAGAAACTCAAAATTGCAAATTAGGGTTTAAAATGAGAAAATTTCATAACTTAGAATTTTTCAAAGTTATAAAACTTCCTTATTTTTTCCTAACTTTGTCCCATTTTTTCACCAAGATGCAAATGGATTCAAACAAAACTTGAAACATGAAAGTTGTAGTCCATTGCAAAATCTACAACTTTGATTCACAAAGTTTTCTCAAAGGAAGCTTGTATCTCAAGTTATTAATTTTGGAACAAGGGTGCAAAACATTTTTAACTTAGAGAAATTTTGACCTATTCTAAGCAGGATTTTTGTCCAACTTCTTGGCCATTTTTCACATGGTTCCACTTGGAGTTTCAATTTTCATTACAAATATGGATTGTAGTACACATTCCAAGCTTTCCAATTTGTCCAAGAACTTCTCAAACACCCTTGTGGTTAGAGAGAATCGAATTTGCAAAGTTGGCCAAAACTCACTTTTGTTCTTGACCAAAGCATGTTCATAACATTGGCATTTTTCAAATCAGCTGGTTTATGCTATCTTGCAGGCCTCTAAACCTCTTTAAACTCAACAATTAAATGCCTAACCATTGTGTTAAGGTGTTATTTCATCCCTTTGGTCATTGCACACAAAACTAATCCCTAACTAGAAAAAGCAAAGTTCCCATTTTTGGCTTAATGTCACTTTATGTCAAAAGTGAATCCTTGAGGCATGGGACCAGATCTTTGAGGCCAGATAGAGTCCACAAATTTGTGTTACCAAGAGCAAGATATGCAGCATACATAGTGGGTGGTACAGGCATGCATTGTAACTTACACTATCCTTGCTTACATTTGAAGAAACCTTGCAAAAACTCTCCATCTTTCATTCCTGTCAACACAGCCAAGAACAAACTTTGTTCTCATCTTCCATACATCAAAACTGACCTAAGGCACGACCCTTCCATCCCTCATACCTCCTCAAACACCAAATCACAGTTTTGCTGCAAAACAGGGTACCTGCTGTAGATTGAGTTCCACAATCCATTCCACTCGTGCACTTTGGCCAAAAACCTTTCAAACACATTCCATACCATCCATTGAAACTATTACAAGACCTAAACACCAGCTGTAACACCCCTAACCTCATCTGCCATTTTCATTTTTCAGTTTTACAGGTGGACTTCCATAGCACGATTCAGAGTGATTCAAAGCAAGCTAGGTGTTGGAGAAGCTTCCTTGGACTTCAGGCAAGCTCAACCAAAGCTCAAACTCCATTGAAGATACCTACATTGCTCTGTTCAAGTCAAGCTGAAACAGGTAAAACCATGAACTTCTATCTCTCAATCTAGGAAGAGTTAGGCTTAGGTTTGTGAATGAAACATGCTCTACTCATAGCCCTGAAGCCATACATATGATTACTTTTCATTTATATTAAGTATGCTGTGAGAATTTTAGCCATGAACATTGAAGAAAAATTAGGTCAGAAATTGGGGATGAAGAAATTCTCCCTGGTTTCTTAGAGTTAGGTCAAGTATTTTATATGTCTGGATTCGTCTCTTGATGCTCTACAATGTTTGTGTTATGAGTTTTTGCTAAAAGTCAAGGAATCAGGAGATGGTAGTTGTACAAGGAAACGCGCGTTTTGTCATTCAAACAAGGCTGAAGGTTGAAGATGACTGGCTTGGGTTGGGCCTGAGTCAGTCTTGCTCTTTGCACTCCCTTTTTCAATTTACACCCCCTGGCCCATTGTGTGAAATATTTATCATTTTTGACTTTTTATTTTTTATTCTGACTTAATATTTTTTGTTCAAACATAAAAAACATTAAAAATATTTTTCCACATTTTTTTGCATTTATTTGGCATTTATTTGTTTTATTTAGCATATATATGTAAATAAATATAATACCTTTTTATTTAAGACACTAAAAAATAATACAAAATTATATTTATTTTCAGTTATTATTTTTTATTTACATTTTAAAAACATTTTCTAAAATATACATTTTTTTAAATAATTAATATTTTATTATTGTATATATTTAGTATATTTAATATATAATATATAAATACTTGTATATTTTATTAGATAATTAGGGCAAAAATATAAAAATAATACATTTTTATTTTTATTAATATATGACACTAAAAAATACTTTTTTTACAATATACTTCTTTTTTTATTTTTGTATAAATTAATATATAAATATTGTATATAATTAATAAATAAATACTATTTATTTAAAAACTAGGGTTTTGCCCTAAACCATAAAAATATTCAAAATTTGACCTTTTATTTTTGTTTATATTTCACATTGAAAAACACTTTCACATACATAAAAAATCATTTTGTGCATAATACATTTTGCATATTTATTGTATTTATTTAAATATTGTACAATTAAATATTTGTATATTCGATATGGATGTAATAGCTTAGAATTTAATTTCTTGTCAAATATCCCCAAATTCAAACTTGTACCCCCATCCCCATAATCATTGTTGTAATAGCTTAGCATTTAAATTTCCGCATTTAAAAGTTTTCAAATTATACCATGATAGACTTAGGGTTTGTATGCAAAAATCAATCAACAAATAGCTTGACCTAATTCAAGATAAACATGCATGAAAAACAAACACAATGCACACTTGCACCCTTAGGGTTACTCCACTTGTTGCCTTCAAAAATGGACCATGGTTGCATGTTAAGTCTCTTTGGCAAAACAAAAACAAATCAAAAGATCATAGTCCCTCGATGACGCTATCAAGTTGCCTAAACAAAAATGATCAAGTCCCTTAAGAAAAATGCCAAAGATACTTGACACTATTGCCTCTATGGTCTAAACGATGACCCGCGCCCGTCCCGTTAACATCCTAACACAAGGTTGTTCACCAAATACAATGGTGAAACAGCACTGTTAAAAGGGTTAAAACATGAGAAAGATCTTTGAGAAATTTAGGGTAGATAACTCTTGGTTACTTGACCAAACTTGCAAAACAATCCTTGCCATTTTTCAAATCACACCTCACAACACAATTTCAAAACATTGAAAAACTTCTCAAAAGACAATACACCTTTGTATACATTCAAACATGGATCATTACAAAGGTTGCCACAACAATGTCCTCTTTTCAAAACATCTTTCAAAACCACACACAAAGCACCATTTCAAACAATTGAAAATGCAAAGCAAGTGATCTAAGCAAGTAACTAAGAGCCCATGGATAACCATGGATAGAAAGGGTGCTAATACCTTCCCTTTCTATAATCTACTCACCGAACCCAAGAAAACATCTCAAAGGTTTTTCCTGTGCTTTTTAACCTTTCCTCAGGATAAAATAAAAAGTCGGTGGCGACTCTTGCTAAACCGAAACATTTGCAAAAACAAACGCAAAACCCAAGTCAGTTCTCCCACTGTATCACAGGATGAAATCTATCTCTAGATCGTACCTGAATTGTTTCTAGAAGATAGTCTGGAATAAGTGTCAGGATGATATCCGTCTCTGGATCGTATCTAAAATATTGCTAGAAGAAAATCTGAATAAGTGTCAGGATGACATCCATCTCTGGATCGTACCTGAACCGTTTCTACATGAGAATCTGGAATAAGTGTCAGGATGACATCTGTCTCTAGATCGTACCTGAACCGTTTTTTAGAAGAGAGTCTGCCTTATTTAGAATGTTTCCGTTGGGAATTCTTGTTTTATTGTTTTGAGAAGAAATCCATTGGGGAAGGGAAACTTTGTAATACACTTGGGGATTTTATGAGATCCTATTGGGGAATTTTGAGAAGCTTGGAGACTTCACTGGGGGATCTTCTAGATGTCGGAGCAGTAGTTAGAGACTTTTGCTCCGCCAGGGATATGAGAACACCTGACATCATTAGGCTGCATACTGAGAATATGGCAGTGACCTTGTAGTAGAATGCTTCTGCCTCGGTACCTGTTGGAGAAAATAATTGTCGGGGATTTTGTAGATGGTTTGACTGTTATCCCAACTCTTGAAGTCCTTGGTGAATGCAGATCAGAGTAATAAATCTTCTACTGATAGACAAGTGACGAGATGACGGGACGCAGTCGTATGCTTTAATCCCTAACTTTTTCCTGGACTGTCCTTTCAGATTTTCAGTTCATCGGGATACCCTTTTTTGCCCAAGTCGGCTTTTCAGGTTTTTGACTTGCTGGGTGTATAGATTTTTTCATATGTATATCCATAATTTTTTCCCAAACTCCTTTTGTCCGCTGGGATGCCCTTATTTTTTCCTAGGCCAGTCAACCTAGCGGGTCTTTGTTCATGTGTAGTATTTCCCAACTATGTCCATGTTCACCGGGTACGGAGAATTTTCACCGTCCATAGTTGTAAGTGTCGCCACACTTATATAAGATGTTTGTTTGATCGTACATGATTCGTTGCTATAATTCATGTCCAATTCCCCAAGTGATTCAGATGGAGATCTGCCCCTGGCTATTTTGCATTTTTGAGAGATTCCTTGAACCTTGACTTGACTGCCCCAGATCAGTTGGACACAATGCTATGCTCCTTGATTATGAAAGGCTTATCGCTGGAATGTCTTTCCATTTGAGGTGATTGTGTCCACTGAGAGGATTTTTGTTCATCGAATATTCGTCGTGCGAATTTCTCTGTTGTTGAACAAATAGTCATATGCAAACAATGGTATTTTAAGAATGCAAACTTATGTCTGTCTTGAAGTTTGAAAATTCATTTTTTAGTAAAACAAATAAAATTTGTAGGAGTGTAATATCAACTCAGGATTTATAACAAACCTTACAGGAGTCAGGATACCTTTTGTAACAGTATGCTTTCGAACTAACCCATGCTTCAGCTAGGACTTTTAAGGGTTATAACGTGGCCGGGTTCACGGTTCAATAAACAAAATATAAAGGCTCAAATTTTATTTGCACCTGTTGTACCCCAAAATTTGCCCTCTCATTTATCAAGACATCTCTTCAAGCACTGATGACCAAAATTAGGGTTTGAGATTGCACAAGGATATTTTAACTTTCAATGCTTCATATGACTTTCATGGGTCATTATTGACCCCCAAGATTACTCATGTCAAGTTTCAAGCCTTGGATCACACTTTTGCTCAGTCAATTGAGTAGTTCACCTAAAATTAGTTGTATTGGGGAAAAAGTCAACTATGGCCAATTTACAGTCAAACCTCATGGTTTTTGATCCACATCAACATTATAAACTCATATGTATCATTTGATCAAGTTTGGACCACAATTACTCAAGAAATCTGATCAAATCATCAAAAGGGCAAAATGGTCAAAATTAGGGTTTTGATTGAGAAAGGGCAATTTCTAATTTTTGACCTAGCAAATGGTCAATTGGATTGAAGAATGATTTCAAGAGTTCAATTGCATCATTTTGACCTAATGGCATGACCTAAAATATTGCTCAAGATCAATTGGATTGATAGTGAATTTTCAGTCAACTGATCAAAAAGTCAACTGTACACTGAAAGTCAAACTTTGACTTTTTGGTCAAAGATCACAATTCATCAAAACATGTCAAAATATGAAAATTATTCATCAAGAAATCAAAAAGTCAAGATTTCATTTTGAAAAGTCAAAGTTTTCTAACTTAGAAATTTTTCTAAGTGTTTAAACTTCATGTTTTTTCATAACTTTGGGCCAATTTTTCACTATGATGCAAGAGGGTTCAGAAGAAACTTTCAACATGAAAGTTGTAGATCTACATGATATCTACAACATTGCTTTACACAACTTCTCCTAAAAATTCTTGGACTTCAAGTTATTAATTCCTAAAGTCATGGTCTTGAAATTGGACACAGTGAAATTTTGCCCTAGTTTTGGTCAGGATTTTGACTTAACTTCGTGGCACTTTTTCATATAGTTCCAAGGGAAATTTTCAAAAGTGATTCAAAGAGGGGTTATAGATCACATTACAAGCTTTCAAAAATGTCTAAGAACTCCTTGAGATCATTCTTGAGTAGGGAGAATCATAGAGATGAAGTTAGGGTTTTCACACTTGAAATACAAGTCATTTTATGATGAACAAGATTCAAATTTCAAACCTATGATGCATAATATCTACTTTACAGGTCACAAACTTGTTAGGAAATCCATAATTAATTGCTTGCACAGCTGTTAGAGGTCTCAATTCAAGCATTCAATGCAAGGCCATGCTTTTTATCCATTTTGGGAAGAAAGTGCACAATGCCATTTTGATAAAGTAGCTTTTTGCACAAAACTTGTTCTTGAGCCTTGCAATTATTTTCTTCTGATCATACAGGTCCTATAACTCAAGAGAAGTTTGTCTAAACACTTACAATCACTCAGCCCATGTTTGTACTTCCTCTTGGAACCATACTTCCCACTTTTCTTCAAAATCAAGTAATATAGAAATCAGTCTAGAACTGGTACTTCTGACCCTCTCAAGCACTCAAGTCTTTTGCTTATACATACATAAGTAATTTGCCACAAATGACACACATGCTTGAGCCCTGAAAACACCAAGAACGCAGATTTGCATCTCATACCTCCATTTTCACATAACCTGACCAAAAGTTTGAAACTCATAACTCCCTCGTGCGTTTTCAAGCCTCTTTGTTCCCAAAGCTTCTAAACATCATTTAGAAGTCATCCCTCATCCTGTTACAGTTCTGTAACACCTCCATCACCATCCTCCATTTCCAAAAACAGAGGTCTGCATCTTGACTTATCCAGGCCAGTTCAAGCACTTACAACTCAAATTAACCATTGCATTAGCTTCCTGGGACCTCAGTGGAACTATTTTGATCATCATAACACCTTGAGGAGTGCTCATTTGCAGAACACGACTTCCAGTTTTGAGGTAAGTTATCTCAAATTTGAACTCTTCATACAAGCATCATTAATATTTAATTTGTGAATGAAAAATGTAGACATCATTGTTCTGAAGCTAACCATGTCTTTAGATTTCATTTATATTGCTTGAGTAGTTAGAATTTGGAATCTGAACATCCTGAAAAAATTAGGTCAGAATTTGGTACCATTCAAAATTCACGTTCGTTCTTGAGAATTAGTTTAAGTTGTTTACATTTCTGGAATCGTGGTAAAATTTTACACAAGTTTCATGTTTACTTTGTTGCAAATGGTTGAGAAATGAACAAGATACAGGTGGTCTGGCTGGAGGTTTAAAATGAAGTGTAATCAGGGGGCATTTTATGTTATATATTTATGGTTTTGCATAAGTTAACGGATGTATCACCACCCCAGTTGTTAAAGCGCGCGCCTGTCACTATGAGGTCCTGGGTTCAAGCCCCAGCGTGACCTTTTGTGATTTTTTTTTCACATTTTCACACTTTTTTTTGACTTTTTTACAGTTCTGGGCTTCACTCCTTTGGGCCTATTCTTTTTTGCTTATTTTGACTCCCCTGGACTATTCACACCCCTGACCCATTTTATTTTCTTTTTCTCATTTTTCATTTATTTATTTTCTTTAATATTTTATCTAATATTAAAAAAAATCAAAAAAATAAAATAAAAACATTAGATTTATATTTTGATATAGTTTTTTTTTACAATAAAAGTTATTTTTATTTAATCATACTTTATTTATTTTACTAATTGGTTTGTAAATTTAATTAAAAACTAGGGTTTTAGTTATTTTCTTTTATAAAATTAAAATATATTATTTTAAAACCAAAAAAGGCCAAAAATATTTTATAATACTATAAATTATTTTTAAGACAAAAATACCAAAAATATTCATCTTACAAACTTAATTTCTTTTTAATCAATTAATATTTAGATTAGGGTTTTCTTTAAATTATTTTCATGGTAAATTTAGGTTTACTTTTTTACTAATTTAATTAATTATTTTCTTTTAGTTAATTAGGTTAAAACAAAACCCTTTTTCCTAAAAAAAAATCCAAACAAAAATCCATTTTCTTTCCATTTTACATTCTTGTATATTTATTCATTTTTGTACATTATTTATCCAAATTCAATATGGTTGTAATAGATTATTTAGATTTAAATTCTTGCAATTTCCATTTGTAATTTGTACACCCTTCTTCCACAAGTATTGTAATAGCGTAGTAATTTTAATTCTGCAATTTATCGATTTATATACAAATGCTAGTAATTAGGGTTTTGAATGGAAAGACTAAACCCAATCAATTAGAAAACCCTTATCAAAGATGAAACCAAGCATGAAAAATAATACACTTGCACACAAGCACCCCTATGGTAAAATCCACTTGGTTGCCTTACAAAATGGCCATGTTATGCATGTGAGGTATCTTAGCAAAAAACAAACGAACACAAGATCATATTCCCTCGATGACGCTATCCATGTTGCCTTCAAATGATCTTAGTCCCTAAAAAAGATGCTAAGATACTTTGCAACATTACTAATAATAGTTATACGATGACCCACGCCCGTCTCGTTTACATCCAAAGATAGGGTTACTTACCAAATCAATGGTAAGATAACAATGTCAAAGGAAAAAGGAAATGAACAAGAAATACTTTTGAGTAGGTAGAATGTTCCTAGTTACTTGCTCCATTTCAAAACAAAAACGTCCTTGCTATTTTCAAAAAAAAAAAAACACCAAAAACATCTTTCAAAACTTGAAAACATTTTCAAAAGATCAAACGCTTTGTATACACTCTTACGAACGAGAATCATTACAAAGTTTTCCTAAACGATGGCACCTTTTCAAAATACTTTCAAAAACCACACAAAGCACATTTTCAAATGAAATCAAGTGATCTAACAAATAACTAAGAGTCCATGGAAAACCATGGATGAAAAGAGTGTTAATACCTTCCCTTTTAATAATCTACCCCCCAAACTCAAGAAGAAATCTCAAAGGTCTTTCCTATGCTTTTTCACCTTTCCTTTAGGATAAAAGAAAAGTCGGTGGCGACTCTTGCTAACCGCAATATTTGCAATAAAACGCAAAACCTTCAAGTCAGTTCCCCCACCGTATCACAATACCCAACCCGTTCTTCATGATGTTCTTCAGTTTGAAACTCATTTAATTGTGCGTTTAGATCCCAATTGAGTCTGGAATCTTTACTCTGATACTTGGTGATGGTTCAGAAATTGAACGTTTATTTTGAAGAGGTAGTCATTTTTGTAATCTTCTTTTTGTTGAGGATTTGTAGTAACCTCTTTTTCTTGTTTTTATTATCCCTAATTTTTGCCTGAACTGTTTCTTTTGTGATTACACCCAGCGGGATGCCCCAGTTATTTCTTAAGTCTCCTTGATAAGTTTTTACTTAGCGGGCTTTTATTTTAAGAGATAATGACTGTCTGCCTTGACGATTATGTGGACCCATCACCATCTTTTAGAGAGCATCTTATACACTATTTGTAGTGCATGAAGGGGAAAGTTTGCGATTAAATGCACATCTGAATTAACTGAGAAAACTACCCTGCCCAAGGTTATGATTAAGGGTTTTAATTTGTGTGAAAAGAAAAACTCCTACTTCTTAGGCTCAAAGGGGTTGACTAGGGATTTTCTTCCTTATAACTCCATTGTTTAGGATTTGAAACAATGCTTGTACATCGTCAGCGAGGTTTGTTCAAAAGCATATTATAGATACTGTGGTATTGTTTTTGTCATCCTCCCTGTAAAGGCTTAGAGCTTTTAATTGAGAGTTGAATATCACAGTAAGAGTGTAGTTTAAGTATAATGAACATGAAATAATTCAATACCAACATATGCAATGCATTAATGGGAAAACCAAAGTTTGACATAATAGTAATTGTTTAAAGAAGAAAAAGAAATTACAATTGAAAAATCACAAATGAAATAGACTCTCTCAATGATTTGGACTAGGAGCAGTGATCACATGGTAAGTCTCTGGAGGGTCGAATTCGATCTCCTTGGCATCAATCATATCCTGAATTTTGTTCTTAAGAGCCCAATAACCATTTGTATCATGTCCAGGGTTATCAGAATGGTATGCACACCTTTCATTGGGGTGGTAACTGGGAGCAGAAGTATTGAGGTTCTCTAGAGGAGCCTTTGACGTAATAAACCCTGCCTTAAACATGTGTTGTAACGCTTGAACTAGTGACATGTTGATCTTGGTGAATTTCCTTTTAGGTGCGACCTCTTTACGCTGATTAACATGTCTTTAATGGAGAGGTTATAACGTAGCAGCATTTTGGAAAGGTCTACTCTCCACCCAGCCAACTTCTTCTTTCATCAGAGGTTGATTAATGACCTGATCCCCAGTCTCGATTGTTTCCTTCATACGGTTGCATCCGTCTTGATGAAGCTTGCTGATGAGAAACCTCAACTCTTCTTGTTCCCGAGCTAAACTTTAGATAAGAGCCATTTGATTACTCTAATAAATTCTCATTCTTTCTATTTCAGCTTGCAGTTGTTTCAATTGGCCATCCTTATTGTTTTCAGGATGTTTCTTGGTTAAGTTCCCGTTGAAGAGTGTTTTCAATTCTTCCTCCCCCTTGGATAAGTTGAAGAACATTTTCATGAACTGAGCCTCTTGAGTTTGGAGATCTCTGTTGTTCTGTTTAAAAGCCATTTTCCTTGCTGAAATAAACAACGAGAACATGAGAGACATTTACTGGAAGACCTGTTATGTAATGACGTGCATGATGTGTAAATGTTTTCAAGGATCTCGCGGGGTAAACACAAGAAGATGTTAGAATCCAATTGTAGATTTAATTGAAGAACTTTATATCGTTGAATGTCCTTCTACAAGAATCAAGCTCACCATGTCGAGTGGGTCATAGCCTCTGACTTAAATTATCGTGTTTTGATCTTTTGACGACATTGGCTAGAGGAAAATAAATCCCCATGCCCCTTGCTAGACGTCTGGTTCACCATAACCTGCATCACAGGCCCTTGAGATCCTTGAAATGGTTAAGGAAATGCTATGGCATGATGTTATGATGTGTATAATATGCACCAAACAAAAGTGTAAGGTGATGAAGACAAGTATGTCTTGCAGGAAATCCAAGTTATTGGATAATGACTACAAACAAGTCTTGCACGAAGTACAAACAAAACCCTACAATGAGTTCAATTTATGAGATAGTGAAAGCAAGCAAGTCACACAAATAGCCTTATGTTCAGGCTTGCATGAGTTCCATAGGTAAGTACCCTCTTGAAGTTTAGTGGGCTTTACCTGTCCAATTAATAGTAATCGGGTTCTAGGAAATCTCAATATCATTGATTTTTCCCACAAGTTTCATTCCGATCGACAACTGACTTGCCACCAAACAAAACTCCGGAGTCAAATATCAATGAGTGTAGTATCGAGTATAAATTGACTTAGGACTACACCAAAGACGGCTATCTCACTACTTCCTAATGGCCAAATCGTTCAATTAAAGGTTCTAAGGTCAGTTGATGCTTGATGACACCACGCAGCGGCCCCGTATTCTCCTTGACTACTCAAAGGCTACTGGTACAAACCAAAGTGTCACATCAACATAGCTATCGCTTCAGCTGTGTCGGTATACCCCACACAGCCCCCACGATCTAATGCTACTTACCTAAAAGGTGCCCCAGATTCAGGTGTAGGATCTATAGTAACAAGCCAAACAAACCCTCCAAGGATAAAGCATACAAAGCAAGCAATTAAAATAGTTTTAAAATGAACTAACTCTAAGGTAACTCCACTTTTTATTTTCCCCAGCAGAGTCGTCAGCTCTATAATACGGTGGCATAACTGACTGTTATATTAGTTTTGCGTTTATGTTTGCAAATGTTGTGGTAAGCAAGAGTCGTCACTGACTTTTCTTTTATCCAACAAAGGAAAGGGTGAAAAGAACAAAAAAAGACCTTTCGAGATTATTTCTGAGTAAGGGGGTACATTATGGAAAGGGAAGGTGTTAGCACCCTTTCCATCCGTATTTATCTACGGGCTCTTAGATGCTTATCTCATTTTAAAAGTACCTTGTGCTTTGTGCGTTTTAAAAAAATGTTTTGAAATGCCTTAGTGTGGCGATTTGCTTTGCATTAACTCTTGTATCAGTCCTCAAGAGTGTTGACAAAGAAAATGTTTTTGGAAGTTGTTTTTGAAAGGTGTAAGTGTAAAAGTTTGTTTGGAGCATAGCATCTAAGAAATATCTACTTATACTCGAAAGGTTTGTTCTTTTCCACCTATCCTTTAGACAGTGCTATCCTACTATTAGTGAGTAGGTAGCCATATCGTTAGATGTATGAGGGACATTAGAAGGGACGTACTGTCATAAAGGCAACATATAGAGACGCTTTAGCAATTTTTATTTAGGGACTAGATCATTTACCTAAAGGCAACTGTAGGGTCATCTAGGGACTATGATCTTTTGATTTACGGGTCTTTGCTAAAGCGTCCCCATTTCGAGGGACATGACTGTTTTTCCGAAGGCAACCAGAGTGGGAGTACCCTAGAGATGTATATGTGCAAGTGATTCAATTCAGTTTATTTATCTTTGTAATTAGGTTCGCTAACGGTTGATTTCAATCTTTCCATACAAGCCTAATTACTAGCAGTTAATATTCTTGCAGAAATTAAAAGTGCGGGAATTTAAATTTACGCAATTACAGTGCTTCGGGGAGGGAGTATTTACATATCCAAATGGGAAAAGAAAATAAAGAAAAGCGATAAATACTTAGTTTAATCTATTACATATTGTCAGCAGATACATTATTATGAAAAATGCGAGAACAAGATAATCCGCGCGAAATAGAGACGAACGTCTAAAGACCCTAAGAAATTGCTAAGTAAAACATAAAAATCTTTTCTGGTTGTTTTTGTGCTTATTAAGAAAATACTTAAAATTAACTTAAATCTAAATTTAATTAAGAAAATAAATATTAAATGAAATTAAACCTAATTCTAATATTTTTGTAGTTTTTGTTAAGAAAGGTTTGAATGAAATAAATCTAAGTCTATCATTTTTATTTTAAGAAAGATGTTAAATTAATTAAATTAATTAGTTAATAATTTTAATTAAAAAACAAACTAGACCTAATTTTTGGTGATTTTGTTTTAACGTTAATAAAAAAGCAAGAAACAAAAGAAATAAACAAAACCAAAAATAAGACAATGAATAGAGATCCTTCGATCCCGGGAAGGAACTGTCCACTTCGATCCAGGGTATGAGAGGTCTCCTTCGATCCAGGGTATGATCTGTCTCCTTCGATCCAGGGTATGATCTATCTCCTTCGATCTAGAATAGGAGTTGTCTCATTCGATCTAGGATAGAAGTTGTCTCCTTCGATCCATGACAGGAGGTGATTTTCGACCTAGACCTAGTGTCGAAACCCAAGTATTCCTATCTTAAACACCCATCCTTCACCACTGGGTCATCTGTTCAATCATTAAGACAAACAACAAGAAAATAGTATAAAATATTGAGGTGTTAAAACCATGGCACTGATTTGGACTAAAGGTGTTTACACAGGGAGATACGACTAAAACATCGCAGGCTACCCTAACAATGGTGTTTCTAGATTCCTTCCTTAACCTGGCATGTGATATGTCAAAACAAATCTAAACAATAACATGAGTATGGATTTGTGCATCAAATTTATTTAATTGCATGAACTGAGAGATTAGAGCGTGAGAATTTTACCCTACCGGAGCAATGAAATCTGCTTGTTTTAAGAGGTTTTAAACGTCAAGGAGGGCTGGTACAAAGTGAATGTGGCTGGAATTGGTTGTTCGAATTTCACTACTTCGCTAGATTTTTGGCAATTTTCTGTAGCTCTCTAGGCAGTGTATATGCGTGTATGAGCCGTCCCTTTGCGCTTGGAATTGTTGGTTTTATATAGGCAAAGATTTAGGTCAACATTTGTGTACCAAATCTTTGGTCATCATCAGGGAGAGATTTTATTTTATTTTTTCATGAAAACTTGCCATATTTGATCCAATCATGCGTTTCTTCCAGCTTGCTCTGAGTTATTTTAGGCCTCCAACTTGATGGGAATCGAAAGCCCGGGATACCTTTGGTTGAAGCTTGATAACTATGGAAAGAATCAAGTCTTTAACATGGCCTTCAAGAATTTGAAAATCATCCATTTATGTTTCATTCTTGCCATTTTTGTAGGTTGCATGAACCTGGACACTTTGGCTCCTTCGAATGACTTCAGTCCTTGCTCTTCGATTGGCCTTAAGTTTCCTCCTTTGAATGGACTTCTTATGTAACCTTCGAATGGGCCTTCTGAATTCTTTCCTCGAATGGACCTTTTGTTACTTCCTT
Organism: Vicia faba; assembly: GCA_948472305.1. Taxonomy (NCBI): domain Eukaryota; kingdom Viridiplantae; phylum Streptophyta; class Magnoliopsida; order Fabales; family Fabaceae; genus Vicia; species Vicia faba. The sequence continues at coordinate 1,380,038,654 of OX451737.1, read as the reverse complement.
CGAATGGAACACCTATACATCCTTAGAATGGAACACGTGTACATCCTTCAAATAACCCTTTTGTGTGTCTTTCGAATAGGGCGCATGTATTCCTCGTGCATTCTTCGAATGGTTCACCAATGTGGGCTCATAATGAGGCAATCATATGCTGAAAGGTTCAAAGATAGAGTTTGTGCAAGCAGTTTGGAAAGTAACCATTACCCAGTCGCAGCTAGCACAAAGGAAGTCAATTCCTTGTGGATGTTAGCATGAGGAGGTCAATACTCTATGAATCAAAGGCCAGTTGAAAGGGTCTTGGCCTTGCGCATTGAAAGCAAGCACAGGGGAAGCCTTTGCCCTTATGAATCGAAACAAACTTGTAGAGGGTTGTGATATGGTGGGAGAACTGACTTGAGGTTTTGCGTTTGTGTTTGCAAATGTTGCGGTTTAGCAAGAGTCGCCACCGACTTTTCTTTTATCCAAAAGGAAAGGTGAAAAAGCACAGGAAAGACCTTTAGAGATGTTTTTGAGTTCGGGGGGTAGATTATGAAAAGGGAAGGTATTAGCACCCTTTTCATCCATGGTTTTCCATGGGCTGTTAGTTACTCGCTAGATCGCTTGCTTTTGTTTGAATGTGCTTGTGGTGTGGTTTTGAAAGTATTTTGAAAATGTCTTTGTAATGGTTCTTGTTTCTATAAGAACGCGTACAAAGTGTTGTTTCAAAAATAGTTCAAAGATGTGTTCTTGAAAGTGATTTTGAAAAGGATTTCCTTTGTAATGGCTCTCGTTTCTATAAGAGCGCGTACAAAGTGTTGTTTTCAAAAGTGTTTCAAAATGAGAGTGTTTGGTGTATAAAATGTGTTTTGTTGTGAGCAAGCGAGTAACTGAGAGCGAACCTACCTACTCAAAAGGTCTTAGATGTGCTTTTCCTCCTCCTTTAGATGTTGCTATCTTACCGTTGTTTTGGTAAGAAGCCTCATCGTTGGATGTGAAGGGACGAGCGTTGGGACGTTTGTATAGTCATTGAAGACAACAAATGAGACGTTTTAACAATATCGCTTTAGGGACTAGATCGTTTACCGAAGGCAACATCGAGGGTCATCGAGGGACTACGATCTTTTATCGAGGAAAAAAAGTGAGATCACCCTAAGGGTGCATGTGTGCAAGCGTGTTTGATTTGCATGCATTTAGTCTCGATTAGGGTTATCTTATTGTTGATTTTTATCTTGACATACACGCCTAATTACTAGCATTTACATTTGAAAGCGATGAATTGCAGAAATGTAAATTCCTACGCTATTACAATATTTAGGGGATGGGGGTACATATTTAAGAATGGGGATTGCAAGTAAAAAATAAGTCCTAAATTACTATTACAACCATATTAAAATAATGTACAAGAAATGTAAAATGGACTTGTTTAGAAAATGTTTTTGTCTTAAGGAAATAAAATAAAGGAAAATATTTTTATGTTTTTTTATGTTAATATTAAAAAAAGATGAAAAGGAAAATAAATTCAAGATAGAAACAACGTGTTGGTGCAAGAAGAACAAATAGGATCAGAAGTTCTGAAGCTAAGAGCATTGTGACTCATCAGGAGACGTCAGTGGGCATCAGAAGTTCTGAATTGGTAAATTCTGAGGTCCTGCAAGAAATGTTAGAGGGAAAACACAGAAGTTTTGGGTGGTATTCAGACAGTGGGCCACAAGTCAGAAGTTCTGTATTACACTAAAACAGTGAGCAAACATCATCAGTTCAGTGCGTTATCAGCGCATGAAAATCAGAAGTTCAGTGTATTTGACATGTAAGGAGAACTCAGAAGTTCTGTGTTGTGCTAACAGTATGTAAGCATCAGAAGTTCAGTGTGTGTTAATAGTGAGTGAAAAATAGAAGTTTTGTGTTACGTTTCAACTCTTAATCAGCACATCAGCAATTTATTCAGTTCAGAAAATCCGAATGATCACAGCACAACAAATCACAGAAGTTCCAATCCTAAGTCTGAGCCTAGCATTATTCTAGAAGTTCTGATCCATAGTTTTTTCTACTCATACAATGATATGTACAACATTAATACTATGATATTTACATGTTAATGATGTTCAGAATGAAAAGCAAGTAAAGTCAGAAAGACTTACCTAGGGCATGCTTGGAGCTTTGAGTGGCTGCCTTTGGATGTTCTGAGTCAGCAAGAGAAATGGAAGAGTGGTTGTATTCTTTAACTCCAAGGGAAGAACAAAGGTTTGTTTTTGTGTATAAATAATCAGGATTTTTATGAAGGTTTCACAACTTCCTTTTCTCTCTTGATAGTTCTCTCTCTCTCTCCAAAAGCCAGCCTCCAGCCTTCAGCCTCTCGTCCAAAAAAAGCCCCATTGAACGTATGATGGAGCCAAGTATTTATAGATGAATTTGTTGTGATTTTGGGGGGGGGGGGGAACAAATAGGATTTGAACCTGTTTTGGCATCCTCTTCCTTTGCTTTTTCATCACAGTTTTCGTATGCTAGTTTGGTACAATCATGGGGTGCAGGCGTAGGCTGAACCAGCTGTTGGTCATAGGTCTGCAACAGGTTGTATAAACAAGGTTTTGGGATTTGGTCAAGTTCTGACCAAAACGTTGATATATAGCCTTCATGTGTTGAAGCGCTGCCTTGTTTTTGAAGCAAGCATGGTGGTTGTCAGCAGGAATTAAGGAAAAGCAAAACGCAAAGTATGGGCTTAGTAGAAAAGTTGCTACCCCAAGACAGTAGAGGTACACATGGTGTAAATCCTTTGGATAAAGACTCAGAAGGTAGTTGTGAGCATTAAATGAGCATTAAATGATGATGAGACTTATCACAACCAGAAATCCTGCCATGTGAAACTCTGTATCATTGCTTAGTTCTGGATCAGAAGTTCTGCTTCAGCGTAGCATCCCATCTTCTGATCCTCTTATCTTCTGGCTCCAGCATGTTCTGAAGGAGCCTTCAGGCTTTGTATCACATTTTATAACCTTCTTTGCATTACCCTGGAAAATATGACTGAACTTGCGTATATGCTGAAGAGCCATGTTCTGACTGAAAGCCATATTTTGAACCAAGTTTACAACTTCTGACTGCACTTGCCTGGAGGCTGGCTCGGAAGTTCTGAAATGTCATTTTTTCTTAAATACTTAGAAAAATCCCAAGTATTTAGAAATTTGGCTTTTCCATAGTAAATTTGACTTTTGAAATTCTTGATGAAACAAACTTCATATTTCAACATATTTTGATGAAATATGATTCTTGAGATTTGATGTTGATCCAAAAGTCAAAGTTTGACTTTTCTTTTGTGTAAATGACCATTTTTCCCTTGTGAATAGTTTGTTTGGAAAATTTGTAGTTCAAGGCTTGGAAACTGGATGGAAGCAAAATCTGAGGATCCAGGGTGATTCTTTGAGAAAAGAGAGGGAAAATTTTGGGGTACAACAGGGGTTCTTGCCTTGCACAGTCGAAGCCTTGTGAACTTAACTTGATCGAAGGAAGCCCAGCGCCCAATCAAAGACTTTATGAACTTATCTTGATTGAAGGAAGCCCAGCACCGAATCGAAGACTTTGTGAACTTATCTTGATCGAAGGAGGTCCAGTGCCCAATCGAAGCTCCTTGTCCAGATGCCAATCGAAAAACAAACTGCTCAGGCGCCAATCCAAAACACCTTGTCTCAAAGCCAATCGAAGACACCTTATTTATCTTCAAAAAAAAATTATTTTCTTTAGGAAAGTGTTTGTAACCACCCATGTAAGAGGAAACCTTGGAAAATATGAGAGGGCAAATTTTGGGGTACAACACGTGCGCTATAACAGATAAAAAGAAAACAAAGAAAATGTTAGGAAAAATGGCAGCGCTGGGGCTCGAACCCAGGCCCTTGGCAATAACGTGCGCGCTCTCCACCACTAGGGTGGCTATACATTCGGTGTCTTATATCAAACCATAAATATATATTACAAAACCAATTCTAATGATAAACTTCATCTTCTTCCTCGCGGCAGCCAGAGCCTCTGCAACTCATTCATTTCTCAACCATTCTCAAAAGTATGAACATCAAACTTGTTAGAAATTTCACCACGATTCCAAAAATGTAAATAACTTAAACAATGGCTCAAAGATGAGCACGAATTTTGACTAGTACCAATTCTAACCTTATTTTTTCAGGAAGTTCAACTCTAAAATTCTCACTACTCATGCTACATAAATGAATTCTAAGGACATGGTCAGTTTCAGGGCTATGATGTCAACATTTTATCTTTGAAAATGGAAAGCTAACAATGCCTATATGAAGATATTAAGAATCAGAAAACTTACCTCAAAACTGGAGGTCGTATTTTGAGTTAGAGCTCACTTCAAGATGTTTTAATGGTCTGGTTAGCTTCCTTGAACCTCTAGGAAGCTATTCCAATGGTTAGTTTGAGCTGAGAGTGCTTGAACTGTTCTAGAGAAGTCCAAGTGCATACCTCTGTTTTTGAAAATGAAGGATAGTGAAAATGGTGTTACAATTTGAAAACGGGTATTGAGATGGCTTATATTTGGGATAGGGAAGCTTTTGAAATGGTTTGACCAAGAAACGCACGAGTGAAATGGAAGTTTGATGTGTAAAGTCCAAATCTGCACAACAATGGTGTTTTAAAGCAATTTCTGGCTTGAGGGAGTTTTCAGGCTTGTGAACTCGTGCCATGGCTTGCAAATAGTGCTTCTATTTATAGGTAAGAGGTTTTGGATGTTCAAACAATCAAATTCAAAGAATCACGTGTTATGGCTAGGTTACTTGATTTTGAAGCAAAGTTGATAAAAATATTTCCAAGACATGGTACAAGGTTATCTAGAGTGGTTATAAGCTTTAAACATGTTTCTTCTATCTTGTAGATGGAGTGTGTGTGTGTGATCGGTGGATCTGGAACTGACTGTTTAACGCTGGTTCGCGAAATGTCGCGGTAAGCAAGAGTCGCCACCGTCTTTTATTTTCTCCAAATGGAAAGGACAAAAGCACAGAAAAATTCCTTAAAGAGATTGCTCTCGGTTCGGGAGGTAGGTTATAGAAAGGGAAGGTGTTAGCACCCTTTCTATCCATGGTTATCCATGGGCTCTTAGATACTTGCTCAATGTGTTTTCAAAAATGTTTTTTTGCTTTTCAATTGTGGGTTTTAAAAAAAGTTTCTTTGAAAGTTTCAGAAAGACTCTTGTGTCAGAGTGTTTGAAAAATTGATTTGAAAGCTTTTGAAAAGTGTCGGTGTGAAAAGATTTTTGTTTGTTTTGAAGAGAGCAAGTATCTACGAGAACCTACCCTAAGGAATTCGTCTGTGTAAATGTCCTTTAAAGTAGTGCCATCCCACCATTGAGAGGTAGGTAGCACCACCGTTGGAGGTGTTCGGGTCAATTCGAGTTTGTAGGGACATGGTGATCACCAGAGCAATGGGAAGACACCTTAGAAGCTACCCTCATGCCAGGTTCCCGGATCATGAGGACTTACTAAGACATCCTCTACTCGACGATCACCTTTCGAGGCAAGGCAACAGTGAGGCGTACCCTAGGGGTGGTGTGTGCGATTTGTGTGTCGTTTTCATTTGTATTTGTCTTGTCAAGTTAAAGTGATCTACGCTTGATTTTATTATGGCCATTCATTCTTGCATGCTTTGTTAACAGTTAAAAGTTGCGAGGAAAAGTAAATTCTAAGCTATTACAAATGGCGCGGGTCCACATCGCCAAAATTAAACCGGACCCGATTTGACGGAAGATAAATAAGCAAAGTAAAAGAATTAAAAGTGCGAGAAGTTTAAGTTACAGCGCTTTGGGAGAGATACATAATTAAGCAAAATAAAATAAATATGCGAAATTAAACAATTAAGTCGAAAGGAGGGCGTTGGACCCTTTTGCAAAATATGAAAGTTACATGAATTAATTAATTAGAATTAATGAGAAATTAAAATTAAAATTAAAGAAAGGGAATGTTTTTGGTATTTTTAGTATTTTAAGATTTAATGAAAAAGAGAATTAATTAAAATTAAAATAAAAGGCAAACCCTAATTTTAGTTATTTTTTAATTTATTAAGAAATATTGAAATTTGACCTAATTTAAACCTAAGTGATTTATGTACAATTTAATTATAAAAATAAATAAATAAATTATTATGGTGAAAAAAAGGAAAAAAGATTAAAAGGAAAAATTATCAATTACCTAATTCTATGTTTTTTGGATTTATTAAAAAGAATTAAAATTGCAAAAACCCTAATTATACTAAATTCAATTATATACAATTTATTTATAAAATAATTAAAAAAAAATATTTATTACATTTTTTATCTTTTCTGTTTTTTTATGACATTTTTTGTATTTTTTGTAAACATAATTAATTAAATTAAAATAATAAAGAAAATAAAATAGCAATTAAAAATAAAAAGAGAAAATTGCAAACCAGGGGGGTGGAAGTCCCCAAAGTGGAGGTGTAACCCTGGAATGCTGGCCCAATAAGCAGTGATCCGTTTGACTTTTTGAACAGCATGTTGGAGCATGGACTAGGGTACAGCGTGTTCTTGAGATCCATGCCCTTGATCTGATTTCCCAGGACGCGTGGACGTTGGATAATGAAGGTGTAGGGTGAACCACCTTACTGAGCCTGCATATGAACATACGTGGAAAAATAATATTGAAACTAATCCAGACCTGGGACTCGAACCCAGGTCATACGCTTTGTCAAACCTCACGCTTGCCAGCTGATCTCAACGCGCACTTTGTACATACAACAACGAATAAATAACAAAATAAAAATTGGTTAGTGGCCACTAAAAAACACAAAAACGCGCGCTGATTTAAATGAGCCAACCAGTATTTGCCAACACATCGTCTTCTCGCGTATTTTCTTTTTTTCTGAAACAAGAACCTATTGCCAACGGTTTTAGACGCGTTGTTTTAGACATGTTTTGAGAAAATAGCGATTAGGCTATCCTTGAACATAAATTAGCGCGAGGCATGCTTAGGATCGTCCAGGTCTGCTGATCTGCAATGGTAGTGGCCTTGAGTCCTAATTTTACTTCGTTTCAAAAGCCCCAAATTCAACCTCTGAAAACCCATCCCTGGCGTTTGAATGGCTGTTCTTGATTGGAACGTGTTCAGGGCGACCTTGGCAAGCTATTGAAACAAATTTTGCACTTTGAATCGACCTCTAGAGTGGTTTACAGTTTTGACTTTTTAGAGCATTTTCCAAGTTTTCATTGGCCTCTTATGCGCAGCTTTCAGTCTCCTATGATTAGGTTTTGATTCATGCTATGTACTGAGGCTATTAGGTTAACAAAAGTAGAACAAATCCATGGCATGATTGTTTTCAATATTTGATTTTTCACCATTATGTTTCATATCTTTTTCACCTGGTTTTTGTATCAATTATGCTCAAATCAAACCAAATCTTTCCTAATTAGCCTATGCGCGAAATCTTGATGGCAAAACATGCATGAAAAGATTTTTTAGGTCAAGTTATATATTTTCCACATATTTAAATGATTTAAATGAATTAATATAAATAATAATTCAAATAAATAAATATATAAATATATATATATATATATATATATAAATATATATATATATATAATATATATATATAAATATATATAATATATATATATATATATATATATATATAATATAATATAATATATAATATAAATATATATATATATATATATATATATATATATATATATATATATATATATATATATATATATATATATATATATATATATATATATATAATATATATATAAATATATATATATATATATATATATATATATATAATATATATATATATATATAATATATATTATATATATATATATATATATATATATATATATATATATATATATATATATATATATAATATAGTATTTATATATATATATATAATAGTATAATATATATATTAT